>ML791909.1:28178-93621 GCA_009831015.1 Picea engelmannii
GTTCAAGAAAGGTACTGTTGATAGTAACCTTTACATTAAGTCTGAAGGTGATAATTTACTAGTTGTTTTGGTTTATGTAGATGATATTATTTTTGGTTGTACTAATGAATCATCTGTCCAGTGGTTTGCTAATTCTATGCAAACATAATTTGAAATGTCTATGATAGGAGAATTGTCATACTTTCTTGGCCTACAAGTAAAACAAAGCTCTGACGGAATTTTTATTTCTCAAGGAAAATATTTGAGAGAGATGCTGAAGAAATTTCAGATGGAAGATTCCTCTACAGTCAGCACACCTATGGTGGTTGGTTGCAAGCTGAGTAAAGATGATATATCACCTGATGTGGATCAAAGGACATATTGCTCAATGATAGGCAATCTTCTGTACATCACAGCATCCCATCCTGATATAATGCAAGCTGTTGGAATGGTAGGTCGTTTTCAGTCTGCTCCTAAACAAAGTCATTTGGTAGCCGTCAAAAGGATATTTAAATATTTGAAGGGAATAATGAATTATGGTCTGTGGTATCCAAGAAATCAGAATTTCTAATTAACTGCTTATTCAGATGCAGACTGGGCAAACTGTGTTGATGAGAGAAAAAGCACCAGTGGAGGAGCATTTTTTTTGTGTGACTCATTAGTTGCATGGCTTAGTAAGAAGCAAGGATCTATTTCATTATCCACTACAGAGGCAAAATACATTGTTGTTGCTACTTGCTGCACACAAATTTTATGGATGATACAAACTCTTGCAGATCTGAAGATAACCTACACTGATCCTATTCCAATTCATTGTGACAACACCAGTGCCATTAGTGTATCCAAGAATCCTGTTCTTCATTCCAAGACTAAGCATATTCCAATCAAGTACCATTTTCTCAGAGAACAAGTTACAAACAGAACTGTTCAACTGAATTATATACCTTCTACAGAACATATTGCTGATATCTTTACTAAACCATTAGCGGCGACCCCTTTTGGATACCTTCGTCAAAAGTTGGGGGTTATAATCTCTTGTGTCTAATCTGTTCACCTGGTCAGGGGGAGTACTTATTGAATATTTGGTGTATTTCCAAAATGCTTATAGTCGACAGGGGGAGTATGTTTTGCGACAAGATCAGGGGAAGAATGTTTCTTCTTTGACATTGATGTCAAAGGGGGAGAAAAGAGTTCAGGAGAGTTGAGTCTGAATGCATATGGGTGCTTGTGTTGCCATCAATGCCAAAGGGGGAGATTGTTGGTAAATATGTAACAGACAACGAATGGCATGAGCACAGGAAGAATGTACAGAGGATTGTTAACATATTTATAGGCAGCGTATACTTGTCATTGATGGCAAGTACAGTAGTGGTGATGGCTTGAGTACAATAGCGATGAGTAGCAGCGCCGCAATAATCGGGAGGAGAAGAGTCAGTGACCGTTGGATCCCATTCAAATTTCCCGAAAGAACGAGAGCCGTCAGATCTGAATGAAGACAAGACGAGTGCACTGAAGAAGAGGACAGAGCTCAGTCGTTAGGTCCAAGCGCAAGACTTGACCATCGTTGGATCAAGGATAACCTGCACGCTCTTTAAAGTACAAGGAGAAGCGGGCGTAATCGCGATTTGCAAAATCACAACTTCATCTGAGTCGTCAGATCAAGATTGATTCTGGACCGTTGATTCCAGTCCTTGTTGGAGTTTCGGGGATCGAGAGTTGGACATGTCAAATATTATTGACATCAAGAATCCCGATATCGTGATGTAATCTGAGCCGTCAAGATCTAGGTTGATCTGAATCGTTGGATCCAGCCCATGTCGGAGTTTCGGAAATCGAAATATTGAGAAGTCAGAGACTCTCAACATTAGGAGTCCCGAATTGCCAAAATGCGAAATCCTAAAACAAGACACGTCAGCAAACCTAATAACATGTGGCACAACCAGGCAATGACAAGTGTCAAGCTGATTCAATATTTCAGGCTCATATAGGTCACGAATCTGAGTGACATGTGGCAGTCACCAACACGTGTCAATTCACGTGTGACGTCAGCAGGTTTACACCATGTCGGAGTTTCGCAGATCGAGTGTTTGAAATGTCAAAGTCTATTGACCACAGGAATTTCGATATCACGATATGCGAAATCGCAACGTAATTGCGACCGTCAGATCAAGATTAGATTTGGACCGTTGATCTAACTCCTTATCAGAGTTTCGCGAATCACGACATGGAGAGGTAAGAAAACAATGCAACAAGAATGTCGATTTCGCGATATGCGAAATCGCGATTCAATCGCAGCCGTCAAGTCAATATCAGACCTGGACCGTTGATCAAACTCCATATCGGAGTTTCGCGAATCGCGACATAGAGAGGCAAAGAACACAATGCAACAAGAATGCCGATTTCGCGATATGCGAAATCGCGATTCAATCGCAGCCGTCAAGTCAATATCAGACCAGGACCGTTGATCAAACTCCATATCGGAGTTTCGCGAATCGCGACATAGAGAGGAAAAGAACACAATGCAACAAGAATACCGATTTCGTAATATGCGAAATCGCGATTTAATCGCAACCGTTGAATAAAGAAGTGATCTCGACTGTTGATTTGACTTCTTCACGGAGTTTCGAGGATCGTGATTTGTAAGTGACAAAAACTCTGAATGCCAAGAGTGTCGAAATCGCGATGAGTGAAATCTCGACTGAATCTGAACCGTCAGATCAAGAAATGATCTGGACCGTTCATCTGACTTCTTCACGGAGTTTCGGGGATCGGGATTTGTAAGTGACAAAAACTATGAACGCCAAGAGTGCCTAAATCGCGATGTGTGAAATCTCGATTGGATCTGAACCGTCGGATCAAGTATTGATCGGAGGGTTACTGTTCTCTCTCACAGTTAACTCCTTAGTTTGGAATATGTTATCAAAACAGACTCATGATTGCGAATCAGTTGTCGATCAGTTGGCGTTTCAGTTGCCTGGACAGTTGTATTTCTTGTGTCTAAGGAGATGCGAAGTGGAACCGCCGTGTGGGTGAGTATAAAAGAAAATGAGACAGACGGTGTTTTTTTTTTTCAAGGAGTTTTGTATGAGAAAACAATGAAACTATAAGAAAAGGAAAATGAGAGAATGCGAAGGAGGAGATTGAGCATATGGGTAGTGTGAGATGAAATGCAGAGCTGAATAACATAACAATTTGAAGAAGAGCGGAATGAGAGAACGAGTTGATGCAGAGCATACCTGCTGAATAGACAGAGGAAGAGAAGAGCAGCAGAACAGTGTGAAGAAAACCAGTTTTACAGAACAAAGAATGATTGGTAAGAACTGATTTATCTGTAAAGTGGAATGTTTATTTAGCCATTAATATTCTAGGGAGGTTGGGAGGTGCTAGGGAGGATTGTTGTCCTCAGAGGTTCAAGTGGGTGCTTGAACACAGAAAGTTGTAGCTTCCATCTGGTTGCAGCCAGAGAAACCAGGGTGGCAGGGTGGTGCTAGGGAGAACAAGTGTTCTCTGTTATACAGGTTGGAGCCTGTGTAACTGGAAGTTGGTGCTTCCATCCAGTTGGTGCTGGAACATTCAGGAAGTTGGTGCTTCCATCCAGGTGGTGTTGGAATATTCAGGGAGTTGGTGCTAGAGAAACCAGAGAGTTGGTGCTCTCAAACAAGTTGCAGCTTGTAAAACAAAGGTTGCAGTCTCACATTGAGTTGGTGCTCGATTATAGATGATGTACAGAACTTAAAAGACTGCCTATCATTTCGAAGAAGAAGAGGTTTTCTCCCTTTATGGGTTTCCTCGTGAAAATCTGTCTCTGTGTATACCTTATGTGTGACTGTTGTTCTTTACTTTTACTATCCATATGCTGCATATTGTTGATGACCACTTGAAGAAAGATTAATAATGTTTTAACAGACTTAAAACTGTTTAAGCTCACTTACAACTGATTCACCCCCCCCTCTCAATTGTATTAATAATTCCAACATAAAAGGCTCAATAATTCTTGGAAGGAGCAAGTTGACCAAGAGGATAGAGCATAAAGGATAGGCGACAATGGAAAGGCTAAGGAAATATTGAAATAGTCACAATCTAAAAGATGTGTTAACCAAGGTCATCACCATGTGCAGTGGATGTGTAAAGGTGAAACAAACGTATAGGATTATTCTTACTAGGAACAGAGTACCTCGGGTTAGGCCCTAACATGATTTAATATTCTAGAGAAATTCAACCACCAAGCTAGGCAACAAAAAATGGTAGATAAGGCCACATGTGATATGTGGCATGCAACAAGCAACATGGGACAAGGAATATCCACAAAAGAGAGAAGGCAACAAGATTAAAAGTGGGGAAAAAGGAAGTAAATGTGAGAGCATGAAGAAGATCAATAAGAAGATAGAAGGGACAAGCAAAGGAAAGTTTGACAAAAGGATAAGGTTTATGAGAGGTCCTAGTGGGAGGATGCCCTTGGTTTCTGAAGGAGACACCTAGGGAACAAGGAGGGGTTGGTGTGAAAAATTGGCAGGAAGAAACATAAGGGAGGGAAAAGGTAGGAGGTAAAACATGTGCCCCAAGTAAAGTAGGCTAGGAAGGAGGTCATGGAGGAGGTGCCTCAAGTGGGTCAGAGTAACAAGCAAGTAGATCATGCAAGGACATGGCCATATCACATCCTAAGACTAAATCCAACTCTCAACACCTTTGAGGAGGAGTTATCAAAGAGTTAGGTGAGGGAAAGGTTATAGGAGTAAGAGTGTTCAAAGGGGAGACATTTGAGAAGGAAGAATACCCAAGGACCTAAACAACATAAACCAAGGGTCAAACCTTGGGGGAGGAATTAGGGATATGGGAGAAAGGAGTAGGTTCATGCGCGATGGTGAAGTTCTTGTATTCATGGAAGAATAACAACTCTTGTGTGAAAGTGCAAGGAATAACCATCATCAAATAAAGCCATGGTCATTGTATAAGAATGTTATATTCCAATTCCTCTTAGAGAATAGAAAAACATGCATCAACAGTCTTGGGTCCAAGGGTTAGAGGTAAGGTAATAGATCCAATGGGATTGGTCTTAGATTTATTGAATCCTTGACATGTCGAGGTAACAAGAGAAAAGTTGCCAACATCATTGGAATAGTAGAAAGGAGTGGATGTGATGTTAATTGTATAACTCGGATAAAAGATGACCTATTCGAGAACGGTATTATCGTGATGGATTTGGATAAAGGAAAGGGTGGAGATGTCAAATTTCCTTTCTTTCTTAGAAGGGAGATGAGAAATATCATAGTATAGGGAGGGGATCCATGCTTGTGAAATCTAGAGAGAACATTAAGATAGGACATTTATTGACAACTCCCTTTGGTGATGCAAGTACAAAGGGCATTCATAAGGGACATCCTAGTGGTATGGAAGACAAGGTTCAGATAAGATAGTAGGGCATGACACAGGATGAGGAAGCAGATCAAAGACCAACATAGGTATCAAGTAGGATAGATGGGTCAAGAAGGTGAAAATCCCCCAATGCATGTGCCATAGAGATAGCTCCAATTTAATGAGAAGATGGGAGGTCATGAAGGTCGGCGAGGCTTGACAAGTCACAAGTTTGGTAAATTTTGGCGGGATAGTCGATTCGAACTGACATAGTAGTGTATGGATCCATAACCAACATAGTGACCCATATCAGCCTCATATTAATGCAAAGCACAACCACTTGTGTGGCATATGTTGGAAAACAAAGAGAAAATAAAGCAACAATGATAAGAAAGATATGTCAGAAGAGGGAGGGAAAAAATAAAATCTAACTAGCGAATGATTAAGAAAGCAATAGTTAGACTATGAAAGTAAACGACAAAAATGAGAAAGAGAGAAAAATACAAATATATATTATACTTGCGCTCCCTTATGTGTCGACAATGCCATGTGGAATCTTGAGAGAACATGTTAAGAACCTTTGAAAGGTGCCAAATTATCGAAGATGCAGTAGTGTTGATAGTCACCCACAATGTATAGAGATCTAAGTTAGCAATGAGAGATCCAATCCAACTCCTTTGGAGCTTAATTGGACTTGAATCATCCAATCATCTTACCTTTGGTGACTAAAAAAATATTATTTTACCATAAGTATCCAATCAATAAGATGTTTTCCTTATGTGTACATGTGAGACAAATACAAAGTTAATGGATTACCATGGAAAACCCAAGAAGGTCTTAAGGCTTGAACTTTAACCATGGAAAGACACTTCCCAATTCTTGTCTACAACCCTAGTAAAGTAAGAAATAACATTCATAACTTAGAAAAAACAACATTTTCATCTTTAGATGTTATGTGAATATTTTAATTGTTCAGTCTTCACTATCAATACCTGAATTATATTCATACGCATTCGTATCAACAGTTTAGGCATTCAAATAATTCATACCATTAGCAAGCAGCCATAAATACATTTACATGCAATCATTCATTCTTTTTACTGCCTACACATAATATACAACTACTTATATGAGGTTACAAAGTGTTGGCAATTGTTGAAGGGTGAGCCATTTTCCACCCAACCATAGGCACAACTGCTCTTGATATTTCCACAGCTGGCCACCTCCTATATAGAGTATGATGCCATGAGAGGAATTTCTTCTTTTACTCAACAAAAAACAAGGGACCAAGGTTACTCTCCCTTTTCCACTTCTTCTCTATTATGATCCGAACCGAAGAAAAATCACACGTTCCTCTTCTTCAGATTTGGTCTTCAGACCAATTCGTGTGCCTTCTCCTGCTGTCTATCTGTCCTCTCCTATCTTTTCTGTCCACAATTTTCCTCTTTTCTTTCTTGTCTTCTTCAACATGATTTTGTGGGTCAAATCAAGAGCTTCTAGATGGGTACTCTGCCCATTCTCCCATTGATTTTTGAGGGGGACTCCGCAACTACCAACTTGACTGGTAAATCAATTCTCTGGGACAGAGGACAGTTATGGGTTTGAGAATTTTTTAATTCAGTAGAGTACTGCCTATCAAGGGTCGTCTCAACTAGTAATGGTTCCCCTTGCCATTCTCTATCATGGTAGCATAATCTGTATAGGCATCACCTTCAACAATTAGTCAACATTTTCCATACACATATGTATATTAAAATGGAAATATATTTACATCACATCCACATCAAAGGTTCATTGTCTTGCTAAAGTTATACACATATCTAGTCCATTCCTAGTTTTGACAATAATCACAAATATATTTACAGATTGAGGAAACATGGGTATCACAATCCCCTCCCCCCTTAAAGGAACATCGTCCTCAATGTTCTTTTCATTTCAACAACACCAACCATGCTCCCATCTTTTAGTGACTTCAACAATTTTTTCCCTTTTTCTTGGTCTATTCCTTTCCCAGACTCTTGGCATCTAGCTCATGCCTACAACAATTCCAGACAACAAGCATATTAATTCACAATTTCATGCATAAACAATTTATTTTTGTTCATAATTTGAGAGGAAAATTTATAAATCAATACAATACTTATCTGTGTAGTTCATGGATCTACATCCATATGGCTATCTCATTAACTTGGCTCTTTTTTTTCCTTGACATACCCATTACGCTCATGATCGTAATCAACATATTACAAGTGCTATCAAATTCTCCTCTTCCTTGTACTCACTCACACTCTAGGCTCAGACTTAAGCATCCCCTTCTCTACTATATAGTCCCTTGGGTGATCCATCTTGTGTTAGAAAAACAAGATCACAGAGCAATAAAATAAAACAAATGGGGAAATAAAACACAGAAGGTACACAATATAATAGAGACACAGATATACGTGGTTCACCCAGTGTGGGCTACGTCCACCAGAGAAATTTCTAGATCCTTCCTTTTTATTATCCAACAAAATGAAGGGATACAACCTACAACACACTCGTTGTAAGTTCCTATTCTTTCTCTCATAGTCTCCTCTCTCATAATACAATATTCGCAATGATACACAACCGCAATACATTTCCCTCATAAAAGAGGGTTGCCTTCTAGGGAAAAAAACCCTAACATAACTTCTATCGTCACATCTACAACCTTATAATGAATGGTATGGATTTACTATGAAATTACAATATACATTTACAAGGCAATTTTTCCTTCGGGGGCCTGCTTGCCCCTGGACCCCCCAGCTAGGAGGATGAGCCCCCATACCCGAAGGGGGGTCAATCCCCCCCCCCCGCCGTGCCCCGTGTGGAGGGGTGTACAATATTCATGGGGTATAAACATGGTTGAAAACAAAGACCTCTGAATCAAGAAGATAATCAACTCCACAACCAACAATCTCCCACTTGGAGACTGATCACAACAACTCCACTGCTATTGTATATGTTTGACTATGATCCTTCTTGGACTTGGAAAATTCCTCATCTTCACCTTCATGCTCGAAGGCCAACTGAAACTGAGCAGGAACTTAGTTTTTCCCTGGTTATTCCCTTTGTTAACATGTCTACAGGATTCTGGCTAGTATGTATCTTTTCCAACTCCAAATGTCCTTCTTCCAAGACAAATCATATGAAATGGTATCTGAGTTGTATATGCTTAGTCTTTGAATGGAAGGTTGAGTTATTTGCAATATGAATGACACTCTCACTGTCACAGTACAACCTGTTATTCTCCTGCTTATTTCCCAATTCCTCCATAAACCTCCATAACCAAATCATTTCTTTACTAGCCTTTGTAGCAACAACATACTTTGCTTCTATTATTGAAAGTGCAACAACCTTTTGTAGTTTGAAATCCAACTTACTGTTGTTCCACCTACAGTTAAAACATACCCTGTGGTGCTCCTCTTGCTATCTTTATCGCCTGCCATATCCGAATCAACATATCCCTGTAGAACAGTGTATGAACCTCCAAAACATAATGCCTGAGTAGAAGTACCTCTCAAATACCTGAGAATCCACTTTATTGTCTCCCAATGTTCTTTACCTGGATTGTTCATATACCTCCTCACAACTCCCACT
The DNA here is from genome assembly GCA_009831015.1 of Picea engelmannii. Lineage (NCBI taxonomy): Eukaryota > Viridiplantae > Streptophyta > Pinopsida > Pinales > Pinaceae > Picea > Picea engelmannii. Next base: position 37,128 of record ML791909.1, read on the forward strand.
GCATGTGCAATATCTGGTCTTGTGCAAACCATCGTAAACATCAAGTTGCCAATTGTTGATGAATAAGGGACCATTGATATGTATTCTACCTCCTCATGTGTCTTGGGACACATTTCCTTGGTTATTTTGAAATGGTAGGCCAAAGGTGTACTAATTGGTTTTGGATTCTGCATTCTAAACCTCTCCAACACCTTCTCTATGTACTCACCATGAGACAATGTCAATTTGTGATTTTTCATGTCTCTTGTTATTCTCATACCAAGGATTTTCTTTGCAGCACCCAAATCCTTCATCGCAAATGAATTAGCTAATTTCTTCTTGAGCACGTTTATATCTTGCATATTAAACCCTGCAACATGCATGTAATCTACATACAATAGCAAGATAATATAGCTTCCATTTTCTATCCTTTTAAAATAAACACAGTGATCAAAATGACATCTACTATAACCTTATTCTGTCATAAACCTGACAAACTTCAAATACCACTGCCTTGGATATTTCTTGAGGCCATACAAGCTCTTTTTCAACCTGCATACCAAATTTTATTTCCCTTTGACCTCATACCCTTGCGGCTACTGCATCTTCATCTAAATCCCCATGGAGAAAAGTTGTTTTTACATCTAACTATTCAAGATGCAAATCTTCTACTACCACAAGACTTAAAATAATCCTAATTGAAGTCATCTAAACAACATGAGAAAATATTTCATCAAAATCTATACCTTTCTTTTGTGCAAACCCATTTACAACAAGTATAGCCTTGTACTGTTTTTTTCCTCCATCTTCTTCCTTTAACTTGTAAACCCATTTATTCTGCAATGCTCTTTTTTCTGCAGGCAACTGAACTAGGTCCCAAGTCTAGTTATTTACCAAGGAATCCATTTCCTCTTTCATGCCTTGCTCCCACTTATTTTTAGTGTCTACCTACATTGCCTCTTCATAACATTCTGGTTCACCAGAATCAGTCAACAATAAATAACACAATGAAGGAGAGTATCGTTCAGGGGGTCTACTTAACCTGTTCGATCTTCTAACAACACTTGTAGGAGTTTGAGGTACTTGTTGCTCCTGTTGTTGTACATTTTGATTTTCTGGTACCTTTGGAATTTATTTTTCAGTGATCTCATCAAGCACTGTGTATTCTAGTTTTTCTTCTTCCTGTTTCCTTCCCTGCAACTGATCTTTATACATGACCTTCTCATTGAATATGACATCTCTACTCCTAATGATTTTGTGATTTTCATAATCCCATAAAAGATAACCAAAATCATTAACACCATATCCAATGAAGGTACACTTCTTGGATTTTGCTTCAAGCTTTGTTCTATTTTCTTTATCAATATGGACAAATGCTTCACAATCGAAAGTCTTCATAAATGAATAGTTTACATTTTTACCTGTCCATGCCTCTTTTGGAATGCCACCATCCAAAAAAATTAAAGGTCCTCTATTTATCAAGTAAACAACAATATCTACAACATCTGCCTAAAACTGTAAGGGCAACCCTGCATTCAATCTCATACTCCTTGCACGCTCCATGATGGTCCTGTTCATCCTTTCTGACACACCATTTTCTTGTGGTGTTCCTGGAACTGTCTTCTCTCTACGGATTCCATGGCATGAACAATAATCATCAAACTCCTTGCTGCAATATTCACCTCCATTTTATGATCCAAGACACTTCAACCTTTTTCCTGTCTCATTCTCAACCAAAGCTTTCCACTTCTTAAAAGTATCAAAAACTTCAGATTTTTTCAAATGCAATAAACCCAAGTTTTTCTAGTTGCATCATCAATAAAAGTAACATAATAACGAGAGCCACCAAGAGATGATACCTGAAATGGTCCCCATACATCTGTATGCACAAGCTCTAACATTTCACTCTTCTTTTCTTTTCCGACTCTGAGAAATCTGATTCTCTTTTGTTTTCCATAAAAACAATGCGCACAGAAATCCAAATCAATTTGTTTAAGGTATGGAAAAATATTTCTTTTGTGAAGTATTTGCACCCCCTTCTCACTCATGTGTCCAAGCCTATGATGCCACAGTGTTGTATCCACTTCTGTAGAAGCTAAATAGATAGTAGAATCAATATTACCAGTACATAAATACAATGTACCTACCTTCTCTCATTTTTCTATCACCAGTGATCCTTTGGTGACCTTCCACGCCTTATCTGTAAATATAGATATACATCCTTCACTTGCCAACTGCCCAGTTGAAATTAGATTTTTCCTTAGATCTTGAACATGTATTACCCCTTTCAACAACCATTGGTTTCCATTCCTTTTCTTTATTTTTACCTTTCCCATTCCAACAATTTTGCATGGTGCATCATCACCCAAATGAACCTGTCCAAAATCACCTTGAACATAATATAGAAAATGTTTCCTATGGGGTGTGGCATGAAATGAAGCCCTTGAATCTACTACCCAAGACTCAGAAATATTATCTACAGAAAGAATCAAAGCATCCTGTAACACATCACTTGTTACATTTGCTTCCTAATTTTTCTCATGTTGTCCATCTCTTTGTTTCTTTGGAGCTCTGCAGTCTTTCTTCAAATGTCCTTTCTTCCCACAATTCCTGCACTCTACTTTTCCCAGTCTGGATTTGGATTTTCCCTTCCTATAATTCCTGCGGTTCCATGAGCCCTTTCCTCTATCCTTTTGTCTTCCCTTGTTCTCCATGTTTAACGCATTACCTGATGTCTCACCTTTGCTTTTCCATCGCATTTCCTTGCTAAGGATAACACCAACAACGTCATCAAATTTTAGAGTGTTTGAACCAGAGACAGAGTTACTTGCAACCATGACCAAGTCGTTCCGACTTTCTGGCAATGAGCACAAGATTAGAAGAGCCCTAACCTCATCATCAAAGTCCACTTTTATAGAACTTAGTTGATTAGTAACCGTATTAAATTCATTTAAATGATCTGCAATAGACCCACCTTCCGACATCTTCATATTAAACAATCTCTTCATTAGAAATACCTTATTGGACACCAAAGGTTTTTCATACAGTTTAACCAATGAGTCCATAAGCTCCTTCGTTGTCTTTTCTTTCAAAATATTAAAAGCCACCAACGCTGTCAGGTTTAGCCGTATCGTTCCTAGTGCCTTTCTATCAAGAACCTCCCATTCTTCGTCCTTCATGGCCGTCGACTTCTTTGCTATTCCACCCAATGGTAGGAATATCCTTCTGATATAAATAATCTTCCATCTGCATCTTCCATAACTGGTTGTTTTGGTCGTTAAATTTCTCAACCCTAAACTTTCCATCTTCCGCCATTGCTCCCACTCGAACCAGGAACCCTCTTTTCCTACGAGTTACCTTTCACTCTGATACCGGTTGTTATAAAAATAAGATCACGGAGCAATAAAATAAAACAAATGCAGAAATAAAACACAGAAGATACACAATACAATAGAGACACATATATACATGGTTCACCCAGTGTGGGCTATGTCCACTAGAGAAATTATCAGGTCCTTCCTTTTTATTATCCAGCAAAACGAAGGGATACAACCTACAACACACCCGTTGTAACTTCCTCTTCTTTCTCTCACAATCTCCTCTCTCATAATACAATATTCACAATCATACACAACCACAATACAATTCCCTCATAAAAGGGGGTTCCCTTCTAGAGAAAAAAACCCTAACATAACTTCTATCGTCAGATATGCGACCTTATAATGAATGGTCTAGATTTACTATGAAATTACAATATACATTTACAAGGCAAATTTTCCTTCAGGGGACGCTGCCCCCGAACACTCGCCGGTGGCCCTCTTGCCCCGGACCCCCCAACCTGGGGGATGAGCCCCCCCCCCCCACATGGAGGGGTGTACAGTCTTCATGGGGTATAAACATGGCTGAAAACAAAGACCTATGAATCAAAAAGATATTCAGTCTCCACAACCAACATCTTACTTGCCAAGACTGTCTTGCACTAGAAGAGATTCAAAGACTTCACATAGTCTTACAACCAAGACGTCCCTCTGACTTTCTCTATCGAGGCGTCTCTCCGACTTGTGTTACCTCAACACGACATTCTCTACGGTGATCATGGCATAGCACATGGTTCTCATGTCACAATAGTAGCCATTTCCATGCTTTCCCAACTTAACAACCATTATCTGTCCCTTTAGGACAGATCTTTCATCTCACATGTATCACATGCATATAGTAACTCGTGAGATGCTTTAATTAATTCAATCAAAATTATTTCAAATATGTTATCCACATATTTTTCTATTTTACACTACCATTTTTCATATTCGTTCCATGCAAGAGCCATATTCATAAGTATTATATTTCCTTCTCATAACAGTTTGGCTCAATAGGAATTCGTCTTTCTTATGGGCTTGCAACACTGCCATATCCAAGACTCTTCTTCCTGTAATTTCATTTTCAGATAGCCAACCAAATTGTTATTTTTCATGCACATTACATGCTCATTGCACACTTGTAGTGGCTTCCAGACAACTTCAGAGTTGTTTATACTAACTATTAAATCACTTCTATCTATTCAATGTTATAAAGCAAAAGGAAATATCATTCCTTACACATGCATTATTTCAACAACCAAGCTATTCAAAATGAAATCAAACATCATATAAATTTAATCAATGTATCATTGTCCATGGCCACACTCATACACAATGCACCCTTCACATTGATTTCAGATTTCCATACTTTCATATTAAGCACTTTGCCACTGTGTGTTGGGACTTAGCCAACCTCTCACCATATGTCTCGTTTATTCATATTCATTATTACAGAAGGAGTATGCTTTCTGCCACACCTATGTCCTTCAGGTTCCTCTCTCCTGAATCATACCCTGCTTGGGTATCAATGGCATATAATTGTTCTGGCTGCCAATACCTTTTTCTGATATTACCCCATGAGTGGTGCTTCATGAGAACTCTAAAGTCCCTTCAACAACTTTCAACAACAACCTTCTTGCTTTTATCCTTTGCTTGAGGTTGTCCACCATTTGTAACTGTCTTTCCCGAAAAATCCAATCCTTTCTACACATAACATGCATGATCACAGTCATTATTACATAATTGTAATGCTAAATAAACTGCATGTACCATAACAATCAGATCAACAAAACATTTTGAGATATGTCCTAACATGTATGCATGCACTCTATCACATTACCTCTCAATGTGTTTACTAGTGCAGTCACAATCAAGTTTTCAGTTGTTTTAGTATCCTATAGCCATCATCATTCTCATGTCTTAGGAATTCACGCACAATCGCCTATCAATTTTTCCTTCTTAAAGAATTACAATAGGGATTAAGAAAGGTGATAAGGGAGTCTTCCCTTTTTCCAACTCCTTTAAACAATCAAAAGTTTTCAGTTCTATTGAACTATTTTCAAGGCTTCATTGCCTTTGCATATCATGGATTTTAACCAAGGTCATTCTTTTAAACATATTCATTTGTTTATTTTCCAGTTGTACTTGTTTTCACAACTACCCTTTTTATGACATACAATTATGCTAAGCAAATCAAAGTTTTAAAGGGAGAAAAGTAGTCCTCCTTTTCTTCTTCTTTGCTTTTGCAATATGTCCCTCTTGGAATATACCTGCTCTATTCCTTAAGTAGTTTCTTCCAAGCTTCATCTTGACCTTCCCTGGATATAGTCAACATACTACAACATCAAGATTAACTCATAAATTAGTTATGAACCAATGCATTTTGCACATTTCCCAAATAGAAATTAGATTGGTCATCATTCATTGGCATGTCCCCTATGCATGCATTATCATTTGAAATGTAATCCAAATTTTTTATACAAATAGGCTTTATAGGCCATTTCCTAGTTTTGTAGCAGTCATGCAAGTCATGGCTCTATGCTCCTGACAGAGTCCTTGCATAGTTCCTCCATAGGGAAATTCTTCAACATGCAACTCTCTTGTTGTATATCCAATACTATTTAAAATGATCTACATCTTGAGTCATCCTCAACTTCATATTTTCAGAGGTTTACTCAATATTCCATTGGAAATATATGCATGCATTCTTATTATGCACTTAGGTGTTACACTCAAACCACACATTTAAACATGTGCATCTCATCTATTAGTTAGGACTCACCATGCGCTTTCATGCACTTAACCTTATGTATTAACATAGGGTGTGTGTCTCTATTATTGGTACACCTTGCAACTTCATGGGTGTATTTACTTACATTCATTCAACTCATGATTACTCACAGCCCTGTACACGCAATCCTTAGAGGAAAAATCATGTTGCCTTCTTTTATTGCAACAAAGTATTGTAGCCCATTACATCATAACATTCTTGCTCTTCTACTCTTTCGACAATTCACACCTAGTTTTTTCTGAGGAACGAGGTACACTTTCTTAAAGATATTTCTTAAACAAGACAATTCAGACTCTTCTACTTAGGGTCAACCATGCATCCATGGCATTTCCAATCCAAGCAAGTATGAATCTTGCCTCACATATCACTTATTCTCACCTGCATTCATAGCAGGAAGCCTTATACTGCACTCAATCCAGTCATCCAAGTACACACACACACACACACACACACACATATTGATGTAAGAATGCAAGCCCACTGCTTACACCTTTTCTATGTCATCCACATACATTGATACTTTGAACTCTCTTTTTTTTCTTTTACCTGTTTTCCTGAGATCTTACAACCATTCACATGGCAAGTCTCACATGAATAATCATTAATTATGTTGCTTCTTCCTCATCGAAACAACCAACAGGAAACCAATCTTGCCCTTATGTTACAAAAGCATTCCACATTTCAAAAAATACAAAATAGGTAATTATAACATTACCCAAGGCAACAAGATAACAATTCGAGTCCCTCTTCATGCCTCAAACCATTCTTGGTCAATAGACGTTTACCCATGAAATCCTTTTCTAGATTCCCTCTCACTGCTACTCGAGTATACTAAACCATACTTATATGGCTACCACCCACCTCTGGATGTTAATCTAACCCATTGGTCTTTTGAAAATTCTCAAGCATTTTCTTTACCATATTCCGGATCAATACTGCCTTGATCCATTATATCCTCATTCTTCCTAAGGTTGTAAACAATCAACATCCTTAGTATTTTCATTAGTCATTCTATTTCATCCTCGGTAGTATGCAATCAACATCATTAGCATTTTACTTATGTTGTTACCATTCCTGCTAATCTTAGGTTATCATCAACCAAAATGTCCCATCAACACATTATACCTTGCAACCAACCACGGATTATAATAAGTCTATGTGCATGTCATATACATTCTCAAACATCACCATATGCATTACAACATATCCTATGCACCAAGCATTTTACCCATGTCTACAATGCATATGTATTCATGTTGTATGCTTTTTTGGCACTCGTATGCATAGTCATGTTTTTATGTTAATAGGCATATACATACATACATAGGTATTCAACATGCAATTTCACTGTTTGCACCTTTTCCATGTCCTTCACACACACTCGCATTTGTGACTTACTTTCATCCCTTCCTGAGATCTTACAGTCACTCATGTGACAAGTCTCATAGGGGTCATGTTTCCCTCTCTGGATGTTATCTAATTCATTAGTCTTCAGGGAAAGTGTACAATCATTCCTTTAAAACAACTATGAACCCTTAAGCTTGCTCATATGCTTATGTCACCTTACCTCTTTTTTATGAGGACTAGTCATAGTCCATAGGACTCCTTTTTAACTTTGCTAAAAGGGGTTATCCCAATAGCAGGTTTCATTCATTATAGGTCAAATAAGATGACCTCACATATTTCCATAAGGGCTCTAAACATGGGGAACTTTACTCACAAGGATTAATATTTTATTTAAGCAAAAATTATACTGCCAATGATTTTATTTATCCAGGCTCAATTCCTTAACCACAAGAAGTCTTCCATAAGGGTCTAAGCCCTCATATAAGCAACCATCATAAATGTCAAAGGCGTTGTCTATTCAAGTGGATAGACAACATTACACTTAAATAAAACAATCCAACTCATCCATTCCTCGCTCATGTAGACTTACAACAAAATTATATCCTTTATTCCCTTTTCATTGAAACATTACCATCATTTTTTGTAAGTATATTCCCACTCCTGTAAGAGTATTTATCATTCCAACAAAGCAACAATATGCTTTTTCATTTGCAAATTAGCATGTAACGTTTCTGCTGTAAGGAATTCAAAAACAAAATTTCAATCTGCAATCCCTCCTCTCAAGGAGCTTATGCAGATACTAAACAAACTTATAAGGCATAAACACTTTTCAACATGCTCATATTAGCCTTAATATGCCAGTCCTGTGACTGATCTCTGGCCCATCTAGGCCTAGTGTTTGAACTCTGCTCTAATACCACTTTGTAAGACACCCAACCCCCTAAGTACCTTTTTAATGGATTGGGTATTAAAATTTTGCTTTTCCTAAACCATCTCATAGCCTCTTCTCAAGGGCACCATCGTCTTCTGCTCATCAAGAGCTTTCCAACGACTGTCACCATGCTCAAAACCGAGCTCTAGATCAAAATTTATGGCCTTCTAAGGTTTGGACCTTCTTGGTCAAATTCCACCTCACCACCACATGGCTCCACAACACCTTTGTCACATGATGTGTCATAACAAGTCACCCTCTAGCGCGGACGTGGCGATTGGAGTGGACACTTTCGTGGTACCTACCACTTGGCCTATCGCGGCTTATCGAGCTCCCGACCTTTCCACAGCTGTCCATCCCCTTTAACATATCCTCTGACATCCAACACCTCGGGGCCTCGACCCACCATGGACACCGACCTACAGGATGTCGGGATATCGGCCCACCGGGGTACCGAGATGTCGGCCCCTCCGGGTAACTAATACATAGACCAACGTTAAGCGCCCAGTTCAGGGTCCATGTGGGATCCTAGGACACGAGGTCCTGCCAACCGAAATCTGCCACCTGGCTAACCTTCTCAATGCAACACGTGGCTATTGGGGTGTCAACCCGTCGACCTACCATGTTTGATCCTTTGAAAATCACCCAATCGGTTTGGTGGCGTAGTTGACACCCCAAATATGCGGTGTTTCCACGAGCGACCACTCATCATAACACGTGGCCCTGTCGTCACCTGCCACGTGGTGTGATACATGGCATTCTTATCATGTCACAAACCACCCTCTCAAATGTTGAATCGACATGACATGTGGCTCAGTCTCTGCTTGGCATGTGGACCTCCACGTGGGTTGATGTGGTGTGCACATCATAGCTAGGTACTTCACTGGTCCTTTAAGGTGTTGACACCTATCCACTGGGCATTGGCTAGGTGATGTCATATTTTCCCGCTCCAATCTCTCGAGGGAAGGCCGAAATCCCTTTCCTGTGAACCTTGCCTACCAGGGCACCGTGCTCCACTAACACCTCACACTTTTCTATCACACCCTAATACTCTATATTTCAGGCACCAAGACACCGAGATACCGGGTCTCTCCCAAATAAAGAGACTTACGCAACAATTTCTTGGGTTCTGGTACCCCGATGTGAAACCCCCTCCTGAGCTTAAATAATAGATCGACGGTCGAGATTACTAGGACTGCAGATCTAACAGCTAAGGCCTAAGGCACCCGCCATCGATTTTAGCCCCCTATGGGCCCATAATTAATTCCTCCTTGATTTAAATTTTTACAAGTGTCACCTCCGTGACACTCGAACGATCACGCAGGCACTAAGCGCCACCATGACATCACCTCCTACCCACATACAAAAGGTTATGAAACTAGGGCTAGAACCCGGTTCCTGGGTGTCATTATTTCGGGCCCTTCTAAACAAATGCAACATGGTGGTATTTCGGGGGTCTAGTATTCGATACCCTAGCATCAACTCCCTCTTGAGTGTGAATAATAGATTGACGGTGGGGATCTATTGATCCTTCGATCCAATGACTATGAGTAGAGGTTCTCGTCTGATTTAATCGAATAAGATAGTGGTGGAACTCAGGGACGGAACCCTGCTCCACCGGATGTCAACACGTTATGAAAGCTCTAAGCTCGGTTGGATGACCAAGATTTATCTTCTCGCTAATCCAACGATTATTGTTCCCTCAACTATTACACAGTGTTTAAACGACAACCAACCTGTGTTAAATGGAGGGAATCAAAGGTAGGTTTCGTTAGCCCTCTTTGGCCTTATACACATGAGCCGAAGGTAAGCCTTGTTAGCACATAGAATGTGAAGGGGGTCACAAACACCTTGGTTTTGTTTTATTTTGAGTCAAAGGTCAGGTTTATTTGTTGCCAACTCAACAGGAAAGTTCGCAGCGTACTTATGAGTACCTCATGCACTCATCTTTCATTATTGCAGTTAAGAAACACGTCAAAGGAGATTTTATGATTTTCAGTGCCCTTATTTAATTATTTTTTCAAGGATTATGTCTCTGAATTTATAACAGCCTCTTTGAAGTGCGTTATTGATTTTGAATTTGGTGTTGGAAACTCGGCGTTGCGAACTGGTGCTGCAAACTGGCTGAAAGGGATAGTTGAGGTTGGATAGCTTGCTGATAGACCAACTCAAGTTTACAGACATCAACATCAAAACCAGGTTCATTAGGTACTCCCTGATGGTCTTCACATTGTTCAAAGGTTGAAAGAGGGGTTTGTGTTGCTTTGTACACTGGTGTTGCGAACTGTTCAAACCCTCTTTTTCTACATCATTTTGAAGTGTACTCTTAAAGCAATTGAATGATACCCTTATCAGGCCTGAGGTGTATGGTTGATCAGTTGTAGAACCAAGCTTGAATTTCATACTTCATTAAGTGCTGCAAACTGATATCTATGCTGCTGAAAACTTGTTATTAGCAAGAAGAATTGGCCATGAGTTTAAACCATAATTAACAGTTTTGGTTTTCCTCCAGTTATATATCAAGACTATGAAGTTTTTGCAGCATATTTGGACTAATGGTACAAGTTTTGAGGTGTTGAATCTTTGAAAAAGTGGAACAGGTTGCTACAGGAAAGTTCGCAGTGTCTAGACTCATTGGCGCTGCGAACTGGTAATTTATGACAATTTGTAAGCATTAACACACAACAGAGGATTGTTTTGATCATAACTTTTGAATGCTAATCTGGGTTCCTCTAAAATTTGGTGTGGAGGAAAAAAATGATGTTTCTAACTTGCTGGAAAAAAAATCATCCCAACCCATTTCATATTTTTGGAGAAAAGCTAAAAACATCACCTACAGGAAAGTTCGCAGTGCATGTTGTCAAAGGCATTACGAACTCTAACAGTTTGACAAATTCGAGCTATGGGAAGGATGCCAGCTGCCAGGGAAGGTTCGAATGGTATCCTAGGAGTTATTTGGACATGAGGGACATGTGTTCCATCTCCATATCAAGCAACATGACCTGTTTCAAAATGCATTTATCACAATAGACAAGATCCCAAAAAATAGGAATTTGTTGGAATCTTTTGTAACAAGTCTCCTAAATGGAGGAGGATGCTATGTATCTCCTTTGTTTCGACCTCCTTAGTGTAGATAGAGATAATTCACTATATATGAAAGTGGATTTTGATAAGGAAGGGGTTGGATTCATGATCAAAGAGAGGAGAGAGCTAGAGGAGCAGTTTAGTTGCTAATTTGTAAGCCTGAGTGCTTGTTTCTAATGGCTTTTTCTGCCATTAAAGATTCATGAGAGTTGTTATCATATGGTCTGTTATCACTATAAATTTTTTTCATATGGAGTCCTAGCCTCGAGACTTAGCAGGAGGCTAAATCGGTATAGAGGGGCGACAGACTAGCGGACGGGGCTAAATCTAGTGGGAGGTGAAGTTGATGGGACCCAACAGGTCACAGATCATGGGTGTCATAGATCGACGATCGTGGAGTATATCGGGCTGAGAACTAATGCGAAGGTTAATATTTTGAAAGCGGGTTGATAGGAATACCACGGTTTCGTCTCTAAGGCACGTGGTGCCATCAAATGCATATCGGGGGGAAAAGCGGGTGAGTTCGAAACCGCTCAATCACACCCCAATGTTACGTGTCAAAATATCATTGAACATGTCAAATCCAAGGGTCGCATGTGGAAAGGGAAAGCTGTCGGCTAGTCAAATCATCTTGGGACACTTTTTTGGGTACTTTTCGTCTGTGCGATGCCAGGTGAGCGCCGCCAAAAAACTGATTCGAAGGCTCATCATTTGAAGTCAATGTCCGAACGTGATAAGCCGTTATCCATGCAAGGACTTTCGTCAATAGCCCATGATTAGCACTCAATGACGACTGTCATTCAAAACATGTGTGACATTGCTCTGTTGTTGGCGATTAACGTTTTATTCCAGAACAGGGTAACCATGAATCAAATCGTTCATCTAATTCTTGTACAGCTAAGGGAGGTAAGCTTGTGCTTCCGGGCAAACCAGAGGAAGTGGAAAAGACAGATCTAGCGGCCTTCAACAAACTAGGATGTTCAAATAATCTGACAAAATTATCGATGCAGAGGAAAGAAAATCTTGTTGCACGAATATTGGCAACTAAATTTCAGACAGAGCCTACAGATGAAACAGGGTCAGGTGAAGGAATTAAACTAAATCCTATCACGAGGGATTTAATCATCAATGGATATGCAGACGGGTCCTACATGGAAGCTGGTGAAAGTAAAAGGAACAAGCGACGGAAGAAGGAGACTGAATATGAAATAGTCGAAGGTATTGGAGAAAGCCAACCAGCTTGGCTTGACACCATAAAGGAAGAGATTGCAAACCTGAAATAAATAACAAACAAAATTAAGTACGTTTCAGGGAATTTTGTGATGATGCAGATAAGTGGCATTCAGGGTAAAAATCTCGAATATGTCAGCTTTTTATTATAACGTTCCCTAGAAAATAGGAGTTCATGTTGTTGTACATTACTCCTTTCGTGGCCAATATCTATTTTTGGAATTTTGGGGAGATGATCCGTTTTGAATTCCATATGTAACATATATATATTGTTTACGATATAAATGAATGGTTGAACTTACCGGAGAGGGGCCTGCCCTCATAGGAGGAGAACTTTGTAGTTTCTTATGGACTTTAATATAAGAAGATAAGCTTTTTCTTAGATAGCCGAGATTCATCACAGTGTTGATGTTCAGTGTGTTTTCCTGTCCTTCATATTCATGAATGTGTTTTTGCTACTAGTAATAATCTTTAAGTAATAGAAGGAATTCATTTTTGTTGGTGCTCCTTCTCACATCGATTATACTTGTTATGTATTTTTGGTTACTATTTCAGACTTCACTCGTGATGGGTGCTCTGTTTTCAATAGCCAACGCTTATGTTTCCTCTTCTAATGCTCCACCAAGAGATTCACCCTCTATAAGACGCCTCTTGCTGATAGTAGTCTTTCCTTTCCTCCCCTCTGTCATCTCATATTACTTATTTGGTTGAACATCATACCTATTTTGCCTCTGTTCCCTCTGGAAATACATAGCTTATAACTCTTCATACTTTTTTAGGAACGAACCCCATTGCCCAATGGCCCTGCTCTTCTGTTTTGTCCTACCACCTTCTAAATTTTACACCATGGAAGAGTCTGACCTCTGTACATGTATTGCCAAATCTTTTGAATATCCCAAATAGTTTTATGTCCGAGAGAGCCCTCTCTGGTTGGAAAGGTCGAAATCCAACCTAAAGTTGGTTGAAATAGTTACCTTTGTCGTCTGTCTTCTAGCCATACAGATTTACAGAGTGCTAACATGGTCTTCTTTGTTTTCCCATTTATTTGTTATCTTCTTGCTTGAATATATTGCAAGTTTTGAGGATCATAGCTTCCATTGATTGATGGATTCATGAACAATAGAGGATCTGTTGTAGCTTTCCCATTAAATCATTATTCAATGTTTGAGCAATATTTAATATGTTGCAGAAAGGATCTTTGTACAATGTATGTTCTTCCTTTTGTCATATTCACTATGCTTCTACTCATCATTATATATATCTTTTTTTTCTGATATACAATTTGATTGCCTTTGATCTGTAGGATGTTATGACTCCATGCCTAATGGAATGCCTCCACAGACATTTTGCTGCCCTCTCCCTTTCTTTCACAGTCTCGCCAATCCACCTACTCAAACCAAATTAATCCATTTATATTCTGATGGATACTAGGCTTACACCTACAACAGTTTAGGTGTGACTTCTAGTGCTAACAATCCCAACACTTCATTCCGTTCGGGGATTGTCGATCGTTTTATGTTAATTTATTCCCCTTTCTTTTCACGAAAGACCCAATACAATGTCATACATATTTATAAATATAATTGTGTACATTGTAAGCAAACACATGTTCATCTTCTTTTAACCTAGAATAATACAGGAGGCTCATGTGTTCACATGTACATGACAAGTACAATTCCACCTAGTTCACAACTACTCAGCGTAAAATCCTATTACAAGTTGTAGCTTCCCCAATAAGGTCTTAAGGCTTGGACTTTAACAATGGCAAGACACTTCAAAATTCTGATCTACAACCCCAATAAAGTAAGAAATAACATTCATAACTTAGAAAAATCAACATTTTCATCTTCAGATATTCTGTGAAGATTTTAACTGTTCGATCTTCACTATGAATAACTGAATTATATTCATACGCATTCATATCACCGGGACATGCATTCAAATCATTGAGATCATTAGAAAGCAACCATAAATACATTTATAGGCAGTCATTCATTCTTTTTACTCCCTACACAGAATATACAACTACTTATCTGAGGTTAGAAAGTGCTGGCAACTGTTGAAGGGTGTGCCATTTTCCACCCAACCATAGGCACAACCGCTCTTGATATTTCCACAATTGGCCACCCCCTAGCGAGATTATGATGCCATGGGAGGAATTTATTCTTTTACTCAACAAACAACAAGGGACCAAGGTTACTCTCCTTTTTCCACTTCTTCTATGTTCTGATCTGAACCATAGAAAATTCACACGTTCCTCTTCTTCAGATTTGGTCTTTAGACCCACTTGTGTGCCTCCTTCTGATCTCTGTATGTCCTCTCCTCTCTTTTCTACCCATGATTTTCCTCTTTTCTTTCTTGTCTTCTTCAACAAGATTTCATAGGTCAAATCAGGAGCTTCTAGATGGGTACTGTGCCCATTCTCCCACTGATTTCTGAGGGGGACTCCCCCACTACCAACTCGACTGGTAAATAAATTCTTTGGGACAGAGGATAGTTCTGGGTCTGAGCATTTATAAATTCAGTAGAGTACTACGTAGCAGAGGTCGTCTCAACCAGTAATGGTTCCCCTTGGCATTCCCTCTCATGGTACCATAATATGTATAAACATCACCTTCAACAATTAGTCAACATTTTCCATACACATATGTATATTAAAATGGAAATATATTTACATCACATCCTCATCAAACGTTCATTGTCTTTCTAAGTTTATACACATAACTAGTCCATTCCTAGTTTTGAAAATTATCACAAATATATTACAGACTGGGGAAACATGGGTATTACATAAAACCTGCTAAAAATGACAATCTAACCTAAATATGGACATACATACTCAATAATGTGTGTGCCTCAATCACAAGATTTCCTACTAAATGTTGTTTCACCTCTTAGAGACATCTCTTACTGCTGCACACTCATCTATATTGCCATCATTGCTGCATATAGATGAGGGGTTAAATGAATACGTTAGATACACCATGGAGAAGAAGAACACCTACTAAGTAAACATTAAACTCTAACACAAATCAAGGGTATTTTTGTTTTCACATTACATGTTGTATAACTAAACATTTATCTCACCCCATATATTAAATGTAATCATTTTTACAAGAGAACCTAGATCTCCAACATCTACGTATTGGGTCAATACGACACACAAACTTAAAAGTAGAATACAAAAGGCTACTATTTTAATTTATGTGGTGAGAATTGGTTAAGTTTAACTAAGTGAGTGAGAATCAAATGAAAAATTCAATCAATTGCAAGGTTGTTTGTTGTTATGCCTAATAGTAGAGTGTGTGAAACGTGGAGTAGAAATGTAAAGTGACTTTTGTCGTTTTGTAATTGCATTGAAATAACAATTAAGTAATACAAATAGCTAGCATATAATACCCCCAAAGTAGGGGGAGGGAATGTCTAAGAAAATTAGGGCTATTTGCAAAAACATATATCAAGCACACAAAAAGAGAAGGGTAGAATTTGCTCTATAAGGGAATGTCTAAGAAAATTGAGGGTTTTTGCAAAAACATATATCAAGCTTTATGTATGTGTGTAAAAGATATGATAGAATTTGCTTTATCATTACGATGATGGCTTATGATTTTTTGGTGTAGTAGTCTAAATGTTTTATTTTTTTTGTTTTTTTTAGGGATATTTTTTGTTTAATTTTGCTAAAATACAGTGAAAAATTGTTGGATATGCAGATTTGAGTGGCTAGATTTATATAATCTGGTTTTTCAGCACGTTGAATCCATTTATGCATTCATAAATACAATTTAAATAACAGAACATTGCGATTTCGTCCAGATTTATGTGGCTAAATTTCGGCGAAAAGACCAAAAACAACACCAAGGCAACCTTTTTGGTAGCAAGACGAGAAAGGTTGGGAGGTCGCCTCCTCTCGTTATTCTGTTGAAAGTTTCTTTTGTTGGCGAGGAGTTTTAGCAGTGCACTTAAAGAACAATTTCTAGCACTGCTTACACTCTAAACACCTCTAACCAATCAACAGAGAATTTACCGCAGGATATGTGTAATATTGGAAGATCAAGGTTTCTATCACATCAATTACATCTAAATTGATGCATTCCATTATGTTTAATCCAAGCCCACATCAAATGGAATGTATGTTGCAGGTAACCGTGCGTAGGGTTCTCAAAGCTCTCACGATTCTCCTAGATAAGATTTTAACTGGAAATACAGGTAAGCCAAAGCTTCCATGCTCTCAAAATTATGTCAAAGTATCTTTTAGTTGCTGGAAACACATGTAGGTTAAATATTAAAGAAAAGTTTCATGTGAACAACCTTGATTTGCAGTATCAACGATCAACGGTGGGAATTTTATTTTTCTCTTACATGTTTTGGTTTATTGATTGCAGAAAAGTGGAAAATAAGTAAAAGAGAAGGGAGTAGGCTAACTCGGGAGAAAATAGACCTGCTTTTCAGGGGAAAAAATGGGTCTGAATCGAGCCATATTTTTAGGGGTAGTTTGAGTTTTGCATGGATCAAAGTCCCATGAATTTTAGAACCTTACCCCAGGGGTTTTGCCCCATTTTAAACCAACCCAGATGCTCACAAAATTGATTAGAGTTCTGGATTGGCTGGAAGTTTAAAAGCGGGCTGCCAGACCTGCCGGAAAGATAACTCGAGAGGGAAGATTGCTTCTGAGTTAGCCCACTCAAAAGGGAAGTCCGAATTTAGAAAAGACTGCAAATAAAGCCAACCAATTATCAAGAACTCGAAAACAAGTAATTTTTTTCTTTGGAAGCCAAGGTTCTTGGTGCATGTGGGGTTAGGGACATACATCTTTTTCCAAAGAAAGAAGGGGAAGAAACTCAAGTATCCCTTTGTAAGACACATTTATATCTATGATAGAAAAGGTTCTTGACATAAAATGCAGGAGAAGGTCTTTGGCATAAGAGTGAAAGGATTTTGCAAGCTTTTAAACATGAGGAGGACATATAAATTTATGAAGGACCACAATCTAAGATTTTCTCATATTATGTAGTCTAAGGCGGAGAGAGAGTCAAACATTGCAGAGTTTATGCAATGAAAGATGCTTCTCGATTGCACTTCTATTTCAAGATATTTCAATGGAGGTTGTCAAGGGTTCAAATCTATGTTGGTGGGGTTATAAAGGACTTTTATGATCACGAGAGGGGTTGGCTTCTATCTTTCTATCCTTATTACAACGGGTCAACATGTCACTTATGGGAATTAAACCCGGGTGGAGAGGAGAAGAAACAATCTTCCCAACCACCTGAGCTATGAACCATGGACACACATTTGACATGATAATAAATAAGAAATAAAACCACAACAAGGGAGATAGCCACGTAGTGGCTAGTCCCTGCCTCGAATAAAACATACTTCCAATATAATGAACAAATGGTTAGAAACAAACAACACTTCATTATTCAAATTTCAGAAAAGCATGGCATGAATCTTCAATTGTTGTTTTGCTTCTAGATACTTGAGATTGATGCATATCATGCAAGGAGTATCAGGTAATACATCCACCTCTTCTAAATAAAGTTCCATTCTCATAGATGAAGGCCACCTCTTCACTAGATTGGTATTGCCACCATGCATAGAGTAAATATGACCATCTACAGGCGATGCAACAGGGGGTCCTACATGAAGATTAATAGTCTTAGTAGATCTGACCAATCTTCTACTTGGAATTTCTATTTAGGTATCGAAAATTCTCATATATTGGTTTCTCTACAATGTGTCTTTGGCAAGCCATTTATTTTCCAACAACTGGAATTGAATGAAATTGGTTCGATAGTCTGGTCTAGGACACAGTTTAAACGTTTTTGGTTTTTACTCTTTTCTGTGCACTTTTTTTG
This sequence comes from Picea engelmannii, assembly GCA_009831015.1. Taxonomy (NCBI): domain Eukaryota; kingdom Viridiplantae; phylum Streptophyta; class Pinopsida; order Pinales; family Pinaceae; genus Picea; species Picea engelmannii. The sequence continues at coordinate 55,701 of ML791909.1, forward strand.
CCCACTTTTTTCCAAAATCCAACAATTTTTTTAGAAAATTGCATATTTCAGTGGTCAAGATTACATATTCTAGGTGTTTTCAGGGCAATGAATTAATTTCTGCATTCAAAAATGAAATTTAAGCAATGTAAAGTTATGATTTCATTAACAAATGCATTGGTGGATTATGGTGATAGTTGTCGGAAAGTAAAAAACATAAAACATTTAGACTACGCCTTTGGTCTAGTAACATGTTCACTGAGAAACAAATACAAATAGTTCTGTGACCACCTCCCATTTATAGTCATGCACAAGGCAACTAAACAAATTAGAAAGCCAAAGGGGGTCAACGATTTCATTTTTCTGTCCAACAACTGACTGAGAAATAAATATCAATGCATCTATTTTCGATTGCAGAGGTTTATGAAAATTATTCTCACCACATAAATCTTATTAATCAAATTACTTCTCTGTACAGAAGGGAAATTCTGGATGAAATCCGTTTTCTGGAAAAGCTCATAGTTAAAATTTAGAGAAGAGCAACACATTTATAATTCATAAAAGTTTGTAAGGATAATAATGTTTTACCAAGTGTTGACGGGCGTATGTGACATACCGTCAACTGGAAGGTCAAATCCGGACTGGGGTTGTCTAATTAACCCAATCCGTTTGGAATGAATTGACCCGGCGGGTTTAATGGCTCTGTTATCCAACTAAGTCATAAAAGTAATAAAAGAAATAAACTAGCCTAAAGCTATGATTATAACAAACTATGTACTAATTACAAATGTTCAAATGGAAACATGAATATATACAAATGATTATAAATAGTCCATATACAGTTTGCAAGGTTTACTTGTAATCTTGCAAAATGAATATTCGAAATAGTGATTCTAAATAAGATAAAGAAAGAACAAAAATCTTTTTATTTTCTTTTTGAATGTATAAAGACTCTAAACTAATAAATACTAAGCAAATACAATTGAAACAATAACACAAAAACAATGAACGCTAATTAATGTAGTTATCGCTTCGTTAATAAATAATTTAATTAAATAACACACAGACTAACCTGTAACTAATCAACTATACTGAGTTTATCTTCTGGTGTTGTTCGAACTCCTACTTGTCCCGCATGTAAGGGAAACCTGTGACAGAACAATACTAGTACTTCCAGAATACATTCAAAGAAGTGTTGGAATGAGAATATAACAACATAATGATAACTGGAAAAATGTTGTGATCTTATGATAATCAATATCTAAAAACGAGAGAAAACTCAATTCTGCGTATCGATATTATCCATCATTTAACATTAGGAAATAAATCAATAATAATCAAATGTCAGATTGATCACACATACAAAATGGAATTATAAATTATGGACAACATCAAAATATTTAACAATTTGAAACACCATATAATGATGAGGCTAAAGCTAAATCAATCATAATAATATCTCATAAGACCGAGGTAATATAAGAACATAATGGAATAAGCATCGCACAGGTCTAAAGCCGATGGTGAATAACTTTCCCATATCAGTTCCCAAAATCACATGTCCATACTGTATTCCAACAAAAGTTGTCTTTACTACTAACAACAATCACTATTTAAACTAGTCTTGGATTGACAACCTCTTATCATGCAAGATAGAGGGTAATCCCAAAAAAATAGATTGCATTACAAAAATAGTACAACAGGGAACCACTCCTGTAGGAGTTTGTTTTTCAAAATTAATTACATAACGACATAGTTTTATCAAACATAAAAGAACCTACTAAACTATACAATGTATAATCCATGATGGCTTCTCCTTGTGAATAGCACCATAATTATTATTTTCCTGTAAATGACAAAACATAATTGATTTTAAGAAAATAATACAAATTAACATTTAGAAATAGACTGGCTACAGAATCGTGAGATTCTGTAGCTAGTCTTATATTAACAAAGAAAAACAAAATAAATCTTCCCATTTGACTTTTATAACAAAAACAAATCAAAGAAAAACAAAACCACTTTTACCATTCTAGAAATTAGACAGTGAAGAGTTGGATAATTCTGAGTTAATAATGGCATTGAAATTGGTTGCATTTTTTATGATCACACTACCGGTTCTTTTGGGCCTTTTACTTGCCCGATCTGCGCATGCCTTCAATTCATGATTTTCTCGTTCCAGCAGAGAATTTCAAGCTGCCAAATGTTTTAATTGTGCCTATAAATATGGTATGTCCCTGTAGTAGCGTTCTACCTAGTCCAAACAATTGTCACAGTGTACTAGTGCTATAGCAGGCCTAGGTTGAGTGTACTTAGCAATGGGTGCTTCGATTTTTCCTGTAGCTTGTTTCAAATCATGGCCTATGCCAACATAGCCCTTTTGGTCTTTTAGAAACAAAGGTAGTTTAGAAACAAAATCGTATTGTGTAGCTTCGCTAACAATTTAATTTCCGAGACCCCAGTTATCCACATCTTCTTGGGAAAGGAAATAATTGATCTCATCATCGGTTAAGTGATCATCGACCTTGATCACCGAGATTGAGCTTAGATGATCCTATTGTTGATTTCTCAGACTCTTGGAAATTAACCTGCCTTGTCTTTTGTTTATGAAACTCAGGTCTAAGTTACCTTGTTTCTTCTTCTTACGATTTTTTTTAACAATTGGTTTGTCATGCAAAACCTGAGTCGGCTCAATAGCAGGAGCAGGAGAAACCCTTTCCTTCAACACATCCACTACCTCTTCTAACGATTTATTGGGTACAAAATTATATCGGGGTTTTTTACCTAGAGAGTTTTGCATAGCAACAAAAATTGGTTCAGTGAGCTCACGGTCTCTATGTGAATCGACACCTTGACTTTCAGTCATAGGGTTACAAGGATTGGGATTTATATTTGAATGCAGAGGCGAGTTGACTGTGCTCTTGGGTAGGACAAAATTGTTTCGACACATGAAGTCTTCCCAAGTGTCTCCAATTTGAGCCAGATGCGATAGCAACAAAATTCGTATATGCCCATGGTGGAAGAGGCTAGACAAAGGGTTTAAACTCTGTTTCTTATAGTGCTTTGACATTTTATGTAGACTCATCAACAAATAGAAGGGCATGTTTAGCTTAAACCCTAGGAACAACATCAACAGTCGGATATGATACAAAAACACTAAACCATACCTACCCTCGCACGTTATAAACTGTTTCAGAATCAGAAGGAGGTCATGCCATCGAGGTTACAAGAGGGTAATACGTGTACCTTTAGGGAAACAAGTCGATTTCCTAGAGACCATGAAAATTCTCCAAGGCACACCTTCTAGCTTGGCGTTTTTGAACCATTTTTCGCCTTCCTATGACAGTCCTGTTGCTCGGGCTATAGAATCCTCTGTGACCTCCAATTGCAGATCTCCAACTTTGGCTCTAAAGCCATCAAATGTTTGAGCAAAAGCCTGTGCGATCGCCATGTTATAACCTTCGAATTTTCGAATGAAAATATCCCAACCGTGCGCCTGTAAATCATTTATGGCATCGTCGTGGACGAGAAGGGCTTGTGAGCCATTAGGTTCAATTCGAACCATGGGGGCCATGGTTGCGATCAAACAGACCCAGTAAATACCAGGAGAGGGAGGCTTCATCTTCCAATAGACAAATAACAAGGAGAGGTCTAGGAAAACTGAAATGGCCCGATACCTACGAACTTGGGAGGCTGTCATGTTTGATAATTTAAGTTTGGAGTGACAGAAAACCAGAGGACACACATGCTCAAGAACCATTATGCATAATGAATATTAAACCCCAACCATTATCAACTGCCTATTCGAATAATGAATGAAAGACTTAAATGTTCAGGACAATAGGATGATGTGTATTTGTGAGTACATCAGTCCTGTACCAGGTTGATATGAAAGCGATATGACTAGTAAGAGCAAGGAGCACATTTCAAATGTTAATCCAAGGTTGTGCGCGATTAGGCATATCAAGAATTAAAACCACACAATCAACCATAGATATGATCAAGTCATATTTCCCATAGTGCATAAAAATGTGGTAGTGGATTAATCAATAAGATTATAAAACTTAAAACATATAAACATATAGGTCCCCTTAAGGTGTAATCTCTTTGGTAAAAGAAAAGAAGAAATCACAAACTGCAGAATGATTACCCAAGCCAATTTTTTGTTTCAATTTCATGCTTGCAGTCATGAAATTTAAACAAAGAAAACGATAATAAAAACGAAAAACTCATATAATAAGCTAGCCCAATAAATCTCCTTGAGGCCAAAAGACAAAAACGTTTATAAATGTAAGGAGGAGGCAGCTACAAAAAGATTTTATCTCTTTGTGATGACTTTTAATCATGAAATTTTTTGAAAGAATTGGTGGCTGCCAACAATGGCGACACGCTGGGCGAAGCAGTTATCTCTACATCACCAAAAAATTATATTAGGGGAACATATGGAATAAATTTTAGAGACAATTAACGATAGATCAAGCGTTTTGATAATAAATCAGAAAATAGTACAGTCATAGCATTGGATGTATTTCTGTCCGAAAATGTAATCTGGTATCTTGTTTGGATTACAGGTGTAGGGATGTCATTTAACCCACTCTAGTACCTCTATCCTGTCCATGAGTCATCCATTCATGATAAAAACATCTTCATACTTGATCAAATTAAAAGACATACCTGAGGATCTTCTTAAACCCAACATTGCTTCGCTGCCAGCAGGCCTGTTCAATACCCCAACGAAGTTGCCTTGGTATCATGTGCGCATTTACCCGCTGCCAGCAAACCTGTTCAGTGTCCTGACGTGTTTACATACAATTCCCACACATTATAGTGCTTCCAACTCTCTAAAAATTTCCAGAAACTTCATGATATTCAAGAGAGCGGGGTGATACTGAAATCTCATAGTCTGGTAATGAAAAGATTGATCATTTAAGAATCATTTTTCTGTTTTGGTGACTTTCATCATGATTTGGACAATTAGATTTCTGTTAGGAAATCATCTCTAGGATGGGGAGGCACAATTGAGCTGTCCTCATTAAAACAGGGACGACGTTAGAAGTTTGTTAAGGATAATCCCGTCTTCCTATAATTTTAATGAGAAACCAGAAACACTGATTGCACATAAACTTACTTCTGCTAATTTGAGTTTAGCATTTATTGTCCAGGTGCTTGAAATGTTATCAACTACTTCCAATGAATAAGAATTCTGATTCCCTTCAACAAATGAATGGTGATTTAGATATGATTATTTAGAAAACAAATCAAAATCAAGCAAAATGAAAAGAACCAAAATAAAAAAACAAAAAAGAAAATTAAAAAATATTTACAAGAGGGTGGATAAGAAATCATCAAGCGAAATACCTCTTGAGAGCCTAGCCATTCACTGAGAAAGTGTCTGGCTGTCCCTCCAAGTTATGCAAACTAAAAGAACTAGGACCCAATTTTTCAGAAATTACAAATGGTGCTAGCCACAGGTTTTGGAACTTGGTATGTTCTCCCTTACCCTCGTGTGCTTTGTCCCACTTGAGAACGAAATCTCCAACATCAAAATTCCTATCAGAAGATGAACTTGCATCAAACCAACTTTTCACCATTTGCTGGTGCTAGTCAAGTTTCTGCTTTGCTTGTGTTCTCACCTCCTCTAGTTTTAATAAAGCATTAATCCGATTTTCTAGAGGGGGACACTCTTCTTCTTGAACTTTCTGCGACAATTGTAGAGAAGGAAGTAAGACATGTGGGGGGAGAATGGCTTCTCTTCCGTAGATGAGGAAGAAAGGAGAATTACCAATGGAAGATTTTGGAGTTACCCTATCAACCCAAAGTGCATTATACAATGCATTGTGCCAATTCTTGTGGTTTTCTGAAACTGTCCTTTTAATAGTCTTGATTAAATTCTTATTTGTCAACTTGGCTAGAACATTCCCTTGAGGGTAGTAGCTGGCATAATACTTCAGTTTAATACCTTTTTCTAGAGCGAAAACATTCATATCAAGGGACGAAAAATAAGAGGCGTTGTAAAAAACCAGACATTCAGGAATTCTGAATCGAATGATGATATGGGAGTTCAGAAAAGACACTACCTGATTGGTGTTCACCATTTTTAAAGGTAAATCTTCAGACCATCTTGTAAAATAGTCTGTTGCCGTGAGAATGTACTTGTGTTGTTGCGAGGAAGGGGGATTGATTGGTCCTATAATGTCTAGGCCCCATTGCTGAAAAGGTGCATCTACAGTAACAAGTTGCAAAGGAAAAGCTACCTTTTTCACCCGTCCTGCAGCCTTTTGATAGATTACACACTTGCGGGACAGTGTATGGGCATCTTTAAACAAGGTAGGCCAATAGTATCCAACCCTTAGCACTTTTTGGGCAGTGTTATCTCAACCAAAATGACCACCAACATCATCGGAATGAAGTTCAACCAACACTTTTTCAGACTCCTCTTTTTCCAAACAACGCAGAAAAACACCATCAAAGTTCTTTCTAAATAATATATCATTGATTAACTAGAAAGAAGCAGATTTAAGCCTAAGTGCTCTTCTGTTTTTGGGATCAAGATTACGAGGAGCCCATGCGTTAAATAAAATCTAATGTTCTCATACTAAGAATCAGGTGTAGTTTGTGCACAACTGATCTGTTTTTCGATATGCTGATTTACAATTGATGTGTTTATTTGAATTTCTAATTCCTCAACTGAATCAACCACTAGTTTACACAGGCCTTGACCTCTAATAATTTGGGCAGGGGTTATTTCAAGATCATATTCCTGTAGTGATGTCATCCAATTTTCCCTTTTCTCCCCCAACTCTTTTTGTACTAACAAATTTCTCACAATGGGGTAAGGAACGACAACTTTGGTCCTAGATTTCAACAGATAAGACCTGAAGTGCTTCACTGCTTTAAAAACAACATATGCTTGATGATATACCACAAGGTAATTAAGTTCTGCTCCTTTAAAAGCAGAGCTCATGAAGGCAATGGGTATCTTGTTGCTTTCAACATTTTTCTGTGTAAGCACAACAACATAGGATCTGTCAGATGCAAAAGTGTAAAGAGTGAAATCCTGAGAAAAATCGGGACTCATTAGGGAAGGTGCTTCTATTATTGATTTTCAAATTGAATCGAAAACTTGACTTTCTTGTGGTCCCCATCGATGCAAAACATCCCTTTTAATTAGATTTTGTAGAGGTCTAACCATTTCTGAAAAACTCGGGACAAATCGTCTGACAAAATTAATCTTACCCAAAAAGGATTGCATGGCCTTTTTGGAAGAAGGAGGAGGAATTTTAGCAATGGCTTGGGTTCTCTCGGGATCAATAATCATTCCATCCTTAAACACTATAAACTCAAGCAATTTGCCTTACTCTATTGCAAAGACTGACTTTTTGGGATTGAGAGATATGCCGAACTTGGGCATCGTTCCAAGACAACCCTAAGGTGGGACAACTGATCTTTCTTATTTTTTGAAAAGATAGTGACATCATCAAGATATACCACAACTGACTGGTTAATGAGGCCACGAAAAGCAATATCCATTGCTCTTTGGAAATTGGCACCGACATTTATCAGTCCAAAAGGCATTTTCCTGCAGGTGTAAGTTCCCCACGGGGTACAAAAGGTGGTTTTAAGTTGGTCTGAAGGAGACATAAGGACCTGGTTGTATCCCAAAAAACCATCTAATAAATATAGTCTCTTAGAACCAGATACCTGTTGTCGAAATTGTTCCATTGGAGGAGCATGGTAATTGTCTTTATCAGATGCTCGGTTTGAATTTCGAAAATCGATACAAAGTCGAATTTCACCACTTTTCTTCCTTACAGGGACTAAGTTAGATACCCATTGAGTATGCCTAACCGAAAAAATTATCTTTGCAGTTAGTAATTTATTTAGTTCCTTTTTAACGTTAGGTTCCAATTTAGGATGCATTTTCCTCAATTTATGTTGAAAAGGCCGAGTCTGGGGTTTCATAGGGATTATATGATGTATGATGTTTGGATCAAAAGTTTTCAGCTCGTTGTACGTCCAAGCAAATACATCTTTCAATTCTTTAAATAATTTTATGAAAGTGGATCTTTCTTGCTCCGAACATCCCTTTCCCAGATTAATATTTTGAGGATTATCTCTTGTTCCTAAATTACCAGTTTCATAGATCAAAGAGTAACTGTTAGTTTTGCAATTGACTACCCCTCTAAACCTTTCATGCAAGTCATAAAACTTCTATAACCTCACAACACATTTGGGGATAGAGTTTACCAGCTTAGACGTCGATTCAGGGGATCGAGGATAAGATATTACCGTGAAGTCTCGGAGATTCTCGTCGTGAGTGCCTTCATCAATAACTGCATCCTGGAAGGTGTCTTCCATATGCAGAAAGTTGATGATCTGCTGGTCATCATCAAATAATCTCCAATTTGTGATGTTGTCCGGAATCGATGGTCTGAACAACAATTCAGTCGAAAATGCGTTAGGAGAAAGACCTTCAGCGGGCAACAATTTAGAAGCAACATTGGCTAGTAAATCAACTTCTGTATTACTCGTCCTAGGAATGGAATTTATAATAAATGCTAGAAATTTATGCATTAAACCCCATACCTCGGTTTGGTAACTCTTCAGATGTGGTGACAAACAATGTATGGCGTTTCTTACCTGTTTGACTACGATTTTCGAATCACCAAATACTATCAAATTTTGCACGTCCATGTCCAGTTCTTTCCTAAGTCCTTGCATAAGTGCTTCATACTCAACTGTGTTGTTAGTGCATTCAAACTCTAAACGAAAAGCAATAAATGATTTGTTACCTATAGGATTGATGAGCACACAATCGATACCTACCCCTTCTCAGGATTTGTATCCATCAAAATATAGGGACTAGATTTGTGCGTTATTAGCAGTACCCTGCATATTTGGCGAAGCTGATGCCTGAGTATAGGTTGTAACTTCAGATTGTTGTTCTGGATCAGTGATAGAGGAAATTTCCGTTATGACGTTACCAAAAAAGGTATTCATTCCCTATGTTTCAATTGAATTTGCGGTGGTAACGAAAGGCTCATTTGGATTGTTCAGATCTGTCATGATACGATTAATGTAATGTTCTCTGTTTATTCTGATTTTGTTGGGTTGTCCATTTTCAGGCAGCCACAAATAAGACCAGTCTATAGAAAAATAACCGTGTAGCTGTTCTAACCAATCTCTTCTTAAAAATAGACCATAAACTTCAAAAATGTCAACAACGATAATATCAATTACTTGATGAACTTTGGGATTGGATGATAATCTAATCAACACATTCTTAAGTTCACCGATCACTTTAACATTCGTTCGATCTAGCTGAATGATTTTTAAATCAGAAGGTTTTACTTCTGCATTAATTTTCTGGCATACAAACAGAGGCATCACATTTGATGATGCACCAGAGTCAACCATGCAATTATGTACATTCCTATTAAAAATCTCAAAAGTCAATAAAAAAGGGGGGACATTTTTTCATGCGGAAACAACAGAATTCTGCTGATTTTTTATTGTTGTCCCTGAAACAGTTTTATCTAAGTTTCCTATAGCTTTTTCTGCTAATTCCCTTTTGTCTTGGTGTTCATATGTATTTTTAGTTGGGACATTTTTAGCCGCGTTTAAGTCATTTTCAGCTGATTTTTTGTTGCTAACATCATTCTTTTTACTGTTTTCAACGATGCTTTGAAGCATTTTCTGTAAAATAAGAGGAAATTTCAGCAGTTCAAAACCATAAATATTTGCCCTCAATTTTTCCTTGTTTCAATTTGCTTTGGTTGTTTGAGAACCACATTTTTACTTGTTTCGGGTGGAGACTTGTTTTGCGTTTTACTTCTAGTGTTGTAGAGGTGGACAGTTTCAAAATTTGCTTGAAAAATATTGTCCGACAAGTGCCCGAAAATGGGAGGAGATGAGTCTTCCACTTCTGGTACCTCTTCCTCAACTGTATCATCATAATTTTTAGGAGGAACAGAAACGTAATTGTCATGTGCTTCGAATATCGTTTGCAAATCATACTGTAAGTTTTCAAAATTTAGACCTTCTATGGTCGGGTTTGGCCGGTTTGGAGGGAAAGGTTTTCTAAAAGGTGGTTTGAAACTTCCTTTACCTGTAGATGCCTTCTTAGCTGATCTTTTTAAGTCAACGACTTGATTGGACAGTTTCTGGAAAGCTTTCTGCAAGCTCTCCAAGTCTAATGTTTCTTGTTGATTTTTAGGTTGAGGAGGCCTAGTGAGAATTTCTATTTTCTTCTTAGAAGATGAAGTTGTTTCAACTTCACTACTAAGATTATCTTTTAAGCTCAATATATCTTTCTCAATTTTACTTGCCTCCTCAAAGGATTCTAACAACATATTCTTTTTTGACCTTTTAACCCATATGGATATGTTATTATGCAGGGCCTTTGTATAATATGCAACAATTAAGCTTTCTGCAGGTATCGAATCTATAGGGATTTTGTTTTTTAGTGTTAGAAATATTTGGTTAAAGTCTTTCACTTTTTCTTTAGGGTTCATTTTTAAGCTAGAGAGTTCCATAACCAAGACTTCTGGAGATTTATCATCTCCAAATTTTTCTAGAAAACAAGTTTTGAATTTGTCCCAAGAGATGATGGTCTGAGGCTGTTGAGCGAAATAATAGGTTGAGGCATTTCCCTCAAAAGTATAAGGAAATAATCTGCACACTAAATCTTTGTGTTCAACACTTCGGAGTCTAACGGCTAGCATAAATTTCTTAATGTGATCCTCAACTAATTGCTTCGAATTTGGATCAAATTTGGGCAACCATTTCTCAGGATGTTTAGGCAATGGGTGTTGGGGTCCAGGCACAACCACAACATCTTGATCGAGCCAAGGTCTGGCAGGATTATTTTGGTTTTCCATGGGAATTGGTGGAGTTGAAGGTTGAGATGGTTTAGATGAAGAACTGCCTTTGTCCAAGGATTCACCTCCCGAAGAAGGTTGAGAAGAACCAGGTGGGGATGGTGGAAGACCAGATCCTTCAACACAAGGGATAGGTGCTTCAGCAGGGTTGGTAATATTACCACCAAAAAGGTTTCCAGGCATACCAATGTCTTGAGGTTGTTCTTGAAGATTTGTAAATTCAAGGGGTTGATTGAGTTGCCTACTAGGTTGTCTAATATGGGATAAGGAACTTTGAGTTCTTATGAGTGACCGACGAACAATTTCTTGGACGTCAATACCTTGAGGGAGTGTTGTCACTGGTTCAACGAGAATATCAGGGTTATCGTTTGAGGTAGTAGTTGTTTCAAGTGTAACGTTGGTGTTTGAGCGACTACGCATTACGACATGAGTACGAGTGTGTGGGGGAGTCTTATGACCTCCACGTGCCATCAATTAATTTCAAGCCCTCCTTCTAGCGCCATTTGTTGACGAGCGTATGTGACACACCGTCAACTAGAAGGTCAGATCCAGACCGGGGTTGTTGAATTAACCCAAGCCGTTTGGAATGAATTGACTTGACGGGTTTAATGGCTCCGTTAGCCAACTAAGTCCTAAAAATAATAAAATAAATAAACTAACCTAAATCTATGATTCTAACAAACTATGTACTAATTGCAAATGTTCAAATGGAAACATGAATATATACAAATGACTATAAACAATCCATATACAGTTTGCAAGGTTTACTTGTAATCTTGCGAAATGAATATTTGAAATAGTGATTCTAACTAAGATAAAGAAAGAACATAAATCTTTTTATCTTCTTTTTGAATGTATAAAGACTCTAAACTAATAGATACCAAGCAAATACAATTGAAACGATAACACCGAAATAGTCAAAGATAATTAATGTAGTTATCGCTTTGTTAATAAATAATTTAATTAAATAACACACAGACTAACCTGTAACTAATCAGCTATACTGAGTTTATCTTCTGGTGTTGTTCGAACTCCTACTTGTCCTGCATGTAAGGGAAACCCGTGACAGAACAATACTAGTACTTCCAGAATAAATTCAAAGAAGTGTTGGAATGAGAATATAACAACAAAATGATAACTGGAAAAATGTTATGATCTTATGATAATTAATATTTAAGAATGAGAGAAAACTCAATTCTGCGTATTGATATTAGCCATCATTTAACATTAGGAAATAAATCAATAATAATCAAATGACAGATTGATCACACATACAAAATGGAATGACAAATTATGGACAACATCAAAATATTTAACAATATGAAACACCACATAATGACGAGGTTAAAGCTAGATCAATCATAATAATATCTCATAAGACCAAGGTAATAGAAGATCATAATGGAATAATCATCACACAGGTCTAAAGTCGATGGTGAATAGCTTTCCCATATCAGTTCCCAAAATCACATGTCCATACTGTATTCGAACAAAAGTTGTCTTTACTACTAACAACAATCATTATTTAAACTAGTCTTGGATTGACAACCTCTTATCATGCAAGATAGAGGGTAATCCCCCCCAAAATAGATTGCATTACAAAAATAGTACAACAGGGAACCACTCCTGTAGGAGTTTGTTTTTCAAAATAAATTACATAATGGCATAGTTTTATCAAACAAAAAAGAACCTACTAAACTATACAACGTATAATCCATGATGACTTCTCCTTGTGAATAACACCATAATTATTATTTTCATGTAAATGACAAAACGAAATTGATTTTTAGAAAATAATACAAACTAACATTTAGAATTAGATTGGCTACAAAATCGTGAGATGCTATAGCTAGTCTTATATTAACAAATAAAATCAAAATAAATCTTCCTATTTGACTTTTATAACAGAATAAAATCAAAGAAAAACAAAACCACTTTTACCATTCTAGAAATTAGACAGTGAAGGGTCGGATAATTCTGAGTTAATGATGGCATTGAAATTGGTTGCATTTTTATGATCACACTACTAGTTCTTTTGGGCCTTTTACTTGCTTGATCTGTGCATGCCTTCAATTCATGATTTTCTCATTCAAACAGAGAATTTCGAGTTGCCAAATGTTTTAATTGTGCCTGTAAATATGGTATGTCCCTATAGTAGCGTTCTACCCAGTCCAGACAATTGTCACAGTGTATCGGTGCTATAGCAGGCCGAGGTTGAGTGTACTCAACAATGGGTGCTTCGGTTTTTCCTTTAGCTTGTTTCAAATCATGGCCTATGCCAGCACAACCCTTTTGGTCTTTTAGAAATGGAGGTAGTTTAGAAACAAAATCGTATTGTGTATCTTTGCTAACGATTTCATTTCTGAGACCCTGGTTATCCACATTTTCTCGGGCAAGGAAATCATTGATCTCGTCATTGGTTAAGTGATCATCGACCTCGATCACTGAGATCGAGCTCATATGATCCTACTGTTGATTTCTTAGACTCCTGGAAATTAACCTGCCTTGCCTTTTTTTTATGAAACTTAGGTCTGAGTTACCCTGTTTCTTCTTCTTACAATTTTTATTAACAGTTGGTTTGTCATGTAAACCCCGAGTCGACTCAATAGTAGGAGTAGGAGAAACCCTCTCCTTCAACACATCCACTACCTCTTCTAACGATTTCTTGGGTACAAAATTATATCGGGGTTTTTTACCCAGAGGGTTTTGCATAGAAACATAAATTGGTTCAGTGAGCTCACGGCCTCTATGTGAATCGACACCTTGACTTTCAGTCATAGGGTTACAAGGATTGTGATTTATATTTTAATGCAGAGGCGAGTTCACTATGCTCTCGGGTAGGGCAAAATTGTTTCGACACAGGAAGTCTTCCCAAGTGTCCCCAATTTGAGCCAGATGCGATAGCAACAAAATTCGTATAAGACCATGGTGGAAGAGGCTAGACAGAGGGTTTAAGTTTTGTTTCTTATAGCGCTTTGACATCTTATGCAGACTCATCAACAAATAAAAGGGCATGTTTAGATTAAACCCTAGGAACAACATCAATAGTCGGATATGATATGAAAACACTAAACCATACCTACCCTCGCACGTTATAAACTATTTCAGAATCAGAAGGAGGCCGTGCCATCGAGGTTACAAGAGGGTAATAGGAGTACCTTTAGGGAAGCATGTCGATTTCTTAGAGACCATGAACAGGCTCCAAGGCACGCCTTCTAGCTTGGCGTTTTTGAACGATTTTTTGCCTTCCTGTGATAGTCCTGTTGCTTAGGCTATAGATTCCTCTGTGACCTCCAATTGCAGATCCCCAACTTTGGCTCTAAAGCCATCAAATGTTTAAGAAAAATCCTATGGGATCGTTAGGTTATAACCTTCAAATTTTTGGATGAAAATATCCCAACCGTGCGCCTGTAAATCGTTTATGGCATTGTCGTGGGCGAGAAGGGCTTGAGAACCATTAGGTTCAATTCGAACCACGGGGGCCATGGTTGCTATAAAATAGACCCAGCAAATACCACGAGAGGGAGGCTTCATCTTCCAATAGACAAATAACAAGGAGAGGTCTGTGAAAACCGAAATGGAACGATACCTACGAACTTGGGAGGCTGTCATGTTTGATAATTTAAGTTTGGAGTGATAGAAAACCAGAGGACGCGCAGGCTCAAGAACCGTTATTCATAATGAAGATTAAACCCCAACCATTATCAGCTGCCTATTCGAATAATGAATGAAAGCCTTAAATGTTCAGGACAATAGGATGATGTGTATTTGTGAGTACATCAGTCCTGTACTAGGTTGATATGAAAGCGATATGACTGGTAAGAGCAAGGAGCACATTTCAAATGTTAATCCAAGGTTGTGCGCGACTAGGCATATCAAGAATTAAAACCATACAATCAGCCATAGATATGATCAATTCATATTTCCCATAGTGCATAAAAATGTGGTAGTGGATTAATCAATAAGCTTATAAAACTTAAAACTTATAAACATATAGGTCCCCTTAAGGTGTAATCTCTTTGGTAAAAGAAAAGAAGAAATCACAAACTGCAGAATGATTACCCAAGCCAAGTTTTTGTTTCAATTTCATGCTTGCAGTCATGAAATTTAAACAAAGAAAACGAAAAGCTCATATAATAATCTAGCCCAATAAATCTCTTTGAGGCCAAAATATAGAAACATTTATAAATGTAAGGAGGAGGCAACTACAGAAAGATTTTATCTCTTTGTGATGACTTTTAATCATGATAAAATTTGAGGCTGCCAACACCAAGTTGACTCTTAGGTTTCCCTCCCTCTTTAGTATTTGCTGCTCATCTCATCTTTTTACTTAGGCTTTGTCTCTTGAAGATGGATCCCAATATGGATTTGAAACGTCGACAAACGAATGAAAATATTGTGGTTTCTCTGAATATTTGTGAAAATAACTCTCACCACCCAAATCTTATTAATGAGGTTTATGAACTCTCTTCTCCCTACACAAAATCTAACTACTTTTCTTTTCTAACATAATATTAATGTGGTTACCAATGTTTTAGTCCCTCCCCATGGTCCTCCCTTTCACCAGCTCCTTGCCCACTCCATTAAGAGGACTTGCAAATTAAAAAGGTTGGAAATGGTGACAGACAAGGATACAAACATGAGAATGGAGCACTACCAATAACATTCTTGTTCAAGGCATCTTTCTTACACACTGAGTTTCAAAGTGAAAAAACATGTGTTGAGTAACTTATGTCCCTTTCATAAGATTAAGAAAATATACTACCTAAGAAACATATGGAAACACAAGAAAAGAGAGCATTTCTTCATATCATGGCCTTTCTCTTAAAGCTACCATGATTTGAGGATAATAATGACCCTAAACTATCTCAATCTACTACCACCCTTAGTGAACTTCAATATATCGCTTTGTTTCCTTCCCAAAACAAAACAAGGAACAAGGGGAGCTGCAAAGTAGCAAGTCCCTGTCTCTTTGAGCATTAGCAATGTATTGTTGGTGATGAGAACATGTTTGAGATTAAGTTATGACATAGACGTAGTATTCATTGAATCTAAGTGACTTAGCTACCATCACCAATCCCTCTATCATACTAAGTTAATAATGAAGCTTACATTGAAGGTAGTTACATTGATTCTATGGATGAAAGCCAAGATATGAAACCGAAGGATAATATATTTATGAGTTGTGATTTAATAGATGTCAGTTTGATATTTATCTTTTTAAATGAGGCTTGGAATTATTAGTCCCTGTCAAGGGCAAGGGCCTCAGACTATAGCAATCATTTTTGCGTTGACCAAAAAATTGTTGTTGTTTTCCAAAGTTTAACTTTGTTGGCAGCGATTTAATTTTTTTCCCCGTGTTCTGATTAGTCCTTCAAAACAACATCTTATAGCTGGGGCGACGATGAGAATTTAATAGGAAATTTGATTATGCATGTTTAGCGGATGGTTGGAACATGTGCATATACGAGTCTCAAAGTTCATAGACCATCACAGTTTCTGAAGCTTGCTACCATGTCAATTGGCGACTGGTGACATTTAAAGTTGTGGGCCAGACAATATGCATATATATTTACCATACAATATATAGAATTATTTTAATATATATATATAGATTATTGTCTTTCGATTGTTCATTAAATTTAGTACGGTTCATAAATTTCGAAGGGATTTTTGTGTACTGTAGGACATGATTCTTTGCGATAGCTTTCACGTGTTACAAGGAGTTTTAATTGAATTCTTTTGTTCTAACTAATTGTTGAATTCTTTGTGTTTGATCATGATATAATCTACTATAAGCTAGGAAGGCGAGGTTCTTCCCAAGTTACAGGTGTTGCAGTTGGCGAATTGCAAGACATCTGGTTTTTGGGCTTCTACAAATCGATGAGAGTGGGTAAAAAGTCTTGTCTATCTAGTATCTTGCTTTTAACCAGTTGGATGCCATATTAATATATGTATTTTAGACAAGTGCAATCAATTTCTCTGGTTGTTGTTTGATAGAGTGTGATTTATGCATAATGTAATTACTTCTGTTGTGTTGTTGGATGGAATGATGGAGTGGTGTTTTTTTTTTTTTTTTCAAAAGCAAGTCAAGTCGGCTAGGGGCCATTGCATAAACTGTGTAGGCTGAAAAAAATCAAATGTGAACATGGAGAGAAGGTGTGCTATTTTGAGGTTGTATTGATCACTTTGTTTTTTTTCGGTTTGCTTAATGTGTTTATCTACCATGTCATCTGCTATGGTTACGAAATACAAATTTGTTTTGAATTTCCAAGTGTTGCAAGTCACAACTTGTACATGTTCTAATTTTGGGGTTCTAGAAATCTATGTTAGGGGGTAAGCAATCCTCTGCATTGTAAGTTATATGCCAAAGAAGATTAGACACTAACTCTTATTTTTCCTTTTCAGAATTAAGTTAGGTTAGTTGGGGGCTATTTCAGACACTACATAGGACATAAAGAATCAGAGTTAAGCAAAAACAATAAAGGTGTGTTGTTGTGAGCTCGTATTGTTCTTTTTATTTTATAGAGGATTTTTCTATGACCATATCTCCGCAATCGACATAGCTATTTGTTCTATGCCTCCGCACTATGCACATGCATATCACATGCATAGGAAACACTTGGTCTATTTTCGAGTGTTGTGCAGAGCATGGATGCGTGCTTTTGCAGGTCTGCATTTGGAATAGTTCTGCGAGACAAGTTGTGACAAGCTAGGTAATTTGGAGGGTGATCGAGTCATTTATGGCGCATTGATTTGCTCGGTTTTAGGAGTAAACGACATGGATTTAGAAGTGATGCAAACCAGCTGTCCCACTTTTCTATGGACTGTGTAGTGGTTTCTATTTATGGTGAGTTGTGTTTCGAAGGTTATTCATGTGTCTAGAAAAGACATTTCACTAAATATGTGTTATGCATTTGGCCTTGAAGCAATTCGAGCTGTTTGATTTATTTATGTTTCATAAATTTCGTAGTTAAATGGATTTATATGTAGATATAGTGGATTTACAACGAGAGGGAAACAATTTAGAATAATATCGAAGTAATTGTCATGCTTTTCTATGGTATGGGTGATGCATTCTATTTATAATTATGCGTATTTTGAATGTAATTCGTCTAGGGACAAGACATTTTAGTAAACATGTTTCATCCACTTGGGCTTAAAGCAATTTGTGCTCGGTGCTATATTTATATTTCATAAATTTCTTGGTCAAACACCTTTTTTACTTTATCTTTTCCCAACTTGTGTGGAGGCTTTTGCTAGGACCATATCTCTCTAGTTAGCATAGCTATTTGTTCTGTGCATTCACATTATGGACATGTGTGTCACATGCATAGGAACACTTGGTCTATTTTCGAGAATTGTTCAGAGGATCGATGTCGCCGATGCTTGCAGGCTGCTATGCTTCCGCATGTCCACATTTCGAATAGTTATGTGGCACGAGATGTGACAAGCTAGGTAATTTGGAGGATGGCTGAGTCATTTATGACACATTGATTTGCTTGAATTTAGGAGGAAATGACAAGGATTTAGGCCCGGTGCAAAGTAGATGTCGCACTTTTCTATGGAATGTGTAGTGGTTTCTATTTATGGTGAGATGTGTTTCAAAGGTTATTAATGTGTCTGGAAAGGACATTTTAGTAAATATGCATGATGCACTTGGCATTGAAGCAATTAGAGTTGTTTGATTTATTTATGTTTTGTAAATTTTGTAGTTAAATGCCGTTATACTTGATGTTTTTTTTCAAGTAGTTCAAAAGCTTTTGTTGTTGCGATAATTCGATTCTCTTCACTAGTATATGCTCTACAAAGCGAATGCTTCCTCTATTTTCAGTCCTTGTATGGGGAATCCACACTTTCAACCCTTATGCCAAGAATTCATGCCATTTATGGTCAAGCATTGACAGATTTAGGTGCCTCGACACTTGTGCAGTTGGCAAAGCTATGTCATCAACCCTTTCGCACATGTGTATGCCTCTTAGAGCCAATACTTGGTCTATTTTCAAACCTTATGCGCATAATTGATAGGACTCCTCTTTCCACTTTGCTGCACTTCCGCATCCCCTCAGTTCTAATACCTAGTGTGTTTATTTATTTATTCCAAGCTGTGCGAAAGCTTTTGTTGTTGCGATTTTTTGATGCTCTTCAATGGCATATGCTCAACATAGTGAACACTTTCTCTATTTTCAGTCCTTGTATGAGGATTCCACACTTCCAAACCTTATGTTGAGAATTCATGCCACTTATGGTTTGGCATTGGCGCACTTGGGTGCCTTGACACTTGTGCAATTAGAGGAGCTATGTCATCAACACTTCCGCACAGATGTATGTCCTGCAGTGTTGGTACTTGGTCTATTTAACACCTGTTCTATTTTCAAATCTTGTGTGGAGAACTGATACGACTTCTCTTCCCGCACTATCTCTGTTGCGCATCCCCTCACTTCCAATATTTTCACATGAGGGATTGTGAAAAACATCAAAATTTGCAAGATAGGTCATTGATTTATGGCACAGTGGTTTGCTCCGATTTACGAGGAAAGGGTAGAGATATAGAAACAATGCAAAGCAAATGTGCTGCTTATTTGTCAATTGCTCGATGGTTTTTGTTTATGATTGCCCCTATTCGAAAGGTAGCTGAAATATATGGAAAAGACAATTTAACAAATTCACATCCTATTGTTTGATAGTGTGTGCTTCATGCATAATGCAGTGACTTCATTTCATTCAAATTTGCATTGGCATTGGTGTAATGTTTAAGAAAACTAGTCCTCTTTTTTCAGCTATATTATTGGATCAAATAGTTGAATGAAATATTTTCAATGTGCATCATATATGCGGAAGAAAATTAGTAGCTATTTATTATTTTTCTTTTTCAAGGGTAGGTTAAATTTGTCAAGAGATATTTCAGAAACTATATAGATAAAAAAAGAATCAAAGTTAAATAGAAACAAAAATAAGGTATGTTGTTTTGAGATTGTTTTTTTCCCCGGTTGCTCAATGCTATAGAAATAGCTTAAGCATAATCTGAATCACATAAACTAAAACATGGAAGATACAATCTCATCAAAGCATTAAAATAACTATGTTCTAGAGCTGTATACAAGGTTGAAAACATCACTATAAATAAAGAATGGACTGTTGTTTTCAATTTTCAATTTGAAATGCATGTAAGTCATAGTAAACATTGGCATATTGAATTACATGGACATTCGAACACATATAGGCATATTTGCATATTTTTTTACATATTCGCATTTTTCATTTCCTTGTTGCTAAGCCAAAGCATGTTTTCATATTCTTATTACATACTTAGAAAGTTCTTGTTTCTGTGTTGGATCAAGAAATTGTGTTGGACATGACAAGCAACCGATATATTAGAGATTCTGATCGCAGAGAAAATAAAATATTTGCAATTTGCATTGTGTTTGCATCTTCCTGACATCCATTTGCATTGTTATTTGCCTTGTTTGATGTGAAATACATCGAAACAATCACCAGTGTTTAAAAAGAAAATAGGGCAAAAAAAGAAACATGGAACAAGAATTGGAAAGGTACATAGTTCTAATTTTATCTATATATTATTCACTTGCTTCTCATTTTTTATTTGTTAATATTGTATATTTCATGAGATTTTGACATAAGGGTTTATTTGTTTGTTTATTGCATTTGGTGCACTGCTTTCACATGAAAATGAAATAGAGCAAGAAGTTACAAACAATACAGGAGAAGAAACTCAAGAACAATGTATGAAGAGGAGGTATGCCTGTAACAATTACACAACGAACACCGTCTCTTTTTTTGGAAAATTTTATACATATGCAACAATATGTGTGTGTGTGTGTGTAATCTAAAGTGCATATTGCACCCGCATATATCCAATCCGTGGTGGGTTGAAAATCCAGGGTTTGTCAAGATTTGATGTACAAAACTCCAAGGCATCTACATATTGAATGTTTAGTGGCGCATTGAACAAGTTGTCAACCGAGATGATATGGGAATTACATAGGCCAATTAGCCTTCTGTCATATGTGAATGGACAATGTATTGAAGAAAAATTCTTGGACTGGTACTAATTGGTTTTTAATCCATCAACATAGTAATAAACATAGAAAATTAAAATAGATATCTATTGAATTGAGAAAAGACACATTGGATTGCAAAAATAAACAGAGTTTGTATTATTTCATTTGATACGAACGATACATACAAAGGCAGACTAGTAAATTTCATAGAATTGTGATATGTACTCTGCTTATTTCAATAATACTTGCATGGCTCTAGGCCATGGGCTCTGTCTTGTTAATGTGTGGTTGTCCCTTCGTTTGACACTTATCTATCCAAAGGTAATAATATTTGTGAACAAGATGATCTTATATATTTATATATGGTAACCCTATTGCTTGATGCAATGAATGGTATAGAGAAGAAGAAGAGAAAGCAAGGACAATGTTGACATCTGGTGCACGATTGTTTGTTTTTCCATAGATCATGCTCTGTTGTATACTTCTAACCCAACATTCGGTGCTTAACACGCTTTGAATGCTCTTAGCTTGGTCATCCTCAACTCAAGTGGTACTGTGACATCAAAAAAATGCTATCTTAAATTGTGAGAGTTCTGAATGTGGCTAGGTTGGATACCAGCACATTGCTTGAGTAAGTGAAAACCATCTGTTTGGGTTGTTTTTTTATCCCAACATAACTTTTCAAATGAGTAGATTCATCCTGAAGGTGACAACTGGTTTTAGTGTACAATTGTCTGGGATGTCGACATCTCTTTACTTGGGCTTCCTTTGGATCGACAAAGTGTAGACATAATTCATCCTGCATTATAGAAATCCAAGCACTGGCTAGCCCAAGTCCTACAACTAGAATATTTCCCAGTTACTCGGGCACTTGCAAATGGTTAGGACCAAGTAACTTCTCCAACGGGCAAGGCCACCATCATCCTGATGTCTAGTTTATCTTGGATGATAACGAGGAAGAGGAAGACAACTACAACTGATAGAGGGGGTAGTCTACAAAATGGACCCACTAGGTTCAACAAAGGTGTTGATCCATGGTGGCATGCATAATAGATGTTGGATTAGAGAGATGGCGAACCAGAGGAGATACAAAGCATAGTCCAAGCAACTATTTGGTGAGGCTAGGCATCTTGCTCATCAACTATAGGATGGGTACCCTTCCTAACAGTTGCGTTTTTAGTGTCAACCAATGTGAGAATGAAACTGTGGGATTGTAGGTGGTCTGCATGAACTGCAGACTGTAATAAATTCCATGTTTCCTAGGAGAAGCCATGAAAGTGGGGAATTTACAGTCTAACTAGAATTCCTAGGATAAATGGACCTAATGACTAGATGACTGGTGGAATTGCTCAATTGACACCTGGTGGGAGCTCTATTTGTGGAGAAATGGAGATTGGCTCTGAATACTATGGCTCTAGCAAGTTGTATAAATAGCTGGGAAGATGACCAAAAATTGGTGTTGTGATGTTCCCATTTTTGCGCAAGCTCCATGCGTCGATGTTCCTGTACTGATACAATGCAATTTAGATATATGTTCATTTAATGTTGTATGTAACAAAAATGATTCTCCATACTCCTAATGTCCCTTGCACAATGTGGCGTCATAACTATCCATGCCCACCGTACATGTGTGATTTGGTTGGATCAGATTGCTTGACACTTCGATGTTGTTAAACACGATATGGTTCTTGGGTCGACTTTGCGAGAGTACCATTATTTCCAATGTCCTAGGTGCTATTCACAACTTCGACTATTGGTCGATATCTGCAAATCTACTAACCTATTAGGTTGTCTTGTTCTCTTGTGTAGCTGGAGCATGTTATAAAAGAGAGGATCGTAGAGCAATAAAATAAAACAAATGCATAAATAAACATCGAAGATACATAATAAAACATAGACACAGATATACGTGGTTCAGCCGATGTGGGCTACGTCCACCAGAGAAATTGCCAGTCCTTCCTTTATTATTATCAAACAAATGAAGGAATGCGACCTACAACACTCCCATTGTAACTTCCTCTTCTTTCTCTCACAGTCTCCTCTCTCAAAATACAATATTCACTCTCTCATGTACAACCAAAAAACAATTCTTCATAAAAGAGGGTCTCCTTCTAGGGAAAAATACCCTAACATAACTTCTATCATCAGATCTGTGACCTTGTAATGAATGGTCCAGATTGACTATGAAATTACAATATTTTACAAGGCAATTTTCCCAAAAATTTCTCTTCGCTGACCTCCTGGACCCCATTAACTCCAAATGTTGGGGGGGGGTGGGGGGAGAAGCCTCCCCACACTCCCTATCAAGAAATGGGGTCCAAATGCGGCTGAAAAAAGACCTCTGAATGAGGAAGATAACCAGACTCCACAACCAATAATTTCCCACTTGGACACTGATCACAACAACTCCACTGTTGTTGTACCTTCTGGACTATGATCCACCTTGGACCTGGAAAATTTCTCATCTTCACCTTCATGCTTGAAGGCCAAACAAAACTGAGCATGAACTCAATTTCTCCCTGGTAACTACCTTTGTTGACATGTCTGCAGGATTCTGGCTAGTTTGTATCTTTTCCAACTTCAATTGTCCATCTTCCAAGATGGATCGTATGAAATGGTACGTGAGTTGTATATGTTTAGTCTTAAAATGGAAGGTTGAGTTATTTGCAAGATGAATGGTACTTTGGTTGTCACAACACAACCTGATATTCTCCTGCTTCTTTCTCAATTCCTCCATAAACCTTTGTAACAAAATCATCTCTTTACTATCCTCTGTAGCAATAACATACTCTACTTCCATTGTTGAAAGTGCAACCACCTTTTGTAGTTTTGAAATCCAACTTACTTTTGTTCCACCTACAGTAAAAACATATGCCGTGGTACTCTTCCTGCTATCTTTATCACCTGCCATATATGAATCAACATATCCCAGTAGAACAATGTCTGAACCTACAAAACATAATGCATGAGTAACATTACCTCTCAAATACCCGAGAATCCATTTTACTGCCTCCCAATGTTCTTTACCTGGATTGTTCATATACCTTCTCACAACTTCCACTGCATTCACAATATCTAGTCTTATGCACACCATTTCATACATCAAACCGCCAATTGTTGATGAATAAGGGACCCTGGACATGTATTATATATGCTCTTGTGTCTTGGGACACATTTCCTTGGTTAATTTTTAAACGACTGGCCAAAGGTGTACTAACTGGTTTTGCATTCTGCATTCTAAACCTCTCCAACACCTTCTCTATGTACTCACCCTGAGACAATATCAATTTGTGATTTTTCCTATCTCTTGTTATTCTGATACCAAGGATTTTCTTTGCAACACCCAAATCCTTCATCGCAAATGAATTAGCTAATTTCCTTTTGAGCACATTTATATCCTGCATGTTGTTAATGATTGCAGCTATAGGAGACATCCTCCAGCTTACAACCTGTGAGATGTGGAATATAACAGTTATGTGAAGTCTTACTCTTAGCTTACAAACCTGAGAGAAATCCCCTAATAAAGGGTTTGTGGTTCTAGCCTGGGACAAAGGCTAGGAATGTATATGGCCTCCTCCATGACGTGAGAGAGAATAACTCTAGATGATTATCCGATGTAAGATTGATCTGTTGAGTTAGGGAAATCCTGAAAAACGCTGGGCACATCATCAGGAGAATAAGAATGAAGATGGCGTGATGGCCTCCTTTGAACAGAAGCAGAGTTGATGAGAAGACTCCAAATGATCCTCCTATTGGTGGCAGTGGGAAAGCAGATCTGTAGAGCAGACGCGACTATGGATGAGCATAAGTGCACGTGCGAGGACCTAGCTCATCTGTGTAATGCAATGAATCAGGTCTATGGCATCCCTATGGATGTGGCCCCTAGTGGATGAGCACTAGTGGGTGTATCAGATCCTTTGCTATATATTGTTCAAGAGTCAGACCTACCTGTAACCCTAGTTATTATGTAAAGGGTGAAGATCTTCCCTATGTTAATATGATTAATATAAAGAAGATAATTAATAATGAAAATATTAATTATAATAATAAATATAATAATAAAGTGTGTTTGACTTAGAGACGTCGACCCTGTTGTGCCAATGAGACGCCCTTGCAAATTAGTCAAAGTCTAATATAAGTAGGAGACGATTCTCCATTGTAGAATCATATCCTCCACACATATGTTTTGGAAATTTCAGCAGGTACCTCTCTTTGGCAAAGGTGCACACCTCTCTTGGGTGCTAGGGTTTCTAGAGCTTAAGCACCCTCTTGTGTGCTAAGTCATTTTGGTGGTGAAAGGTATTTCTCTTGAATAATATAGCAAAGGATTTGGCTGGGCTTTTCTCCCTTGTTTGAGAAGGGTTTCCCAGGATATATCTTGTGTTCTTGTGCATGGTTATTCTTCTTGTGATCTTGGTTGCTGCAACATTTATGGTTATGGCTATTTTATAAAATGGAATGAACTTCATACTTAACCTAAAAGATATAAAAAACTAACACATGTTAGACCCCACAACAAGCATGTCATCTACATACAATAGCAAGACAATATAAACTCCATTTTCTAGCCTCTCAAAATAAACATAGAGATCAAAATGACATCTACTATAACCTTGTTCTGTCATAAACCTATCAAATTTCAAATATCATTGCCTTGGAGATTTTTTTAGGCCATACAAGCTCTTCTTCAACCTGCATACCAAATTATCATTCCCTTTGACCTCATACCCCTGTGGCTATTGCATATAAATCTCTTCCTCCAAATATCCATGGAGAAAGATTGTTTTACATCTAATTGTTCAAGATGCAAATCATCTACTACCACAAGACTTAAAATAGTCCTAATTGAAGTCATTTTAATAACATGAGAAAATATTTAATCAAAATCTATACCTTTCTTCTGTGCAAACACATTTACAACAAGTCTGGCCTTGTACCACATTTTGCCTCCATCTCCTTCCTTCAACCTGTAAACCCATTTATTCTACAATGCTCTTTTTCCTGCAGGCAATTGAACCAAGTCCCAAGTCTGGTTATTTACCAAGGAGTCCATTTCCTCTTTCATTCCTTGCTCCCACTTCTTTTTAGTGTCTACATGCATTGCCTCTTCATAACTTTATGGTTCACCGTAATCAATCAACAATAAATAATACAATGAAGGAGAGTATCATTCAGGGGGTCTACTTAACCTAATAGATCTTCTAACAACACTTGCAGGAGTTTGAGGTACCTGTTGCTCCTATTGTTGTACATTTTGATTTTCTGGTACCTTTGGAATTTCATTTTCTTTGATTTCATCAAGCACTATGTATTATGTGTTTTCCTTTTTATGTTTCTTTCCCTGCAATTGATCTTTGTACATGACCTTTTCATTGAATACCACATCTCTACTCCTAATGATTTTGTGATTTTCATAATTCCATAAGCGATAACCAAAATCATTAACATTGTATCCAATAAAAGGTACACTTCTTGGATTTTTCCTCAAGATTTGTTCTATTTTCTTTATAAATATGGACAAATGCTTCACAATTGAAAGTCTTCAGAAATGAGTAGTTTGCCTTTTTACCTGTCCATTCCTCCTCTGGAATGCCACCATCCAAGGAGCTTGAAGGTCCTCTGTTTATTAAGTAAACAACAATATCTACAACATTTTCCCAAAATTGTAAGAGAAACCCTGCATGCAATCTCATACTCCTTGCACACTCCATGATTGTCCTGTTCATCCTTTCTGACACACCAATTTCTTGTGGTGTTCCTGGAACTGTCTTCTCTCTACAAATACCATGGTATGAACAATAATTATCAAACTTCTTGCTGCAGTATTCACCTCCATTGTTTGATATGAGATACTTCAACCTTATTCATGTCTCATTCTCGACCAAAGATTTCCATTCCTTAAAAGTGTCAAAAACATCAATTTTTTGTCGAATGCAATAAACCCAAGTTTTTCTAGTTGCATCATCAATAAAAGTAACATAATAACGAGAGGCACCAAGAGATGATACCTGAGCGAGTTGTTATACCACAAACTACCACACTAAATTTGTATTTGTGAGATGGCCTAGTCCATTCCCTAGCTTGCAAACTTAAATCCCATTCTCCTTCATCAAAATCATCTAAAAAAGAACACTTTTTTTTTTCCATACACAATTCACCCATGTGAAAATCACGTACATACGTTATTTTCCAGTGTACAAACTGCATATACCATCAATTTTATGAAAAAATAAAATATTCCACATTTTCGGGTGGGGTTTTCGGTTGGGCTCGTTCCCAAACTTCCCTTGGCCCATACACAATGGAATACAACCATCTCAACTCCTTGAGGATGGAATACAAGCACCTATGGGGGTATGGATGGGGAGGGACAACCTTGATGCAATATTATACTGATGGATTTGCAAGCTTCACTATTTCCCTCAGCCTCTGAGTAGCATTTCCCTGATCTGGAAACTTGTTTTCCAACATTCCTTCCTCTCTCATATATGATTTTAGGGTGTGTTCCAGGGAAAATTTTAAGAACTCCCCCTAAATTTATATGTATAATAAATGGGCAAATCCCCATGAAAGATGGGAGAGCGTGAAGGATATTTTATCAATAACATAATATGCATATATAATTTGTTGGCGAATCTTTCACCAAATTATATAATCTTGTAAAATTTGGGCGAATCTTTCACGAAATTATAAAATCTTGTGAAATTGTGGTGAATTTTCACATAATTATATAACCTTTTAAAAGTCTTGACGAATCTTTTAAATGTCTATTAAATTAAGTAAATTCGAATCAATGTTCAATCTTGGGAGTATTCCAAGAAAATATGGTGCTGAAACACCGTGCTGAAACACGTTGCACGCATGAAGAACACTATGTAGAATTAATAAGAATGTTCAATGAATGCATATATGATGGTGCTAAAACACCATGCTAAAACTCCGTGCTGAAACACGCACGAAGAAGACTATGTTAATATACTGAAGTGAGACATTGTTGGGTGCTAAAATTTCCCCTTTTTCCTTATCATTTCCATGCCATTTTCATCTCATTCTCTTGTATTAATTCATCCATATTGTTTACATTTCCTATGAGAACATCAATCCTAGAGAAGCTACAATACATTTATCATTCAACATTGTGTTATGTTAAAGCTTAACTCATACTTTACTTGTAACCTAGGATGATGTTTCCTTAGTCCTAATTTTGGTAATTACACAATCATACCTGTAAACCACATAGATGTACATATATGAAAATATGCTGGTGTTGAAACACTTGGATTAGGATGAAACACACTCCACGCACGAAGAATACTATGTAGGATTAATAAGAATGAATGTAGATATGCTGGTGCTGAAACATCTGGCTGAAACACGCTGCCCGCATGAAGAAGACTATGCATAATTAATAAGAATGTTCAATGAATGCAGATATGTTGGTGCTGAAACACCATGTTGAAACATCGTGCTGAAACATGCACGAAGAAGACTATGTTAATATACTCAAGTGACTCAGTGAGACATTGTTGGGTGCTAAAATTGCCCCTTTTTCCTTATCATTTCCATGCCATTTTCATCTCATTCTCTTCTATTATTTCATCCCTATTGTTTACATTTCCTATGAGAACATCAATTCTAGAGCAAGTACAATTCATTATTCATTCAACATTGTGTTATGTTAAAACTTAATTCATAGTTAACTTGTAAACTAGGATGGTGTTTCCTTAGTCCTAATTTGGGTAATTACACAGTCATACATGTAAACCACGAAGATGTACATATATGCAGATATGATGGTGCTGAAAAACTGTGTTGAAACACGCTGCATGCATGAAGAAGAGTATGCAGAATTAATAAGAATGAACGCAAATATGTTGGTGCTGAAACACCATGTTGAAACACGCATGAAGAAGACTATGTGCCATGGCCCCAACGATTCCATCATATCCAGCTGGCAGAGTTACTCCACCATTTTCATCCGTGGTCGTCAGTAATAAGGATCTATCAATGGAAGGTACTGATAAGTTGAACATAATCGCCACCTCAGATAATAGATTTTGTTTGTTGGCGGACGCCGGTTAGTGTCCACATGTACGTGTCCGTGGTTTACAACCTACAGGTATGACTGGTCATTGTGACATGTGTTCGACATGATATTGTGAAATAATGACTGTTCCACGCCCTTACACATCACCAATGGACGACCAATACCGTCAGTTCAAGCTGGGGGGTATCCCATCATCCCTGAAGAAATTAACCAACCGTCGCCATAAAAATTCAATCAGCATGGTTGTCAGGTTGATTTTTTCCACGAAATTTGAATCACCACCACCTTTCCAAAAATACCAACAAATATCCTTGCATTGTTCCTATGCTCTCATGCATGCTGAAGCTCCTGGGTCTGTGTTGGGAATTTTGAACCTGAAACTCCTTTGCAAAACTGTAAGAACTAATTACACAAAAGAACGTTCAACATGGGAGGATTTGCAGTCCGTCATGAACCAGTAACCCTTGACGCCCTGCGTCGGCGCCCAAAAGTCAACAAAATATTTGAAAACCTAGGGTGGGTAGCATATTTCGAGCGGTTGGACGGGTTTGACAGTGGTTTTGCCCTAGAATTCACCCAGAATTTAACAGGAACCCATTCACATGTTAAAGTTTTGGAGATTAGTGTAACAGAGGAAGTTATATCCTCTTTTACGGGGCTTCCCAGCATTGGCAACAAATGGTTTGGACGAAGGACAACCATTCCTAATGCAAAGACCAATTTCTTGGAGGAAGGAGAGCAAGTGAAACCTAGAGGACATGGCACAACAATAGAGTCTTTACCTCAACCTTGGGACCAGGTTGCTGTTTTCTTGAATAAATATATTACATGTGAAGGTAGGTACAAGATTCTTTACACATATGATTTTGTTCTGCTGTCACACCTTCGTCATGACTCATTGATAAATATGCCTTATTATCTGTTAGAATCTTTGCATAATATGGCACATTATGTAAGAAAATCCCATTTTCCCCAAGGTTCTGTCACACACCAATGTCTGACAAAATTAATAGTGTTGAGAGCCTTGGAACTACAAAACCATACATGGGCTCAATTCATTACTAGGGGAGAAGTAGAAGTTGATGAAAATGATGGCAATGAATCATAAGAGGAGGTAGGAAGTAGTGACAGGAGTATTCCAGACAGGGAAAGAGAGGAAAGAGAAAGAATTAATGAAGAGTTGGGACAAGATAATTTTGTTGGAGAACTAGGACAAGGCAGTTGTGATGTAGAAATGAGGGGCATCCCTAGAGTTGTGATTGCAGAAGATGTACATATGGAATATATTGGAGTGAAAATGGAGGAATATCTGCACCAAAACCCTGAAAAATCACCTACCATTATAGCAGAGGAAAATGAGCAGTTGATAGAGGAGAATCGACCAACACAACACGAAGGAGGGGATATAGAAAAAGAACCAAGTGTGGAAGAACCCATGGCATAAATGAGGGAAGGATCAGATACAAAGATGCCTTTTGGAATTATGGAATTATTAAAATAAAATTCTCATCTCATCTCTACTCCTAATGATTTTGTGATTTTCATAATTCCATAAGCGATAAACAAAATCATTAACATTGTATCCAATAAAAGGTACACTTCTTTGATTTTTCCTCAAGATTTGTTCTATTTTCTTTATCAATATGGACAAATGCTTCACAATCGAAAGTCTTCAGAAATGAGTAGTTTACCTTTTTACCTGTCCATGCCTCCTCTGGAATTCCAAGGAGCTTGAAGGTCCTCTATTTATTAAGTAAACAAAAATATCTACAACATTTTCCCAAAACTGTAAGGGAAACCCTGCATGCAATCTCATACTCCTTGCACACTCCATGATTGCTTGTTCATCCTTTCTGACACACCAATTTCTTGTGGTGTTCCTGGAACTGTCTTCTCTCTACAAATACCATGGTATGAACAATAATGATCAAACTTCTTGCTGCAGTATTCACCTCCATTGTTTGATATGAGATACTTCAACCTTATTCATGTCTCATTCTCGACCAAAGATTTCCATTCCTTAAAAGTGTAAAAAACATCAAGTTTTTGTCGAATGCAATAAACCCAAGTTTTTCTAGTTGCATCATCAATAAAAGTAACATAATAACGAGAGGCACCAAGAGATGATACCCGAGCCAGTTATTATACCACAAACTACCACACTAAATTTGTATTTGTGAGATGGCCTAGTCCATTCCCTAGCTTGCAAACTTAAATACCATTCTTCTTCATCAAAATCATCTAAAAATGAACATTTTTTTTTTCCATACACAATTCACCCATGTGAAAGTCATGTACATATGTTATTTTCCAGTGTACAAACAACGTATACCATCAATTTTATGAAAAAATAAAATATTCCACATTTTCTGGTGGGGTTTTCGGTTGGGCTCGTTCCCATACTTCCCTTGGCCCATACACAATGGAATACAACCACCTCAACTCCTTGAGGATGGAAATACAAGCACCTATGGGGGTATGGATGGGGAGGGACAACCTTGGTGCAATATTATACTGATGGATTTGCAAGCTTCACTATTTCCCTCAGCCTCTGAGTAGCATTTCCCTAATCTGGAAACTTGTTTTCCAACATTCCTTCCTCTCTCATATATGATTTTAGGGTGTGTTCCAGGGAAAATTTTAAGAACTCCCCCTAAATTTATATATATAATAAATGGGCGAATCCCCATGACACATGGGAGAGTGTGAAGGCTATTTTATCAATAACATAATATGCATATATAATTTGTTGGCGAATCTTTCACCAAATTATATAATCTTGTAAAATTTGGGCGAATCTTTCACGAAATTATAAAATCTTGTGAAATTGTGGTGAATTTTCACATAATTATATAACCTTTTAAAAGTCTTGACGAATCTTTTAAATGTCTATTAAATTAAGTAAATTCGAATCAATGTTCAATCTTGGGAGTATTCCAAGAAAATATGGTGCTGAAACACCGTGCTGAAACACGTTGCACGCATGAAGAACACTATGTAGAATTAATAAGAATGTTCAATGAATGCATATATGATGGTGCTAAAACACCATGCTAAAACTCCGTGCTGAAACACGCACGAAGAAGACTATGTTAATATACTGAAGTGAGACATTGTTGGGTGCTAAAATTTCCCCTTTTTCCTTATCATTTCCATGCCATTTTCATCTCATTCTCTTGTATTAATTCATCCATATTGTTTACATTTCCTATGAGAACATCAATCCTAGAGAAGCTACAATACATTTATCATTCAACATTGTGTTATGTTAAAGCTTAACTCATACTTTACTTGTAACCTAGGATGATGTTTCCTTAGTCCTAATTTTGGTAATTACACAATCATACCTGTAAACCACATAGATGTACATATATGAAAATATGCTGGTGTTGAAACACTTGGATTAGGATGAAACACACTCCACGCACGAAGAATACTATGTAGGATTAATAAGAATGAATGTAGATATGCTGGTGCTGAAACATCTGGCTGAAACACGCTGCCCGCATGAAGAAGACTATGCATAATTAATAAGAATGTTCAATGAATGCAGATATGTTGGTGCTGAAACACCATGTTGAAACATCGTGCTGAAACATGCACGAAGAAGACTATGTTAATATACTCAAGTGACTCAGTGAGACATTGTTGGGTGCTAAAATTGCCCCTTTTTCCTTATCATTTCCATGCCATTTTCATCTCATTCTCTTCTATTATTTCATCCCTATTGTTTACATTTCCTATGAGAACATCAATTCTAGAGCAAGTACAATTCATTATTCATTCAACATTGTGTTATGTTAAAACTTAATTCATAGTTAACTTGTAAACTAGGATGGTGTTTCCTTAGTCCTAATTTGGGTAATTACACAGTCATACATGTAAACCACGAAGATGTACATATATGCATATATGATGGTGCTGAAAAACCGTGTTGAAACACGTTGCATGCACGAAGAAGAGTATCTAGAATTAATAAGAATGAATGCAAATATGCTGGTGCTGAAACACCATGTTGAAACACGCACGAAGAAGACTATGGGCCATGGCCCCAACAATTCCATCATATCCAACTAGCAGAGTTACTCCACCATTTTCATCCTTGGCCGTCAGTAATAAGGATCTATCAATGGAAGGTACTGATAAGTTGAACGTAATCATCGCCTCAGATTATAGATTTTGTTTGCTGGCAGCCGCCGATCAGTTCTCGCATGTACGTGTCCGTGGTTTACAACCTACAGGTATGACTGGTCATTGTGACATGTGTTTGACATGATACTGTGAAATAATGACTGTTCCACGCCCTTACACATCACCAATAGACGACCAATACCGTCAGCTCAAGTTGGGGGGTATCCCATCATCCCTGAAGAAATTAACCAACCGTCGCCATGAAAATTCAATCAGCATGGTCGTCAGGTTGATTTTTTCCATGAAATTTGAATCACCACCACCTTTCCAAAAATACCAACAAATATCCTTGCATTGTTCCTACGCTCTCATGCATGCTGAAGCTCCTGGGTCTATGTTGGGAATTTTGAACCTAAAACTCCTTTGCAATACTATAAGAACTAATTACACAAAAGAACATTCAACATGGGAGGATTTGCAGTCCGTCATGAACCAGTAACCCTCGACGCCCTGCGTCAGTGCCCAAAAGTCAACATAGTATTTAAAAACCCAGGGTGGGTAGCATATTTCGAGCGGTTGGACGGGTTTGACAGTGATGTTTCCCTAGAATTCGCCCATAATTTAACAGGAACCCATTCACATGTTAGAGTTTTGGAGATTAGTGTAACAGAGGAAGTTATATCCTCTCTTACGGGGCTTCCCAACATTGGCAACAAATGGTTTGGACGAAGGACAACCATTCCTAATGCAAAGACCAATTTCTTGGAGGAAAGAGAGCAAGTGCAACCTAGAGGACATGGCACAACAATAGAGTCTTTACCTCAACCTTGGGACCAGGTTGTTGTTTTCTTGAATAAATATATTACATGTGAAGGTAGGTACAATATTGTTTACACATATGATTTTGTTCTGTTGTCACACCTTCATCATGACTCATTGATAAATATGCCTTATTATTTGTTAGAATCTTTGCACAATATGGCACATTATGTAAGAAAATCCCATTTTCCCCAAGGTTCTGTCACACACCAATGTCTGAAAAAATTAATAGTGTTGAGAGCCTTGGAACTACAAAACCATACATGGGCTCAATTCATTGCTAGGGGAGCAGTAGAAGTTGATGAAAATGATGGCAATGAATCATAAGAGGAGGTAGGAAGTAGTGACAGGATTATTTTAGACAGGGAAAGAGAAGAAAGAGAAGGAATTAATGAAGAGTTGGGACAAGATAATTTTGTTGGAGAACTAGGACAAGGCAATGGTGATGTAGAAATGAGGGACATCCTTGGAGTTGTGATTGCAGAAGATGTACATATGGAAGATATTGGAGTGCAGATGGAGGAATATCTGCACCAAAACCCTGAAAAATCACCTACCATTATAGCAGAGCAAAATGAGCAGTTGATAGAGGAGAATCAACCAACACAACACGAAGGAGGGGATACAGAAAAAGAACCAAGTGTGGAAGAACCCATGGCAGAAATGAGGGAAGGATCAGATACAAAGATGCCTTCTGGAGATACAATGAAGGAATTAATTGTGGAGAGGTCACCGTCACCTGAAAGGGAAAAAACTCCACCAAAACAGATTCAAGAGGTTGAAACAATGATTCAAAGTGAGAATGTAATTGAGTTGCAGGAATAATCATATGCTTTGCATGGTGATTCTTCCCATGTTGCCCCTGATTATGAAGTTGAAATTCTCTCATAGAAACCTCCCCAAATAGTGCCAAAGCTATTAAGGAGGAAGAGGCCGTTGCCAACATTTCCATCAAATTTCCCAAGTACAGGGAGAAGAACCAGGGTTGTTGTTGCAACAAAAGTAACTATACTGAAAATGGCAGAATTTGAGATTCCCGTGTTGTGCCCTCTTTCACCCACTGTTACACAAGAACCACTGGGTAATGAACAACAACAAGAAGTTGTCACTATAACACAAGAACCAATTGAAAACCTCAGCCCAAATCAAACAACTGCTGAAACACAAGAACCAATTGACAACCTGAGCCCAAATCAAACAACTGCTGAAACACAAGAACCTACTATTGAAAGAGGTAAAAGTCAGATTCATTCCCTTTTATTTGAGAATGATCAACTGAAAAGAGAAGTTTAGAGGCTTATGGGGGAATTGGAAATGATAAAAGTAGAAAAGGGAGCCCAAAGGCCTCCGCCTCATGATCTGGATTTATTAGTGCAAGCAACCCATGTTTTAGGAGGGAAGACTATGCCATCATGGAAGGCTGAAACACATGAAACATTTAAGGAATATTTGTTTCCTGAGTATGGGGATATTTATAGATTGGTTGGGTATGAGGTGACCCTTCTTGAGCCTTCAAATTTGGGACTAATCAGAAGACATGAAGAGATGGCTGAGGCAACACAGAGAAAGAAAGCCAGTGGCACACAAGTACCAGTGGCTAAGGAAGAAGAAAAGCAGACTATTGAAACAACCAAGAATTCCATTGTAACACAATAACCAGTGGTACCTGATTTAAATATGCAGTCTAAAAAGGATATACAAGAAGTTGTCACTGTAACACAAGAACCAGTGATGGCTAAGACTGTTGAAGAAACCAAACATGAGAGTACCACTGCTACACAAGAACCATTGGTACCTAATTTAAATCAACAATTTGATCATGCCACAGAAGATGCAATTGTCACACAAGAACCAATGGTTGAGGAATAGGAATTACCATAGCCAAATAAATTCACCGTTACACAAGAACCAGTGACACAATCTCAAATTCCTCTAGAAATCAGTGATGAGGATGAACAAGAAGTTGACCGTCATGACAGAAAAGATAATACTATATTTTTGTTGGCAGAGATTGATAAATGGAAGCAGAAGGTTGCCTTGTTTGGAGAAGGAATGATTCTTGTGACAGCCCACATAAAGGCAATATAGGACCTCAGGGAGAAATACGCTTAATTTTTGACGTCTCAGAAATTTAAATGGGAAGAAATGAATAAGGAATTGGGAGAGTTGAAGAAGTTGTAAGCTAAGTGCCAGATTCTGCAATAGGATAACAATCAAATGTATTTGTTAGCAGAAGATTTGTTGAGCTATAGAAGCCCTTCTCCCTCATACCCGGTCTTCCTTCATGAACAATTAACTCTTTTTAAGCTTAAAGCTATTAAGGAAGGAAGACATTATAAAATTATTAGTGCCTCTGAGTTTTTAGAAACTTTTTCCCATAGTGATTTCTCATATCAACATTTCTTGTGTGAGCTTTATTTGCATGAATAGGCCTGCCTGTTGGATATAAAATTTAATCCTATTCTCTATGTAGGAGATGTGCAGCTAAGAGCCTTCACTTCTTTTCTGAAAAATCCGGCAAAATGGTGGAATGCCTTCCACACAATCCAAAAGAATAGAGGAGAAGCAACATTATGGATTAGGGGTGAACCCCGTACTCATGTTACTGTTTTTAATATACACAGACATCTACTCTCTTCATCTTACAGGACTAGAAAAGTGACAGAACTTCAAAGGTTTGTCATAGATTCTTGTGTTAAAACAATTAATGATCAGAAACTGTTTGCACTGGAAGGTAGAAGATTTAGATGGGAAGCATCCTCTATGGCCTTGAGGACCAAGGATCCCTACAACCATGACAATTTTACCTATGCTCTGTTTCGGGTTCCTAGCTATATTGAGTGCATTCAGACTTGTGGTCCATAGTGGTTGGGGCTTAAATTCCATTTCCCTCTTATTTGGTTGCCAACAAAGAAGTATTAGCATAAGTACAAATTGACTAAGAAGACTGAAAGGGAATGTTGGGCATAAGTGATTTATTCTAGGGGCTACAGGAATTTAGAAGAGAATGTTGCATCATCATACAATATTTCTAATTTGCATTGGAAAAGTTCATGCCTTGACTCAGACTCTGATTATGAGTGAGTGAACTTTGAAGTTGCATGGGAACATGCAATGGTGCAGTTGGGGGGAGATGTTGGGTGCTAATCCTTGTTTTTCCATTGAGCACTAGAGAATTAACATTGTATCTGGCAATTTAAACTCTTAATAAGAAGTGGCAATGTTCAACTGAATTTCTGTTAGTGATTAATTCTTTTTACTGTGCTTGATTGCCTTTGAAATAACCAGACTAGATTACAAATCATTTCAATGATTCATAAATTTTTTATTGAGAGGCTACATGTAAAGTTTTTTTATTCATGACATTAAAATTATAAATGCATTAGAGGAATATTGGTCTCATTGGCAATAGATGTCCTACGATGACTAGGTAGGAATCTAGTAGGCCAGTACATAGACCATTTTTCTCTTCGCTTAGCAACTCATGACTCATTCCTTTTATGAATATGAACATGTCTTCTCAAAGAAATTATAAATAAAAATAATATATTCTAAATAAACCAATCAAGCTACTACAAATGGCTCAAGCTTCAATCAATCATCAAATGAGAACTAGAAGCATT
Source organism: Picea engelmannii (assembly GCA_009831015.1). Lineage (NCBI taxonomy): Eukaryota > Viridiplantae > Streptophyta > Pinopsida > Pinales > Pinaceae > Picea > Picea engelmannii. The sequence continues at coordinate 93,202 of ML791909.1, forward strand.
CAGGGGACTAACACAATCTTTAATTAAAATAAAACCAAACTTCCAAAGTTGAAAAAATGGTCCAAATGCAAACAACAAACAAACCATTAAAATTTTCCAAGATATCAAAGTTACAAATCCAAGAAGTTTCATGCACTTGAGTCTTGAATGAGCCCATTCTTTCTTAGAAGTTAGTGAAAGTCATGGTAATTAGTTATTTAGCCTTTAATACTAGAACACTATCTATGTGAAGAGATAGGTCTCAACTTCATCAAATGCCAGCTTCATTTCTTGTCAAAGATAGGAAAAATAGAATGTCTTAGTTAACTATCAAACCATCAAACTTAAAATATCTTGGATCAAATAAATGTAGCTTCAATGTTACACTATTTAATACAAAATATAGAACCTATTTTTACCTTAAATGCAATCTCAAATTTA
>ML791909.1:93671-106553 GCA_009831015.1 Picea engelmannii
TCTTGCTCCCATAAAGAATTACCTTTTTCCAATGTAATCCAAAAATAGAGGAACAATTAAGTCAATAAACTAACAAGAATCACATCACATGTGCCATTCCATTCATTATTTCTACAACTCCAATCATCAATGGATTCTGGAACATGTAATTCAAAATAAGAGTCCCCTCATGTATATTGGTTTAGATAACATCTTGGGGTATATTAATATCTCAGTTCACATCAATATGTCGACCCTCATTTTCTATATTATGAGCAGGAAACTCCGTAGATGAACTATTATTACCTCCAAAATATTATCTTCCATATCAAGTTCATTAAAGGAATTTGTTATGTTGTATTCTCTCCTTCTATCACAATCTGATCGCCAAAGAGCTAGTGCTCTATCGAATGGAAATTTGTTTATGTCATACTTTGTTACATATAATCTTAAACATGTATCCATATGTTTATCAAGCTTGTTCCTCAACTTTGAATTCAAGAATGATAGTGCACTAAACATACTCTCATCCTCCACCGATCCCAAAATCATGGTTTGACATAAATCTGCTAATTTGAAATATGCTTACATGTTTTCTTCTAGGTATTGGCTTTCACCTAATTTAGTCCATAATCTTGTTATTGCACCATGTTCTAGAGGTTTCTCCAAACCACAATATTGAGCTAACATTGTTTGACCAAAGAGATTGGCTTGTTGATACAACTTTGATGAATCTAATATGCCTTCAATCTCTTCTCCTTGTACATTGCGATTATTGCCAAATTGGTGCACTAAAATTTTTAATTTTGCTAAAAAGTCAACTCTTTTAGCCTCTCTATTGTGTTAAGGGTTCCAATATTGAGGGTATATCACAGACATGGCCTCCAATAATTTCTCTCAAGGAAATCGTTCCCTTATCTCTGATGCTAGTGATTTTGCAATTTCTATCAAGTTGCGCTTCACTGAAATCACAACATTGTTGAATTGGTCTCTTGACACATGGCACTCTTTAGTGATTCATCCCATATTTCTAACATAATGAAATGGAATCATATACCCGCACACTGCCATACATAGTATTCCTTTTCCATCAAACTTCAAATAATTTTCAATGTTTTCTATATCGATGATAGTAGTCCAACCTTTAAATGCTGCACCTGTGAAAGACTTTGGCATTGTATACAAATTATTCAATTGAAGACATGCTAATTTTCTTGTATGTATGTATTCTACAATATACATTGTGTGGCTATGAGACATTTTTACAAGGACATTCATTTCATAAAGCATAGGAAGAATTCCAGCCAATGTTAATAATGTCTTTATATCAGTTAATCGAAAGAGAAGATCTTGAGCTTTGTCTACACTGAAGTGATGTTCATACATCACCCCTACTAAGGATTGATACTCACTAAATAGTATTTGAGCTGGTCCATTCAATGAGATCCATCTTGTATCAACAGATTTTAGTAGATTTTTTCCATCTGTAAAACCCTCAACAAATTGTTGAAACTCTTTAAATCGCCCGGGACTACGACAAAAGTATGCATGAGTTTCACGTACAAGATCTTCAACTTTTGAAACCAATGGACAATTGATTACTATTTTAAAAGAAAGATTCATTCTATGAGCCATACAATGAATACTAATCATAAATGGTGAATCTGATAGTTGTAGTTTGACACAAAGGCCATTCCTTTGCCCTTGCATGACTGCTACTCCATCTGCTCCAACACATACCAATTTTTTTGCAATCACTAAATGATCCATACCACCAATTTCTTTCAAAGTCTTGATGACAATTTCATAAATATTTTGAGCTGTAGAATTCTCCCTCATTTTATGAATCCCAATTAAATATGAATGCCTAACATGATCATTAACCATATAAATGCTCATGCAGATTCATGAAGTATTATCAATAGCTGTAACTTGATCCAAAGACAATGAAAAAATCCTAGCATTTTCAATATTCTCTTTCAAATCATCCTTTTCTACTTGAGCTAGATATTTTTCCCATTCCCAACCACTTGTTACTGACCAATGAGAAGATGAAAAATTTAACACTTCAATAAAAGATATAAAGTTCTTGTAATCTGGAAAATCTATCATAGGACAACCTCTAGATAAGATGTGAAATACAGTGCTTAATTGCATCGTCTTGGATAACAAATTTCTTTCCATCGTCTTTCCAAATAAAGATGTGATGATTCCTCCACTTGCCTCGAGTTTTCTCTTACTGATTAAGCATTTATTATATTCATCTTCATATTTGACATGTCGACATTCCTCATAAGATTTCCATTTGATAATAGATTTCTCCTCACCATTTACAATTTCCTTATCATACACCTTTACTACATGCTTCTCTATTGTATCTAACTTCATTTGCAATTTTACTATCTTTCCAAGTTTCCAACTACATATAATGCATCTAACCTCTTGTGAAGCCTCTTTCTCATTTGTTGGAGGTATTGGTTCAATAAATGGAAATTTTGAGATCCAATCCGATTGGAATTGTCTCTCTATGTCCCATTGGCCTTTTTTCCTTTTCCATGATTGTGAATGGTCTGTGTTTCCTTCCAAGGAAAAACCTTTAAAATTGTTATTGTCAATTTTTGGTGAAAGCATCTCAATTTGATCACTAGAGGAACCTGTTTCATCATCTATTATATGAATATTAGATGCATTCTTAGAAGAGTTGACATCTCTTTGACTTTCATTGATGGGTTGCTCAAAAGAGCTTGAATCATGAAGAGAATCTGGGTTCTTGGATTGAGGCTTTTGAAGGTAAGAAAATACATCCATCTGTTTTGATGTTTTCTTTCCATGATTGTTGTTTGACATCTCACTAAATTTTTCACATTAGAATTTCAAATTGATTTAGAAACCAAAAGTGAAACTTGCATGAGAAAAATAATATAAAATTAGTCATACATTTGGAAAGTCAACACAAATGTAAGAGATATATTCTCAACAAGTTATAAAACCAACAATACTTATCTAAAAATAAATCACTTCAACATACACAGTATACAAAACTACTGATCTACTCCAATCACTGATTCACTAACCCAAACAATCACTCGTCATGACCTGAAGCCTCTGCTATCTTGGAGGGTCATGGATGGGTGGGCTTTATCATTGTTCAGAATGACACTTGTGCATAGAAACACACAAGCAATGAGCATTGGGAAACAGGGTGCTGAAACACCGTGTTTCAACACTAGCTTGTGAGAATGATTTAAAAATGCCATTAGCTCAAAAATTTAAACATAGAACTACTGATCTACTCCAATCACTAACCCAAACAATCACTCGTCATGACTTGAAGCCTCTAATATCCTGGAGGCTGAGTGGGCTCTATCACTGATCAGGATGACACTTGTGAGTGGAAACACACAAGCAATGAGCATTGGGAAAACGGTGTTGAAACACCGTGTTTCAACACCAATTTGTGAGAATGATTTAAAAACGACCAAGTAATTTATCCAAACTGTGGGTAAGCTAAAAAACTTAAACACATAACCATTGATATACTCCAATCACTAACCCAAACAATCACTTGTCATGACATGAAACCTCTACTATCCTGGAGGCTAGGTGGGCTCTATCACTGATCAAGATGACACTTGTGTGATGTGCGTGGAAACACACAAGCAAAGAGCATTGGAAAAATAGTGCCGAAACACTGTGTTTCAACACCATCTTGTGAGAATGATTTAAAAATGCCTAGGTAATTTAATAATTTATCCAAACTGTACAGTGTAGTCTGTGAGCAAGCTCAAAAACTGAAACACAAAACTATTGATCTACTCCGATTGGCAATCACTAACCCAAACAATCACTCATCATGACCTGAAGCCTCTACTATCCTGGAGGCTGGGTGGGGCTGTGGGCTCTATCACTGATCAGGATGAAACTTGTGCGACGTGTGTGGAAACACACAAGCAATGAGCATTGGGAAAGCGATGCTAAAACACCGTGTTTCAACACCAACTTGTGAGAATGATTTAAAAACACCCATGTAATTTATCCAAACAGTGGGTAAGCTCAAAAACTTAAACACGTTACATAGAACTACTAATCTACTCCAATCACTAACCCACACAATCACTCGTCATTACGTGAAGCCTCTGCTATCTTGGAGGCTGGGTGGGCTCTATCACTGATCAGGATAATCCCTACTAGCATATGCACTTAATGAATTCCATGTTAGAATGTTTTAGAAATTCAAAATTTAAACTTTGAAAGTCTTTTCGGATTTTATCCTTAAAATTTCAGATAAATCAAAGAACATGTTCAAAAACGTCGGAACACCGAAATACCGAAGCATTTGTGATAATGATAAATAAGACACTTGCCAAACTTAATTAATTAAAACATGTTTAACTAGTCATGATTAACGATAAGCTATTAAGTAATCACTCCATAGATTCAGCCTTCAAGAGATATCTATTGTCTTGCAATCAAAACCCCCGAATGCCGAATTGCCGAAGTACTACTACTTCGGCTGATGAGTCACATGCCACCTATCAAAAAATTCATTTTGGCTGGCACGTGGCACTCTTTTTGGGCATTTTTGTTAGATCATTCACACTTTTTTAGGTGAGATGTGTCACTCACCTTTTTGCATGACACGTCATCGAAAGTGACGTCATCACTGCCACATCACTCTGGGAGATTGTTCTTCGGGAGATTCAGATAAATCAAAGAACATGTTCAAAAACGCTGGAGCACTAAAATACCAAAGCACTTGTGATCATGATAAATAAGACACTTAACAAACTTAATCAATTAAAATAGGTTTAACTAGTCGTGATTAATGATAAGTAATCACTCCGTAGATTAGGCCTTCGGGAGATATCTATTGTCTTGCAATCAAAATCCCCGAATGCCGAACTACCGAAGTACTACTGCTCACTGAAAATCGACTGATGAGTCACATGCCACATGTCAAAAAATTCATTTTGGTTGACACGTGGCACTCTTTTTGGAGATTTTTGTCAGATCATTCACATTATTTTAGGTGACATGTGTCACTCACCTGTTTGCATGACACATCATCGAAAGTGACATCATCACTGCCACATCACTCCGAGAGATTGTTCTTTGGGAGATTTAGATAAATCAAAGAACAGGTTCAAAAACGTCGGAGCACCGAAATACTGAAGCACTTGTGATCATGATAAATAAGACACTTAACAAACTTAATTAATTAAAATAGGTTTAACCGGTTGTGATTAACGATAAGTAATCATTCTGTAGATTCGACCTTCGAGAGATATCTATAATTTGTCTTGAAATCAAAACCTCTAAATGCCGAACTGCCAAAGTACTCAGTGCTCACCGCACATACACGCTCACAAACTCCCGGAGCTCTAGAGTTCCGGAGTCCCGAAGTACTTAAAAAAAGAAGGTTTGATTGTTTTCTCTGTGAATTCGACCTTAAGGAGATATACACTGTACATTATACACCATGTTGCATTTAAAAATCTCGAATGCCGAAGTTCCGAAGTTTCAAGTAATTAAAACTAAAAGCGAATTTAAACCCTGATTCAGTGATTAATTAAAACACAAAATATTTAATAATTGATTAACTACTCCATGAATTCGGCCTTCAGAAGATATCCATTGTTTTGCTTTCATAACCCCCGAATGTTGAACTACCGAAGTACATTGTACATTGTACAATGTACGTTATCTTAATTACATCCATTAATAATACACCCAACTAGCCAAGATTAAAGATTGGGATAAGTTTTGCGACCGCCAGGTGATAAATTTGATAGATTTTGGAATGATTACCTTGTCAGTAGATTAATACAAAAATAGCTAGACATTAAATTTTGCTGTAAATAAAGGCATTTCAATTTTCAAGTTTCAAATCATTTCGCCATTAGCATCTGAAATTTTTGTATTCAACATTGTGAGCTCACAAGTTTTTGTTCTTGCCTGAAGGTTAACTTCATCTTTCAAAAATCATGGCACCGCACAAAACAGGAAATAAGCAAGATTTATCGACTGACGAATCAAACCCAAATGCAGATATACTCTTAGATACTACTGCTCGATTGACAGACACTACTAAAGCTTGGAAACAAGTTTATGACATTTTGGAGCACGGAATTTCTAATTCTCTCTGTCTAGATGATTCAACGAAAGAAGACGATGATACATTTTCAGCTAATCTTAGACATGTGGTGAAGTTCGAATTACATAAAGTCGTTGCTCGACCTAAACTCATGCCTTACACTGATATGATAGGCTGGGCCCTGAAACACGTGGATATCCCAACAAGAAGCATCTTCAGTCACCGGAAGAACTTCTTTGACTCTTTTTGACCCGAGGATATTCAAGTAATGTATAAATTATCTTCTAAACCCAAATATACCTACAATTCATCGTTTATATTGAATTTTGAGGATGAGGAATGCACTAAATATGATAGAACCATCCACGATATAGTGAAAACCTGGCAGGGTAATCCAAGAAAGTTCAAATCTGATACCCATGGTGTATATTCTACAACATCCTGTGATGCTCTATCATGTATATTGCCATTATGCTATGTAGAATGTTCGGTAAGAAAAATCATGCGCATTTTACTGTAGAATGGGTTCCCATAATCCATGAGGTTACTGAGGGTTACACTTTTGATTGGGGAAAAATGTTATCAGACAATTTAGCCAAGGAAATTGTGGAATACAAGATGCTAAAATCTAAAGGAGACCATGCCCCCTTTTATATGTCTACATTCATTATGGACACAATCTATTTCAGGACTCCATTTCCTCTCATGAATTGGAGCTGGACTTTGACTAGCACCGAGCCCATACATTTTTATCACTATAAATTATGGGAGGAAAATTCAAAGGACTTATTCTATGAAATTTGTCATAATGTAGTAATCCAAATTCATGAAGTTATCTATGGACAACCTCCCCCCAAAATTTCAGAACAGATCATTAGAAATTTGGGTGCTATCACAGATTGGTATGTCGAGGAAATTTTTTCTTATATTAGAGTGTTCGGCTGTTAGTTATCTCCCGCATACTCTCCCCAGATTCCTACCTGACAGATTGGTTTGTAGAGAAGTAGCTTATCAAACAATCTCAAGAGGAACAACTAAAGAATTGAAGGCGACACAGAAGAGTGTGGCCAACCTTTCCCATATAGGTTGGCGTATTTTTGTTATCTGATTTTGGACACGCTAAGGTTGAAGCTGCAACCTTAGAAAATATCAAATTGGTTGATATTGAGTATAAAATGCATGATCCTCACAGGGTGGTTGAAAATCACCCAACTCAATTCAATATGAAAAGATATATACACGAACATCCCCCCTATGATGAAATTTTCATAGGAGTAAGATCATACGATGAAGTTGAAAAAAGATTTCAAAATTTGCCTCAACATCAATAGTCAGGCTTCCTCAGTTTTCAGAAGAACAGAAGGAATAGTCTGCCCAAGGTCTTGCAGGGAGAAAAAAATCCAACTTTATAGGTGACAGAATTGACAGAGCCCAATCAACATAGCTTTCCCGAGGACAAGGATAAGGAAGGGGAGAAGTGCTCAGATACATTATCCAAAGATGAAATATTATCAATACCAAGTAAAGATGAGCAAAAATCATTTGAGGCTTTGATGAATCACGGGATACTTTTCCTTTCTCATCGCCAAATACTGAAACTCCAGTGAAAGATGACACAAACCTAGAAGGATCTATTGCACTCAGTTCTCCCATACCATAATTAACTGCTCTAGCAACAAGTTTTGAGTTACCTGGTTCAGATATTATTAATATAGATGACCTCACACCTATTCAACTTGAATAAATGCCTCCATCAAATTTTGTTTTCAACAATAAAAGGAAGGCTATCATAAGAAAGGAAGCTCGACATAAAAAATGAGTAATTACCAAAAAACAAAAAAAATGATATATGATGGACAGGGACATAGTGACCCTGAATTTGTGAAAGAAGTTGCAAACTCAATGGGAGCCTTTTCAAATGCTAACCACTGGTCAATGGATAATCTCACAAAACGACTGGAACAAAAGAGTCTTCTGGTTGAATAATTTCATAACGATATGCAACAGATGGAAATGACTACCATAAATAAAATCAATTTTGATACAGAGCAAATCAGACAGGGTTTTGAGCAACAGATAAAGCAATTAGAAGACAAACTAGAATTAAGTGTTCAAAATCAATAAGTGAGCAATACTTTGATTTCCCAGAGAGATAGGTTAATAGAGAAGTCGTAGTCTCGAATAACTTTATTTGAGAACACAAGAATGGATATCACTACATTTAAGAAGCAAGCATCTGAAATAAATGGAAAGCTGGAAAATGTCCAGCAAGACCTATACCAAAATATCAATATTATTCGAAGACATTATCAAGTGATTAATAATTTCTTGAATAATATTCATGAAAAGGAGATGGAAGCCTATACAACCAGGTCCAAATTCCAAGAATTCATAGTATGGAGACAAAAAATCAATGTACCTGGGCTTGCCCCTTTTTCACAGTATGAGAAGATAAAGGGAGAAATGGCTTTAAAGGTTCGGAAAGAAAATCTTGAAGAAAGTAAGAAGTTGGATAGAGAAGCAAAGGAAGCTTGTATTAACACTCTCTCAGGTGTAAAGATGGAAAGGGCTAAGTTTGATGACAGTGCTATCCCTGATACACTGGGACAAATAGAGATTGAAAGGAGCAAAGAGAATTCAAAGAAAAATAGAGAGAGTGTACAAAGTGCTATCCAATAGGTATATCATGTTGATTTACAAATGATAAATGATATGTTGGTAAAACCAAGCTTACAATATCAGGTTACAACACATGCAGTGGTGAAAATTCAAGAAAAATTACATTTGGTACACACAAAGGTTTTTGCATTTGAGTTGAATGCAAATGTCGAACCTTCCAAATTTGTTGTGGCATTAATGGAACTGCATGCTCAATTGAACAATCATAAAAAATAAAGTACGTCTGTGAGCAATAGCATTGAGCAAATAAAGGACAAGTGAAGTGCCAACAAACCGAAGAAATCTCAGCAAATTCAGAAAAATATGCATTGTATCTTTTAGTTTTGATTATATTCTATTTTTGAGATCAAAGAATGTGGAATGTCTAACTACTTTTGGTTAAGACATTTTTGTATAAATAAATAGATCTATGATCTATTCAAGGCTTCTTCTTGCCGAATGTAAAACATAACTTCAACTCATTGAATATCAATATAAAAGAGAAGACATAGATTCTACGTCTCATTTTTCTTGAGTTATGTGCTTTCCTTGTATTTCCATTTCCATTTTCCCTTGTATTTACATCTTCTTGATGACACTTGTGAGTGGAAACACACAAGCAATGAGCATTGGGAAAATGGCGTTGAAACACTATGCCGAAACACAGTGTTTCAACACCATCTTGTGAGAATGATTTAAAAACACCCATGTAATTTAATAATTTATCCAAACTGTAGTCTGTGAGTAAGCTCAAAAATTGAAACACAGAACTACTGATCTACTCCAATTGGAAATCATTAACCCAAACAATCACTCATCATGACCTGAAGCCTCTGCTATCCTGGAGGCTTGGTGGGGTTGTGGGATCTATCACTGATCAGGATGACACTTGTGTGACGTGCGTGGAAACACACAAGCAATGAGCATTGGGAAAACGGTTCCGAAACACTGTGCTGAAGCACCGTGTTTCAGCACTGTGTTTCAACACTAGCTTGTGAGAATGATTTAAAAACGCCCAGGTAATTTAATAATTTATCCAAACCGTAGTCTGTGAGTAAGCTCAAAAAATGAAACACAGAACTACTGATCTACTCCAATTGGAAATCACTAACCCAAACAATCACTCATCATGACCTAAGGCCTCTGCTATCCTGGAGGCTAGGTGGGGCTGTGAGCTCTACCACTGATTAGGATGAAACTTGTGCGACGTGCATGGATATACACAAGCAATGAGCATTGGGAAAACGATGCTGAAACACTGTGTTTCAACACCATCTTGTGAGAATGATTTAAAAACACCCAGGTAATTTAATAATTTATCCAAACTATAGTCTGTGAGTAAGCTCAAAAACCGAAACACAGAACTACTGATCTACTCCAATTGGAAATCACTAACCCAAACAATCACTCATCATGACATGAAGCCTTTGCTATCCTGGAGCCTGGGTGGGGCTATGGGCTCTATCATTGATCAGGATGACACTTGTGCGACGTGCGTGGAAACACACAAGCAATGAGCATTGGGAAAATGGTGCTAAAACACCGTGTTTCAACACCAACTTGTGAGAATGATTTAAAAACGCCTAGGTAATTTAATAATTTATCCAAAATGTAGTCTTTGAGTAAGCTCAAAAACTGAAACACATAACTATTGATCTACTCCAATTGGCAATCACTAACCCAAACGATCACTCATCATGACCTGAAGCCTCTGCTATCCTGGAGGTTGGGTGGGGCTGTGAGATATATCATTGATCAGGATGACACTTGTGTGACGTGCGTGGAAACACACAAGTAATGAGCATTGGGAAAATGGTGCTGAAACACCGTGTTTCAGCACCATCTTGTGAGAATGATTTAAAAACACCCATGTAATTTATCCAAACTGTGGGTAAGCTCAAAAACTTAAACACGTTACATAGAACTACTAATCTACTCCAATCACTCATCATGACCTAAAGCCTCTACTATCATGGAGGATGGATGGGCTCTATAACTGATCAAAATAATACCTACTAGCATATGCACTTAATGAATGCCCAAAACAACTCTGCTACTAGCGGAGCGAAGAACCACGAGCTCATAAATGATAAGAGACTAATATTATCTCTGCATAGTCGTGACAAATTTCAAAATTTGCAGAGAGGGCTCATAAGGCACTTATGAATTACCCGATATCAAGATTCAAGGTGCTGCAGGGGCCAGTCTAGCAACCAGAAACATTGACATAGAGTGACCGGGAAGATGACAAGAACTCGATGCTTTCTCCTCCTGTAAATTGCAAATTTTGACAATAGAATTTCGAGTTGGAACTCGGCCTTTCAAGATTTCAAGCTAGGCATGGCTGAAGATTTCAAGTCAAACCACTTGGATCTGTTAATATTGTGAATCACCATCAAATTGGGGAATTTTTTTCCAAAACCCACGATCGAATTCATGTAAAAACTCCAAATCGGGGGCATCCTCTATAAAACTAAAAACTCCAAATCGATGGGCGAAAAAACCCTAAGGCCAATGGCCATTCCCAAATCGAGGCGAATCATGGTCCTTGGCCCTGTGAAAAAACTAAAATTGTGGGCGAAAACCCCGGAAGATCGATGGCTACTCCCAAAAATCAGGCGAAAGGGAGGATGACCACCATTTTTGGAAGACAAAAATGTTATTAATATTTAAATTTTGACTGCCAATTTTGGGCTAAATATATAATTAATATTGTTTTAAAAATAAAAGGGGTCATATTGGGATTAATATTGTTTTTTTTTTTTAATATATAAAATTCGCCCTGCCAAAATTTGAAGGGGCTAGATTTCCCCCATGGGCGAAATTTCTGTTGGATTACTAAGAGGGGGGGTGAATCAGTAATAGAGAAATCTAATCCCTTTTAACCATATAAATCAAGTGTTATATCAATGTATCATTATCATCCGATATTTGCAGAGTAAATAAAGAATGAACAAATGAACAATCATACACATACACAGTACACCAATGTTATTATGTGGAAACCCAAAGCAGGAAAAAACCACAGAATCATTTTTCTTATATGTCTTGAAGAATTACATTCATTGGAAGCACCAAACTACTTTGTTTTCCAGTTGCAACTGGAAGGAGACTCCAACCCCCTAGTTTCTCAGGCTACAACCTGAGAGAAGCTCCAACTCCCCAATTCTTTGGCTACAACCAAAAGGAGGCTACAACCCCCTATGTTCTCCGACTACAACCAGAAGGTGGCTACAACCACCTGTCCTTGCCTCGTCCAACCACCCTGACATATAAATAGAATGATGGAACCACTGTCACACTATCATTGTGAGATATACTATTGTAAACTTGTACCAATAACCCAAACCATGTATCAACCATGTATCAACCTGTACCTCAACCTGTACCATAAACAAGTGCATCAACCATGCACCAACCTGTACCAAACAACCTGTAATCAACTTGTACCATAAACAAGTGCATCAACCATGCACCAACCTGTACCTCAACCTGCAAACCTTCCTTAACTTTAACAACAAGAGACTAACATTTTCATCAAACTTTACTTTAGTCTCACATGACTAGTTTTGGATTAGTCAACAACCCTAACTTGAAATAATCATGACTATGTACCTGTAATGAATAAAGATCTGAAAATAATACACAATGTTCTTCAATGTGTTTTATGCAATTCCTCCAGGTGTTACTACTTGGAACCTCTCATAAAAGGAGTTATAGAAAAAATGGCATAGCTTGTTGAATTATGGCTTATTCTAGAGAGCAAACTTGTAGAGCGTGCCCCACACAGAATATTTGTTTTATGGATCTGAAAATTTTACACATAATACTAAAGACTGTACTCTAACCAACACATTTGGTCTTACTGAATTTGGATCTATTATGAAAATGTTATGATGTTTTTACCCGAAACACCTGTTTTAGACTGGTTTCAGGACTATGCAGAAACCCTATTTTCCACGGAGTGTAACTCCAAAAATACAATGACCTAAAATCTGAAATTCATACCACAACTACTTGGATATGTTTTCTCAATGGCCTCCCAATTTCACAGTCTGAATCATTCTATAAAAAAAGTTATTGCGAAAATGGTGAGATGACCTGTAAATAACATACCTTAGAAAGCATCATCAAAAGAATTTATCCTCCCT
>ML791909.1:107172-129166 GCA_009831015.1 Picea engelmannii
TTTGTCACTTCACTTTATTATTTAAATAATCCTCTTTGACTTTGTCACTTCACTTTATTATTTAAATAATTTCTTCTTTGCAAGAACTTTGACTTCTTTGACCTTTTGGGGTTTCAAGCCAATCATATGAGGGTCCTTCAACTTCGTAAGGCCATAACTCTCAAACTGTGAGGAGTTATGTGACGTTCCACATACCATCGAAATTGCATGACATGTACTATCCATCTAGAATAGTCTTACCTGCAAATATATCAAAACTCATACCAATATACATCAAACACATTTGGGTCCATTACCCAAACCTTTGTGCTACTGAAATTCACTACCGAACTTTCTTCAAGGGTTGACATCAATGACAACCAACCCAATTAATCAACAATTTTGCCCCTAAAATTTTCTATGGTGTGTTCCTATCCCTTCCGAGTCATTCGAGGAAGAGCAATTTAGTTGAGTTGATGCTTGAAGGGCCAGTGGAGGAACCTGGGCAGTTGGATTCGAGGCAGTGTTGATGATTAGAGTGAGGTTGTAACTACCTACTTATACTGTTTTCAATAAAAGATTTATCTTTCCCTCTATATATGTGTAATTTTTTTCAATCTATTTATATATGTTAACTTGCTTTACATATTTGAATTTGCACATTACATGTATAACTTGATTTCATAACTACCTTGTTGCAGTAGAGACTTGATCTCCTTTTGTAGGTTGGTACAGGCATATATCGAGAGAAAATCAAAGGTTGAGAGAGAGGAACTACATAGAATGTTGGATAAAATGTGTGGAGTCTTCTATTTTCTCTTCCAAGTAGTTATTTTATTACAAGTTTGTATGTGTGAGGTGGGGTTTGTCTTTTAAATACAATTAGGCTCTGTTGTGACACAGACCCAAGGTCATAGGGTAAATATCCCATAACACTAATCTCCATACATCTGTATGCACAAGCTCTAACTTTTCATTCTTCTTTTCCTTCCCAACCCTGAGAAATATGACTCTCTTCTGTTTTCCATAAACACAATGTTCTCAGAAATCCAAATCAACTTGTTTAAGATCTAGCAACAAATTCCTTTTGTAAAGTATCTACATCCCCTTCTCACTCATGTGTCCAATCCTATGATACCACAATGTTGTATCCACACCTATAGAAGCTAAAGAGATTGAATAGTCAACATTACCAATACATAAATACAATGCACCTAGCTTCTCTCCTTTTTCCATTACCAATGATCCTTTTGTGACTTTCCATGCCTTATCTGCAAATGTAGATATACAACCTTCACTTGCCAACTGCCTTGTTGAAATTAGATTTCTTCTCAGATTTGGCATATTTCTCACCTCTTTCAACAACCATTGGTTTCCATTCTTTTTCTTTATTTGTACCTTAGCCATTCCAAAAATTTGACATGGTTCATCATCACCCAAATAAACCTGTCCAAAATCACATTGAACATAATCTTGAAAATGTTTCCTATGGGGTGTGGCATGAAATGAAGCCCTTGAATCTACTACCCATGAATCGGTAATATTATCTAAAGAAAGAATCAAAGAATCTTGTAACACATCACCTACTACATTTGCTTCATGATTTTTCTCATGCAGTCCATCTCCTTGTTTCTTTGGAGATCTGTAGTCTTTCTTCAGATGTCCTTTCTTCCCACAATTCCAACACTCTATCTTTGCTAGTCTAGATTTGGATCTTCCCTTCCTATATTTCCCATGGTTTCCTGGACTCTTTTCACTTTCCCTTTGTCTTCCCTTGTTCTCCACGGTCAACAAATTACCTGATGTCTCACCTGTGCTTTTCCGCCGCATTTCGTCGCTAAGGATAACACCATCAACATCATCAAATTTCAGAGTCGTTGAACTGGAGACAGAGTTACTTACAACTATGACCAAGTTGTTCAAGCTTTCTGGCAATGAGCATAAGATTAGAATAGCCCTAACCTCATCATCAAATTTCACTCCTAGATAACTTAGTTGATTAGTAATTGTATGAATTCATTTAAATGGTCGGTAACAGATCCACCTTGTGACATCTTCATAATAAATAATCGCTTCATTAGAAATACCTTCTTGGAAGTCGAGGGTTTTTCATATAGTTTAGCCAATGCGTTCTTCAGATCCTTCGTTGTCTTTTCTTTCGAAATATTTAAAGCCATCGACGCTGCTAGGCACAATTGTATCGTTCCTAGTGCCTTTCTTTCAATAACCTCCCATTCTTCATCCTTCATACTCACTGACTTCTTTGATTTTCCACCCAGTGGTAGAAAAATATACTTTTGATATAAATGATCTTCCATCTACATCTTCCATAACTAGTCGTTTTGTACATTAAATTTCTCGACCCTAAGCTTTCCATCTTCTGCCATTGCTCCCACTCGAACCAGGAACCCTCTTTTTTTGTGAGTTACCTTTCGCTATGATACTAGTTGTTAGAAAAGAGAGGATCATAAAGGAATAAAATAAAACAGATGCAGAAATAAAACAAAAAATATACACAATAAAACAAAGACATAGATATACATGGTTCACCCGATGTGGGCTACGTTCACCAGAGAAATTTCCAATCCTTCCTTTATTATTATCCAACAAATGAAGGAATACAACCTACATTATTCCCACTTTAACTTCCTCTTCTTTCTCTCACAGTCTCCTTTCTTAGAATACAATATTCACTCTCTCAGGCACAACCAAAATACAATTCCTCATAAAAGAGGGTTACCTTCTAGGGTAAAAAACCCTAACATAACTTCTACCGTCATATCTGCGACCTTATAATGAACGATCTAGATTGACTATGAAATTACAATATTTTACAAGGCAATTTTCCCAAAAATTTCTCTTCGTCGCCCCTCCTAGACTACCTTGGCTCCAGATGTGGGGGGAAATCCCTCCCACATCCCCCATCAGGAAATGGGGTTCAAACACAACTGAAACAAGACCTATGAATCATGAAGATAATCAGGCTCCACAACCAATAAAGCAGGTCCTATCTTGCTGGTGGATGTGCAATTATACTTGATGTGTGCTTGGTTATCTGCTTCGTGTGCTAAGATGGTGGTATGCTACACTAATTCATGCAATGCTTTGAGACTTCACAATGAATTCGACCTGTGTTCATTATAATAGACGAGCCACTGATGCTTCACTATCGCCAAATTCAGTGCTGCTACTTTGCTGATGTGTACCAGAAGAAATTGTGCTAGTGCGTGCATCCTCAACTTCCGGGGTGTTTGAGGAATTTGATACCATATAACAACGCCAAATATCCTGGCTGTAAAATCTTGTATTGGGTGTTAGGATCCTACTATGATTTCTATGTGTGTGTCTCAATTGCTTATATGTATTCTGACATGGTCCAATACTTTTACAGTTTCATAAGATCATGCAATTGTCGTGGCATTGATTGCTCATTGCTAATGCATTTCAATTACAAGATCCTGTTCTAAGTGCTATGCAAATGCATATAGATCTTATAACAAAAAGTACAAGTTTTTTGTAATGGACACTGTTAAAGAGTTAGTGTTCATCACATAGTCTGTTATACTTGGAAAATATTTTGCATTTGTAGGCATTTTTGCAATTTAATCTTGTACATATAATTAACAGTTTTGTAGTACTATGTATTGTGTGGTGTGCAATGTGCTTTTGTGTGTTGCATAGTTGATATATATCTGGAAAAAAAAGGAAAAAAAAAGAGAGGGGCATGTGTCAATGTAAACATAATACATAATATATTGTGTGTGCTTAGCGTTCACATATTCTGTGTTCCAAGTAGGAGAAGTTTGATTAGCCACATACGTATTACTAGTACATCACAAACATCCACCCAACACCATAGTCAGAGGTAAATTTCCATAAGTTATTTTCCATCTGCACACTGCAATAGCCACCAAGACATAGACAAATATTTATGAACACTCTCTTGTAGACATGACAAACAAATAACGTTAGGTGCTAATGAAATTTGCAAATTGCTATGTTCAGTTCAAGAGAAATAGGTATACGTGGAATTGAAGCAATCAATGTTGGAGAGTCAAGTGTAACATGCACGGGTGAAGCAACTATCCATGTGCAACAAGAGAAATTGAAAAGGTATGTATATAAAACTGTAGATTGTGTAGTTGGCCAAAAAATATATGGAAATTGTTCTTCATATTGCTTATTTTATGTGATTTCTATACAATGATGCAACTCTGCAACTCGAAATATTTTCTCAATAGAGGACTTAAGTATTCATTGGAGACGTGATGGTTGTTTACAACACATATTTGGATAAAGTGAATAGATCACACAAAATATTGTGTGTTGATATGACAGATGAAAATGGCATGATGACAGTTACATTGATTGTTCCTGCACACCTCATTGAAAGACATGAGCAAAAGATTGTTCCCAGATCTGGAATATCTATTACAAATTTCAAAATTCTACCAAAAAGTGGCTATGAACGTGGTGATTGTGATCGTGTTATATCGCTACTTGAATAAAGTGTCGTAGAAACAATGTCTCCAACTTGTAAATAATACAATTTTATACCAGACACAACAATCAAATAATTTGCAAATAATACAAACATGTATCCAATCGACACTATTGGAGTTGTTGTCACCCTCGCTATAAAAGTTGGATCTTGGTACAATTTTCATATTAAATATGGCAACACAAAGGATGACAAAGCAACAATATGATTTTCCAAGGTCAATATTTTATTATTTATATGCTAATATATCTAAGGTAAATTTATATAACAATTACAATATTTTATGTATCGATTGAAGTTGTTTGAGACATATGGACATTTCTTCGCTTCACTGGAACAACAATTGCAGATAGGGAAATTTCCCATTTTTCTATTTAAAAATATAACTAGGAAGAGAGATGCAAAAGAAAAGGTGTTTTGCACAACACAATCGACATTTATAACAGAACTCACAATAGAAGCAGTCAAATATCTAAAAAAAACTAATTGGCTCAACAAATGTTATAAATATAGATTGACAACTCTATCTACAAATCTTGTGTACAAGATTATTTGAACATACACACATAGTTTAAATTATTAAGTTGTGTACTATAAAAACATGTCGAAGGTACAATGATAACAACAAATGCATATTCAACTCCATTTGAACTCGTCTATGCAATCTACGACTCTCCTGCAGGTGCATTTGCTTTGATAAAAAAATGCAATGTTTTACTATGTAAGATGTAATCAGAGATGCCATTTTATATGTAAATATTTCCTGTGCTATTATACGCAAAATTGACAAAATTAATGTGCAATGCACTACTAGGGAACCTATATTGCACAAGCTGCTTCCTGGCTTGACAGAAATGCAAGATGAAATATATTTGTAAAAGAAATCAATTACTCTTTATATGCTGCGCGATTTTAGAGTGCATGGAAAATTTACATATTTATTAGGAAGATTTGCATCTCATAACTTTGACAATCAAGTCCTGAAGATGGATCTAGTTTCGGATTCGAAACGTCGATTAAATGACTCTAATTGTGGACGATTCGAAAGATCTCTCTGAAATATAGTGTGGTCTTGCATGTGGAATAGACATTGAACAAAGACAATGCCATTATGCATGTGTGATGAGTTCTATGTATTTCTTTTCGATTTCTTTGTGCAGATACTAGAACTATAATTTAGTTATTTTTTTATATTGATCTAAATGTTGATGCGTAATAACATATACATTGTATATACATATTACCTATATAGTTATTAAATACCAAAAATAATGTGTGCATTGTATGTACATTTTGAGTCCAAAGTATTTACTGAACATTGTTAACAATGCAATATTGTTGTATTGAATTTTTGCAATTAAATTATGTCAAAATTTTAATGAACATTGGACTAGATGTTTATATATTATTATTGGGGTTTACATTGCAATGTTGATATATTGTTATCAGGGTTTGTTGTCCTAAAATATTGTCACCTATTATTAAAATCCTGCAAATGATTTCAAGGCCTACTTCTATATTTATGATATAATATTAATAGGTGGGGTCCCCTAGAAGAAAACACATAAATGGTTATTTTCAAGCATTTTCCTCAACACATTTGCACATCTACATATCAATGGTATGATAATTTCTGTTATGGAGCTTCAATGTTATGCTATGTTGATCCACAATTCCTATATGATGAAAACGGTTTGTTGTATATGCAATTATGCTTATTACTCAACATCATGACAATTTTAAACATGGTATCTATGAAAATTGCAAAAAATAGGCTATGTTTATGATTATATCCACTTAAAAAAAAATCAGATTTACTATAAAGCTATGGCCTTCAAAGTGTATCAAGTTGTTAAATTGATAGATTATGCATGGAGCATTTTTATGTCTTTTGTGTGACAACGCATTAAGAAACTTTGATTATATAGGTATACATATACAATGGTATGTGGTATACATTTACATAGACATGGTCACTTGGAGTTATAAGGCATATGAGAGGTATAGATTGTGACCTATCTTAATGGATATAAGCATTGACATAAAGATTATACATTACATTGTTTTAAAGTACAAATAGTATAAACCTTGGGTTTTATTTGATACATAATACATGGCATATAATATATAACATGTAAATATATTTCATATGATTGAATATACAAACAAAATATACCCTATCCTATTTGCATGAGTATATGTGTTGACTTAATTAGTTATGATAGTGAAGTGACAAGGTTAATGGCAATAAGTAAAAGGCATTTGAGTTGATGTAGTGCATGGTTATGTGAGCTGACAGAGACATGGTATCGACCTTGTGATTGGGCATGAGATATATGGTATATATGTTTAAAGCTTGTGCGAACAGTTTGAAGTGTTGAGTTGGCATGCATATAGGATGGTAGGTTTTGAATGACAATGTGAAGGGTTGGCCATGCATTGAATTTGCAAGGACGTGAGCAATTAATTCCACAACCTCGTGATTTACCACCTCACTTCACATTTGGTTTTGGTCATTTCGTTTGGTTGAAGCTGTAGAGAAACATAACTCGAGCTTGGCTTTGAAATCATGCTCCCAGTAGTTGCAACAATGCTCCTAGTAGTTGAAATTATGTCTTTTGTGTGACAACACATTAAGAAAACTTGATTATATAGGTATACATATACAATGGTATGTGGTATACATTTACATAGACATGGTCACTTGGAGTTATAAGGCACATGAGAGGTATAGATTGTGACCTATCTTAATGGATATAAGCATTGACATAAAGATTATACATTACATTGTTTTAAAGTACAAATAATATAAACCTTTGGTTTTATTTGATACATAATACATGGCATATAGTATATAGCATGTAAATATATTTCATATGATTGAATATGCAAAGAAAATATACCCTAGCCTATTTGCATTAGTATATGTGTTGACTTAATTAGTTATGATAGTGAAGTGACAAGGTTAATGAAAATAAGTAAAAGGAATTTGAGTTGATGCAACGCATGGTTATGTGAGCTGAAAGAGATATGGTATCGACCTTGTGATTGGGCATGAGATATATGGTATAAATGTTTAAAGCTTCTGTGAACAGTTTGAAGTGTTGAGTTGGCATGCACATAGGATGGTAGGTTTTGAATGACAATGAGAAGGGTTGGGCATGCATTGAATTTGCAAGGACGTGAGCAATTAATCCCACAACCTCGTGATTTACCACCTCACTTCAAATTTGGTTTTGGTCATTTCGTTTGGCTGAAGCTATAGAGAAACACAACTTGAGCTTGCCTTTGAAATCATGCTCCCGGTAGTTGCAACAATCGTCTCACCCATAACAATGGTATTAAAGAGCTTCAAGGCCATGTATGCACTCGCCAGTTTGTTGAACATCTCTTGCATTGGTTTTTTAAAACAATGAATTGAGTAATGGCTTTGGTTTTTTATTGGTATTGAGTATGTGGCTCTTTGTCCCTATTTTTCGCTCTTATTGGAAAATTTATTCAAGGGTTCTGTTATTAAAAGAAAATATATATTTTTATTCTCTACTCAAAGACTTCATTCATTATTTCACTTTCCATCCTCTTGAAAATTTATCAGTTTTGGTTTTCTAAATGGAATGAGCAAAACCCATTTGATAAAATATTTGAGTTGCGACCTGGGTTCGAGTTCTGGTAATAATTTCCCTACTGCTTGATATGCTAGCCTTCAAAAACCCTTCATTTTGTTGACTGAATTGTGACTTCAATCCATGCTGGTCATATTTGGTTCGAGTCTTGTATTGTTTGAAGTTCTGGGTTAAAATCCCTATCTGTGTATGAATGTTCCCCCATTCATGTTTTATTTTTAAGTGGATAAATTTTAAGTCATGCATGAGCTCATGAACAAGATCAAAATTCTTTATCTCTACCGAGGCTAAGTTGGGTTTTGAACCCATGACCTTGGTGGATTTTGGATTGGGTATAAGAAATATGTATATGATGTTTACTCTGGTTATACAACCAATAAAGTTTCTTGTTGACTTTGGTTATTTGGGTTTCAAACCTGTACCCATATTGTGGATACAAGTTGTTTGTACTCTTTCATTGCTTACTCGACCAACATTATTATGTATCAACTTTTATTTGATGTTGAGTCTAACTCAAGTTTCAAACTCATGATCATAGTTTTTTTTTTTGGATTGAGTTTAAAAGTTGATATGAGTTGTTCGCAACTAAACAATGATTTTATTGTTGCCAAGATGGGGTTTTCAAGTTCGAATTTGAGTTGGAAACGTTTATTTTCAAAAGGAGTATCATATTATTTTACTGCCTTGTTATATGGGTTTCGAACCCTGGTTATGTTTAAACCTGCCACAAAAAATGTGGCTATACACATTCTATATTGACAATGTTTTAAAAGATTTGGGTTTAGAATGCTTGGTCATGATATGGCTATAACTTGGTATGCCACAACACTATGCCCATTTTGGATGCATTACTGTATGTTGTATGGTTGTGTGCTTTTGTTGGCCAAGCCATCCCTTTGAAATTCTGGTTGGTATAATTGATTTAGCCTAAAAAATTGCATTTCTCTTGAGCTTACTTAATTACTTCAGTTTATACTTTGGTCATTTGACTATTTCGGTGAACCCATAACAGTAATAAGCTTTGATTACTGGATATGCATTAAAGAAACATTGGTTAAATTTGTTTTTTTGATAATGCAAGTTCAAACTGTTGAATAAAAATGCAATGCATTTTTGGAAAAGGGATGGAAGGTATGGCATACAGATTTAAAGTTTATTTTTCTTTTATGTAAATAGGGCATTATCCCTTCATCTTATATAATTTTCCATAAATTATTCCTAAATTTCCCGAAACATATTTCATTTGATTTCATAAATTTTCTCCCCTTGTTTATATAAATAGAAGGCTTTTAAGAAAGAGATCTAATGGCAGATTGATTTATATGGTCTTGATATATGAATAATTTGTTTTGAAAGAGTTATGGGATATTTTTGGCATACTTAAAAGAATGTGGAAAATGGCTTATAAGTGTTTTTTCATGAACCTTGCTCAGATTGGAAATATAATGAGTCATGAACATAATTAATTGGTTGTAAATGGATTATGAACATGTATTTTTTCATACATCCCTGTCATGTTATAACACTTTCCACAAATTATAAATCGCTTATCATGATTCCTGTATCATTTATGATTTCATTGCCCATTTTCAAAGAGATTAGTGACAATTTGGTAAAGAATGTACAATTTGGTTATTCAGAACAACATGCAAAGAGAGGGCAACTTATGTTTTTCTTCCTTATTTTCCTTGTTCCCTTCATTATCCCTTGGCATGCTTAATTGCTTGGTTTTTCAGAGCTATTGTAAATTCATTTGAAAGCAAAATAATATTTGATGGTTAATGTATTGTGTCGCGTATATTCACTAATTTGATAATGATGCCATATAGATGAGTTTCTTTAGCCCTGACAATAATCACAGTGGTAATAGGGGAAACAAAGGAAGAATTCCTAATGCTTTTGGGCAGCGAGGCAAAGGAAACAAAGGAAGAATTCCTAATGCTTTTGGGCAGCGAGGCAAAAACAAAAGAATGAGATTTTCAATTCATTTTGATACCAATTCAGAGGAATTCAATAAGCTAGTGAAAACTGGTTATTTGAACCTTGTTGTCCACCCTCCTTTTCAGCTACCTTAAGCACCTATTTATCCTCCTCTGCAGCCACACCTGAACATATCTAACTTTCTCGAGCCACCTCATATGCAACCAACCAATGATAGTCGGGAAAATGTACTTGCAAATCCTCCCTCTGGTATAGTCCATTGGCCTAATGTCTCATTGCCACCTCCTCCTCCTCTACAACTTATGCCTCATATTTCTTCTGTAGCTTCTCATGCACATTTTGTCCAGGTTCCTAGAAATTATAAAAAAATGATTCTTGAACCTTAGTTGGATAAAGGAAAAAAGATCTGCAATTTCTGTAAGCTCTTATTCAACCGAGACCTCCTCCTACATAGTCAAGACTCTCCTTGCCAAACTTGAAGATAATGAAAGAAAAATAACTTTTGATAACATGCACCCTGAAATATCAAGGGTTGAATAAAATAAGTCTGTAGATCCAGGCTTACTTTAACATCGGGCTACACTTTCAGAGGGAAGTAGACAAAGGGGGGTTACTTCAAATAAAAAATATTATTTCTGATTTTATTGTTATGATGTGATGACACTTTCACTTTGACATTTGAGGCCTATTTTTGAGACAACATATATGATATTATTTTTCGAAAATTTTTCATATATCATGCCATTATGATGTTTTGGGAGATACAAGTGTTTTGATGACGTGGCATGGTTATATTTGTTGT
Source organism: Picea engelmannii (assembly GCA_009831015.1). Lineage (NCBI taxonomy): Eukaryota > Viridiplantae > Streptophyta > Pinopsida > Pinales > Pinaceae > Picea > Picea engelmannii. Next base: position 118,019 of record ML791909.1, read on the forward strand.
TTTTTTATTATATATATTATGATGCTAATATATGCATGCTATTTATAAGAGAAAATTTGAAAATAAAATGAATAAAAGATATATGGGGGCCCTACCTATCAATTGTTATTTACTCTTATTAAAGAATAAAGTTGTCCCATCTTAACTAAAGTTATTTAAATTTATAACAAAAGGTAGTTGAACAACTTGAACTAATTTTTGAAGACATAAAAGGAAGAAATGAAGGACAAATAAGAACATGAGAAAATAGAGAGAGATTCCTTTGATAAGGATTGCTTTTGCCTCAAGTGAAAATACTTATTGATTTATTCATTTATGAGTTTCTTGAGAGCTAAGTCATCTTGTTGATATCATGGTTACTCTAAAGGTGGCATAAGAAAGGATTGGGAATCATAGACTTGTGACATGCTCTAAAGGTCATTCATTTATCTTGATAGTTTGTTTAGTCTTAATTAGATGGTGGTTGTAGCTTGGATTGATCCAGTTTATTTATAGTCTTAGTCTTCTTCTTTGAGACACCATTTGTCCGTGTATGAGTTAAAATTACATCTTATACTTCTAAGTCTAATTCTGGTCCAAACACTCAAAGAAAAATTTAGTTGTAACCCAGAAAGATATCAATAAAATCATTGTTGATTTTTTTCTCATTTTTTAGACTTATGTGATGTTCCATTTACTTATTTAAAAGTTTGTAAACTTCATTTGCAATCACATTTTCTATTTTTAAATTTTACTTTACATCAAATAATTCATATTTTATAATAACATCAAGCCCAATAACTTATTTCTTGAGGGCTAATTGAGATTTTTGACATGCTATAAGCCCAAGTGATAATCCCACCTATATTGCCTATCTCACCTAGCTTAGTGGGATTCAAAAATGCTCGAGTGAGGATACAATCATTTCTCACCTCAACAAGGATAGATTGCAATTAGAACAAGTTTTGTTCCAATTTACTTATTTAAAAGTTTGTAAACTTCATTTGCAATCACATTTTCTATTTTTAAATTTTACTTTACATCAAAGAATTCATATTTTATAATAACATCAAGCCCAATAACTTATTTCTTGAGGGCTAATTGAGATTTTTGACATGCTATAAGCCCAGAGTGATAATCCCACCTATATCGCCTATCTCACCTAACCTAGTGGGATTAAAAAATGCTCGAGTGAGGATACAATCATTTCTCACCTCAACAAGGATAGATTGCAATTGGAACAAGTTTTGTTATTTAATGCTTAAGAATTGTGGTTGACCTGAAATTTGTAGTTCAACCTTGATATCTTTAACAAATTTGATGTTGTTTGCAAACACCATATGCATCTGTTGACAACGTGAGCAATTACTGCTAGAAACAATTTCACACTATCATTGCACAACAAATCACAACTATATCTGTTTTTCTTTCAGATATTAATGTCGATCCGTATATTGCCCTGTTTGTGGCCTTGTATGGAATGATCAATGTACTTTCTATTAATTTAAGTAAGTTGGTATCACTGAATATATTTCTATTCCTTCAATATCTATGATAAATTTCTCATAATAAACACTAATAATAATATTCTAATTGGCCTCCGAGCGGCAGGTGCAGGTCAGGTTCTTTTCTCCTCAGGAGGAAATATTAAGCTACTCTTCTCTTGGAATATTAGGCATGCTACTAACAATCAGGTTAAAGCACATGATCTGCTACAAGGATTGAGTTGGCACGTCAACAAGGTATAAACTCTCTCTCAATCCTGAGAGATTCGAACGAAGGTGGTCATTAATCAGTTGAGAAAGAAGACACTACCCAAAGATATGAATCTAGCAACAATTTTTCGGTGAATCTACTTTGATATGGAAACAATTTACACCCTTGTCCCTCAACACATCCTTCGCCACAATAATTCAATTGATGATAAGCAAGAAAACTTGGCATTAAGCGACAGTATAGAAACACTCCAGGTCAATGAGCACCTCTCGTCCAATCCAATCCGAGGAACATTCTCAAGGTACTCAGCGAAGGTACACGCAGTATTAAAATTTGACAAGCAAAATGTTACTGGGATTTGGTGGCAAAATATCTTTTAGATATATCACATTTATAATTTTTTTTCCAAATATGTGTTAAACCCAAGTTCCATTTCGATACAAAATAAGTTCGGATTCAAAATTTTCAATTCCGAAAAATATCATGGTACATGCAGTATTAAAATTTGACAAGCAAAATGTTACTGGGATTTGGTGGCAAAATATCTTTTAGATCTATCACATTTATAATTTTTTTTTCCAAATATGTGTTAAACCCAAGTTCCAATTCGATACAAAGAAGTTCGGATTCAAAATTTTCAATTCCGAAAAAAATCGCGAGTATATATTTTAAAGACAGATATATTTGCTTATATATAAGCTTCTGGTTTTACTAATTTAAAGCATTCTGCTCATTTTCATTTTCATTCTAAACCACTTTCAAATTTGAACAATTCCCAAACTCTGAACAATCCAGCAACCGAGGGAAACAGTGCCCGCCTCTTAGCCTTATCCCTCAAAAACCCATTTTTATTTTATTGATAAAATGTTTTTGAAATTTCAACCCTAACCATAAGTACAATCCACGAAATAGAAGAATCGAGCCTCGTTCTTTCCTTAATTGAGGCAATTGCAAAAAAAAACATTACATCATTTTTTCAAAATGAACTCTCCAAACCCCTCTCTCTTCCTGCAGCAAGTCCTGGGTCCTCGTTGCTTTCCCTTCCTACAGCAAGTCCTGGGTCCTCGTTGCTTTCCCCGGGCAAAAGGCAATCGCCCCTTTCACCTCCCTTGTCATCCATCGAGCTCATGAGGTACATGTAGCCATTTGAGGAAGGCAAGAAGTATTCCATCATTCACCTCCTCTCTGGAAGTTATCAAAGAAGTATTCAATGATTTCCTTAAGAGAAAGGAAATCGCTCCAGGTACATCGTTCACCGTCCAGCAAATTGGCGTGGTACACGCAACATTTTTTCAAGGAAAGAAAGGGTTTATTTAGACTCATTCCACTCTGAGCTGAATTAGTGAAAAGGTATGATGAATTGATGAAGTAGATAATTGCCCCAGGTCCCTCGTTCCTCCTCTGGCAGCTTGTAGCGATTTTTTCGAGAAGGAATAATGTTTTCTTGGTAATCTCCTTTACCCCAGTGATTCGACTTCGCATTACATTTTCTTTAATCTCCTTTGTTTCTCCATTACATTTGATGAGCCGATACCGCTAATTCTTTTGGTTTCTTAGCTCCGAGATTGAGGTAAATATCCAGTTTATAAGCTATTTTCGAATTCAAGGATTTTTTATTGGTTATTCTAAATCAAAATGTATTATTTTACAATTTTTCATTCATAGATTGGAGGCAAAATATGGAAGCTTGTTAAGAGTCACATGGGTGAAACTGGCATTCATCCAAATTTGATTTGAATTCATATCCATCTCTTTCTCCTAAGATATTGCTTAATTTTTTTAATTGTTCCCAGACAAATGACAGTCATTCACTTGCAATAATAAATCCCTGGTTGATCATTTTCCACTGCTTGGAAAATTACCATTACCATCACAACGATTTGTCTGAGGCACTGGTGAGATTTCATGCCTTTTATTGTTCTTGTTTATCCACATTTCATGCCTTTTATTACTCTTGTGTTTTTGCAAATCCAAATTGGAAACTTGCCAGCAAAGAACGCTTACTAGGTTGTTTTTATATAAAATTCAATTGTGTATCAGAATATATTTATTGCTGGCAGGCTAGCTTATTGATTTTTTTGCTCCCATTATCATTTCTTCACCTACCAAAGCATAAAAAAGGCAAAGGATAACTAAACAGAGCTTATTACCATTCATCATTGCAAAGGAGAACTAAACAGAGCTCATTACCATTAATCATTGCTGCACATTCAAGCTCTCGTTATTACTTTGTTTGAAAGTTTGTAGTATCAAAAAGGCAAAGGAGAACTAAACAGAGCTCATTACCATTCATCATTACAAAGGAGAACTAAACAGAGCTCATTACCATTCATCATTGCTGCACATTCAAGCTCTCGTTATTACTTTGTTTGAAAGTTTGTAGTATAGAAATGCAAGTGAGGTAAGAAAGTGTGTGGCTGTACGTTTCTTCCCTTTAACTTAAGTCACCATACTCTTGGATTTTCATATACTTTCATAAATAATAGCTTGTATTTTACTGTGTGGATGGAGAGAATGTCTATGAAGAAGGAGGAACCTATTCCAGACTTTGATACTTGTTTACAATGGACATCTTGTCTCAACCTTTTTATTTTGCTCTACACAATGTCCAAAATGATGCTTCACCTCCTCCAATAAATGCAAGGAAGCCAAATGAAGGCCAAAACCCTATTGCTAGTAGAAACTTGCTGACAAGTCTGAATGGTCCTATGCAATGAGTGGGGATTCTCTCCAATAAAGATCCAATTATACCTTACACTATTTGAAATAGGTTATCTGTTTGGTTTATAGCTCAACCACCTTTAGATAACTTTTGTTTGGGTTTTACTTGTTGTAGATTGCCCACTCTTTATGTATTTTTTGAATGCATAAATGAGATGCAACTAATCTAATATGCAATGATGCCTAGACTATCTAACAAAATTGATGAGATAAACAAAGCATCAAATATTTTAATGTTTTCGATAATTAGTAAAAACTTATTTAAGAAAATATTTAAGCAATAATTTAAATAACCAGTTGTATTACACAAAAGTTTGGTAATGATCAATTCACTACAATTCTATGCTTAAAGCTATAGACAAACAATTTGTGAGATAAAAAAATAAACAAATTATTTATAAGTGAGAAAAGTATGTGGTTAAGGTGCCATCGGGCACATGTTGTCGTGTATCAAGATTGCGGATGCACATACCTGGCGTACTCCCTTGTGCACACATTCCTTGGGCATGATTTATAGATGATGATATTTTGGATATGTGGGCCTTGGATGCACTTGGGTGTGGATGCATCGGCCTTGGGCGTGGATGAGGTGACTCGCGGACAGTGGGACAACTTGGGCACGGAGCGACTTGGTCGAACCTATGACGAGGCACACTTGGGGCTACTCATGTGGACCAACGCACATGGCGAACGAGTTGGCTTGGGACCACTCCATGTGACGTGACTTGCCTAAGTGTTGCACAAGGCAGATATAAGTATGGAGAGGCCACACCAAGCCAATGCATGGAGGAGCAAACAAGGAGCAAGAAGACATCAAGAGGAAAGAGTCAACGAAGGGATCTGTGGTGGTTTGTTCCGGGACTTGAGATCGTAGGTCATCCAAGTTGGCTAAGTGACCGAGTTGTGAATAGGACTTGCAGGAGGCAGACCTACAGATGTGACATGGATTGATTGGTGCAAGTTTTGTAGGCTTGTCTAGGAGGAGGCAATGCGCCTTGACAATTCTTGTACTGTTGTAATTGAGCTACGGTGGTGACCGAGCTCCCCTCTTTGTATCTTGTATCATATGTAACATTCTTATATGTGTAAGGGTGTTAGGCACTTGTCTTAAGTGTCCTCCGTCTCCATATCTTGTGTACTTGTGTGGATGGTTTGTGTATTTGAATGTTCATGTTTTTTGCATATTTGTGAAATAACTAAGTGTAATATTCGCTAAGTATAGTATTGTTGCGGAATGTTTGAGGCCATGGTTAGGCATGTGCCTAGTATACTTGTTGGATAACTTAGTTGCGCAGGACTTGGTGTATCTAATATATTGTAGCTCAAGGTGAAGTTATGAGTAAACCTTGAGTGAAGAGACATAGTTTGGTTATAGTCAGTCACAGACATTGGAGCGACTTGGGTGCACCAAGTTTTCATAAAAAATTCCGAACAAACTACAATGTCATAAAAAATTCCGAACAAACTACAATGTCGTTACAATTAGTCTGTTCGTTTTTAAAAAATTTAAAAGTTTTACAAATTGCTAGCCCCTGGTGTCTTGATTTCTACTCCAAATAGTGAACAAGTGGTGGGATCCATCTAATCCGTTTAAAATACTTTGCACAATCATCTACTAAACTAAATATTCGCATGAAGATGTAAGAGATGTGGTAGTGATGATGCCCACATTATACGGGGCACCTAGTATTCAACACATGGTTGAATTCGTGTTAATCAAGTGATGAAATTATAGAGCATGGTACTATTTTCAATTGGGTATATATCATTTCGGACAGTTTGTCTCGAACATTGCAAAGAGCTATGGCATGGGTGTAAAATGAACCATCAAGATATTCTATGGAATCTTATCTAATGTATTGAGTATGTGCATGTGTTGACTTCTTTAACAATTATTGCAGAAATCTAAGTATGAATATGTGTATTTTAGTACCTATGATAATGTGTTAGCACCATTACATCATATATGATATATGGCGAAGAGTTCCCGTAGTAGGTTGAAGACAAAAATAGTTTAATAAATGTATATAGGTTCATCCTACCTCCTCACATGTTGCCCAAATATATGCCAAGCAAATTGATAATAAGGGAAATTGCTTATACGGCGTAACAACAACTTTGAAAAAGCAAGGAAGAAAACCTTGCCCTTGTTTCTAAAACAAATTGATTCTTATGAGTTGGTTGGTTTTTCACATGTAGAATAGATTGCCAAGAACTTGAAGTGTATAGCTTTTGGCTTAAGCCACTCAAAATGCATGATGTACTATACATAGTTTGAGATTATTTTAGGTCCATGAAGTTCATGTGGGAATATTGTCACCCAAACCTCAAAGAGTAACAATTATATAACCTCAAAGAGGAACAATTATATATAATAATTAAAAGTATTATTTAGAAATCAAAGGAAGAAGAGGGAAGCAACATTCAAGGAAATATGTATGAATAAACTTGGTACCATCTAAAATTTCAAAGGCAACTTTCAAATAAATATTAAAATTCAAACTCATCAAATGAATGCCAATACAAAGAAAGTAAATAAAGTTGATTCAAAGCATGCATAGGGGATACTTCCAAATTAGAAAGTTAGCGGGGAGTATAATTATTTGAAATGATTTCTCCCTTGGTATCCAAGCAATCAAGCATAGAAGAACATGGGCGCCAAGAGGGGAACATTATTCTCTCGGAGGAGCAACATCAATCAAGTAACATTGTAATGGAACAATAACTCAATACTAGAGAGAAACAAAGTGAAGGTGCTAGACTAGAGGTGACAAGCCAAGTAGTTGGACTAGCACCTTCGCTTGCCAAACATTTAAGTCTCCAACCATTTAAAGTAGATGAAGATGAATGCCGATATGTATCCTTCATGATTGATGTCCAAAGTCACAACTTTAAGAAATTGATGCACAAAAGGAAATGATGTGCATGTGCGATAGTGGTTGTGCCGATTACTCAAGAGGTCATCCTTAACATCGGTTATGTGCATCTGCTAGTCATTGATGCATCCCATATTACGTTTGCAGATATGTCAAATGAAATGTTTCAAGAAATGACATAACTTTGGTGGTGAAAGATGGAGAAATTTCCAATCTCAAATAACAACTTAGGATTTAAAATATGACATCTAGTGGCAAGGAAACCATGATTGAGGTGGCGACCTCATTAGGAGACATATTCTTAAAATTGGTTATTGAGTACTTTGACGCACTCACTAAAATGTGTTGGTTCCACAATTTGGTGGGAACCATGGTGGGAAGATCGAGAATAAATTTGTTGAAATTTTCCAAAGCCAATTTTAGTGGATGCAATGCACACAATCTTAGAGACAATATGCTCCGATTCTAGATGATGTGCCAACTTTTAACAAATTTGAGGTGGTTGAGTTGTGTGCTCATATGGATTTTGAGGAGGCAAATGTACAAAGTGCATAGAGACAAATTGCTAGCATGTTGAATGCGATATCTCTTACATTGACACACAAACTGCAAGGGACATGCTTGTGCTACCTCACCTTTGTTTGAAAGGTGATATTTTCTAATTGGATGAATTTAAGGAGAAATTAATTTAGAGCATCCTAATGAAAATGTTCCCTGCCCACTTAGTGCAAGTCATCGACAAAGTAGTCCTTCATGAGCACCTTGTGGTTCCATGGAGCAAAAAGGGTTGCCAAATGCTATAATTTTTTATTTAGATAAAAGGAGGATAGATTTTGAGTTTGAGTTAGTTGATGTTAGGCCTAAGGTGGAAAGCATATTTTTTCTACATCATAAACAATTCAATAAGACCTTTTATCTTCTTTTTAATAATGCTAAAAAATTTAAAATACCTTAGCATAATCATTAGGTAGAATGTTAAAGTGATCAATTAGCTCCTTGGAAGTTGAAAGGTCTTAGATGTTGAAAAGACATAGGAGGTAGTTGGAAAGCCAAAAGTCACTTGATTTTGTTAAATGACACTTTATAAGAAGGAATAAGAGGCTCTCATATTTTTGTAGACAAGTTACCTTGTAACAAATTCTAAGGTGTTGTTGGCAACTAGAATTAATAAATCATTGTCAGTTATTCATGAATATGAACTATCTTCATTTCCATGTATGATTTTTTTGCTTTACCATAAGTCTATGTTATTTAATTATTTATTTGTTCATAATCTCACCATCATATTTTTTTTTCTAACCTGGTTTTGAAGCATGGATTGGATTATGATGCTTACAAGTATCATGTGGATATACTTGGTCTTTTGATGTTGTATAGATTAAGTGTTTTTCCTATTCATGCTTTTAGTACATGCAATATTGTGTTTCAAATTGAATTTCATTTAATTTGCTCCTAATACTGAGATGTGTTTTCTACATTTTACTTTCCACAATTTAAAACATAAAACTTATAAAAATATTAGAACGCATAAAATGAATTTGACAATTAGTGTCTCAAGTTGGATGATCCACCAATCAAAATGAAAACCACACTTTGACAATTTTATCTTGATGAATCCATAATTATTGATTGATGACAATCAAGAACCTCTATCAACATGTTCCCTCACCAACAATATTTAATACTACTAATTAATAGAGAACCAAGGTAATCATAGTCATGCACAAATCTTGGTTAATACAAGCACTATAGAGTATTTTTCTTACATTGATACGAGAACATATGTTGTGATCACACGTAAAGAAGCACACAATGTAAACGAAGTATACAACACAAAAAGAAAGTGAGTTAATTAAACGAAGCACACAACGCAAAAACAAAGTGAGTTAATTAGAGGAAATTCTAAAATTATACAAAGATATTTTGATGATCTAAGAACCATGACGAGAGAAAAGGTTAGAGTGATTTTCAACTCTCCATTGGGTGTTATTATACTATCCTCACAACGACTCAAATTTGATTGCATCCATAATATTACCTAGTGCAATGATTTAATGTTGGGTTAGGCAACAAAAATTGGACCTTAAAATAAGAATACTTAAACTACCTGTAGAGTTGGTACTTCATTAGGTTCATAACATATGCTATACCAAGTATGGTTGATTAAAAAATTACATGCATTATGTGTTGGATTCAATAGAAAGTTTTGCAACATTTTCAATTTTTACTATTTTAAGAAAAGAAAGTGAGTATATTTTATGGTTGTTTTAGTTTCTCTTTTCTCTCCACACTACATTATCTATAAATAAGGTTTTAATTGATGTAATATTTAAATCCTATGTTAAATGATTTGATGTACACTATATATGTTAGGATATATTAGTTAATTGGGTGTAATTGGAATGGTTGTAAGGAAATTTTCCCCCTCCTTATTTAGGTTCAAATTCCACTTTGTGATATGCTTGGTCTTAGTGAGCCAATTGTTAATGAGCTATCCAAGATTTATACATGAATTATTGACTTGTCCTTATGCTCCAAAGAATCTAGGATTTACCTTAGGTACCATCTTCAGAACGAGGGGAAGTGCCCGAGAGGTTTCTATAGAGATATGTTACATGGAAAATAAAATAAAAATGCTAGGATATATTAGATGGTTTATCTTTTAATTTGCATCGAGTGTGGGTATTCTTATATCTAGGAACAAAGATGGTGGTTTGTGTTACATCGCCAACCAAGAGAAAGACATGTATATTATAATCCAATATGATGTGAGGTTAATGAAAATGGTTTCAGAGAACAATCGAGGCGATGATATAATACACAATGAGAGTGAAATCCAAAATGATGAGCCCCAATATATAGGGATGCAAGATGACATCCTTGATGATGAAAATATTGATGAAGGTGGCCAACATCAAATTTTCCATGACCATGTATTAATCGAGGCTTTCCATAATGATGCTGTAGAAAGTGGGGTTTGAGAGGTTGGGGGAATGAAAATGATGATAACATTCTTTTGGTAGCACACCTAGAGAAAAAACAAATTATTCTCGAGGATGATGATATAGAGGAAGACCTAGAAGAAGAGGAAGAGGATTACAATAACCTTATTATAGCTACATGTATCATATGAGTTACATGTATCATATGAGTAAGAGGAAGAAATTGATTGATAAATATTATTTGTTTCGAAAAAGACATTAAATGAATTTGAATTAGACAATGATAGAAAATTTATTAGTTCTAAAATTGTATCATATTCATATTTATGTAATATGTTTTTAGAAAAAAAAACCTCATATATTTGGTATCATTTTAATAGTTTGTTTAAAAAAATGATGTAATACAATTAATGATCTCATTACATTATTTTATTTTAATACAATTAATGATCTCATTACATTATTTTATATAATTAACGATCTTATTATATTATTTTATATTATTTTAAAAAACAAATACTATATATGTAATATTTGTTCCTGATTTAATTTATTCTCATTAAATCTATTAACATTATGTACATAATGTTAATTAATTTAGTTTTTTTTTTATCAACTTTTCTTCCATTATAATGCTAAGAAAACAATTACCACGATAATTAGTCCAAGTAAAAGCACTTATGAAATTCCCAACTTAATTTGACAACTTAAAGATGAACTTGTTATTTGATATGCTAAGAAGTAATTTATAAAATACTAAACTTAATTTGATATTATTATTTTATAAATTAAAGAAGTGATTTATGAAATTGTCTAACTTTTAATTTGATTACTTAAAGATGAAATTGCTATTTCTTAAATTTAAAGAAGTGATTTATAATATTTGAGTACATAATCGTGAGAAAGATATTTCA
>ML791909.1:181494-193335 GCA_009831015.1 Picea engelmannii
CACCTTACTTTATCATTTAAATAATGATTTCTTCTTTTAGGTCACTTAACCCATTTCTAGGTCACTTAACCTATTTTTCTTATTTTTAGGGTTAACCACTTTCCATAAATAGAAGGCTCTCCAATACTTTATCATTTAAATATACCTTCTTGATTTTGTCACCTTACTTTATCATTTCTTGATTTTGGCACTTCTCTTTATTATTTAAATAATCCACCTTGACTTTGTTGCTTTACTTTATCATTTAAATAATGATTTCTTCTTTTAGGTCACTTTGAATCTTTGACCTTGGGGGATTCAAGCCTTCATGTGGGGGTCCTTATTTATATGATAATTAATCTTTAAATTCTGTACATTATCATACTTATGAGCACCAACTCATAATGAGGCTACCACCTCTGTTTTTCAAGCTGCTACTTTCTGAGAGCACCAACTCTCAGGTTTCTCTAGCACCCACTAGAAGGAAGCACCAAGTTCCTGAGTGTTCCAGCACCAACTGGATGGAAGCACAAAATTCCAGTCATATAGGCACTAACCTGTATATCATAGAACCGATGTTCTCCCTTGCATCATCCTGCCACCCTGGTTTCTCTGGCTGCAACCAGATGGAAGCTACAACTCCCCGTGTTCAAGCACCTACTTGAAACTCTAAGGACAACAGTCCTCCGTAGCACCTCCCAACCACCCTGAAATATGAAACTTTGCTTTCTTTGAATTTATTACAGTGATTCAATAGTTGTCATTGGCTTACCAGGTTTTTCAATGTTCTGCTATGCTCCTCTCCTCTGCTTCCATCAGTGTCTTCCTTCTTGCATCCTCTTAAGCTTTCTATTCTACCTCCAAATCTCAGCATCCGCTCCTTTATTTTCTTCTCAACTCCCCGATATACATCTCTGTTCCTTTTTCTCCTCGTGTCGAGTACTCTGCTTGATCATCATTGCAAGTCTTTAGCTTCTCTGGAAGTTAAAACCATGCGTTAATCATCACTGGGCGTTATGCCGAGATTCCTTAGCCTCTTCAGCGGTCGAGACTCTTCGTCTTCTATGTCACAGTCTAGCTCATTTCCTCTATTGCATTTCCAGGCTCCAACAATATTCCATATGTCAATAACATCTATGAACAGTCTTCATTCCACTAGCAGATGCCTAGAGACTCTTCAGCTTCTCTGGCGATCACCCTGAAGTCTCTTCGACTCCTCTGGCAAAAACCATCAGTCGTTTCCAATAGTTACACTGTGAACCTCTTGAGCCTTATGCCTTTGGCACCTTTCACCTTACCTTTCACATGTGGCCTCAAGCAGTGACCATGCACTTGTTTAGAAGGTGCTTTCGTGACTCGCGTTTCGACGATTCTCCCGTGAATCTCCTTGACTCCTTCCTTTGGAATTCCCGATACTTGGAATGGAGGCTAGCTATGCTAGCTCCTTCTATTCAAGTGACTATTGGTGATGACCAAGTGCTTATCCATAAGGCGCTTTCGCAACTCACAATTTGGGAATCTGGAGATGAAGCATATCGACTCTCCAAGTTGCGATCTCCGAAATGGAGCTTGGCAGCTCTAGCTCTGCTCTCCAGCTCTCGACAATGTGACCATTGGTGATGACCAAACACTTATTCATAAGGTTCTTTCACAATTCGCATTTCGACAATACTGAGGTGAAGAGTCTCGACTCTTCATGTTGCGATCTCCGAAAAGGAGCTTAGCTTGGTGATAGCTACTCCCTCTCACATGACCATTGGCGGTGACCACACCCTATACCAAAAGGAATTTTCGCATATTGCACTTCAAAAATCCTAAGGTGAAGAGTATTGACTCTTCATGTTGGGATCGTCGAAACGGAGCTTAGCTTGGTGCTAGCTCTTCCCTCTAGCCTTCGACGATGTGACCTTGTCTATGACCATGGGCGAGACCTTATTGCAATTTGGAAGGTTAGAACACTTCCTTCCTTTGACTTTCAGTCAACGAAATACCAATCACTCGCCTTCTGTCCTCTGCATCTAATGGTCCACATCATACCTCGATCCAATGGTCCAGATCAATCCTCAATCCGATGACCCGGATCATTTTGAGATATCACATATCACGAGTTGGAAGGTTAGATCACTTCCTCCCTTTGACTTCCAGTTAGCGAAATTCCAATCACTCACCATGTGTCCTCTGCATCCAACAATCCACAACATACCTCTATCCAATGGTCCAAATCAATCCTCAATTTGATGACCTTGATGATTTCGAGATATAACATATCAGAGTTCCCACACCGAGCTTCGTTTACTCCTCCAATGTGCAGGTCATCGAAATTCCAATCGTTTGCCACGTGTCCTTGAATATGGATGGTCCTCCTGCTTTCGGGATTTTGTAGGTCCGTTTCATCTTGCACGTAGAGGTCGTGCTCCTTCTTATGGATCCAACAAAGGTCGGTCTTTGGGCCTAGATCTGATGCCTAAGATCTGTTGCACACTCCTCCTATCTGAGTTCATATCTGATGGTCATCGGGGATTTTGAATGATATCCAACGATCACTGTTGCTCTTCTCAGTTGATCTTTCCATTGCTACACTGCTAATCGTCACGCTGATCCCTCCATCAATGAAAAAGACGTATACCATGCATACTCTGTCTTCTGTCTGTAAGTATGCCAACAATATCCTATGTCTTATGTCTGTAAATTTTCCAACAATCTCCCCCTTTGACATTGATGGCAATGCTGCACACATCCAATGGAATCCAACTAGTCTTCTTCTCCCCCTTTGACATTAATGTCAGAGAGAAAACACGCTTCCCCTGAGCTGTTGCAATATATCTCGAAGGTATCATATAGTCAACTAACACAAACTCCCCCTGGCAGGATGGACCCTCTTAATTTGACAGTGAGGTCACACCCAACTTCTAGCGAAGATATCCTAAAGGTGTTGCTGCTAATGGTTTAGTAAAGATATCAACTATCTGTTCTGTGGAAGGAATATAATTCACTTGAACAATCCTGTTTGTAACCTGTTCTCTGAGAAAATAGTATTTTATTGGTATGTTCTTAGGCTTTGAATGAAGTACAAGATTCTTGGATAGACTTATGGCACTAGTGTTATCACAGTGAAGTGGAATAGGATCAGTATAAGTGACCTTCAAATCTGCAAGAGTTTCTATCATCCATAAAATCCGTGTTCAACAAGTAGCAACAACAATGTACTCTGCCTCTGTAGTTGATAAAGAAATATATCCCTGCTTCTTACTAATGCATGCTACTAATAAGTCACCCAGGAAGAACGCTCCTTCGCTGGTGCTCTTTCTCTCATCAACACAGTTTTTCCAATCAACATCTGAATAGGCAGTTAACTGGAAGTTCTGATTTTTGGGATACCATAGACCATAATTCATTGTGCCTTTCAAGTATTTGAATATCCTTTTGATAGCTACTAAATGACTTTGTTTAGGATATGATTGATAACGACCTACCATTCCAACCGCTTGCATTATATCAGGACGAGATGCTGTGATGTACAGAAGACTGCCTATCATTGACCTATATGAACTTTGGTCAACATCAGGTGAGTCATCATCCTTGCTTAATTTTCATCCAGTAACCATAGGTGTGCCCATAGGTTTAGAATCTTCCATTTGAAACCTTTTCAACATTTCTCTTAGATATTTTTCTTGAGAAATGAACATTCCTTCAGACCTATGAGTAATTTGCAGACCAAGAAAAAATGAAAGTTCACCTATCATAGACATTTCAAACTCAGACTCCATGGCAGAAGTAAACCATTGTACCAATGAATCCTTATTACATCCGAAGATTATGTCATCTACATAGACCAACACGATGAGCCAATCATTACCCTCTATTTTGATATATAGATTGCTGTCAACTGTTCCTCTGTTGAACCCTTTGTCTTGGAGATATGTATCCAGTCTGTGATACCAGGCATGAGGGGCTTGTTTTAACCCATATAAACATTTCTTCAACTTGCATAAAACTTTAGGGTTATCAGACAGTTCGAAACCCTCTTTTTTTTCCATATAGACTTCTTCGTTTAAATCTCCATTTAGAAAAGCTGACTTGACATCCATTTGATAGACTTTAAACCTTTTATGACAAGCATATGCAAGAAATATTCTGATAGCTTCTAATCTTTCTACGGGCGCAAATGTTTCATCAAAATCCAATCCTTCTATTTGAGCATAGAACTTACAGACCAATCTTGCTTTGTTCCCGACAACTCGTCCCTGCTCATTCAATTTATTCTTAAAGATCCATTTGGAGCCTATGGCATTTTTACCGTCAGGTCTAGGAACCATTTCCCAAGTATTGTTTTTCTCAATCTAGTCAAGTTCATCATTCATGGATTTAACCTAATGGTCATCTTTACTGGCTTCATTAAAGTTCTTGGGTTCCACCATTGACATGAAGGCTATATGGGATTGCTCAAAGTTTTTGATTATCCTTCTCCTGGTTTGTACACCTTTGTCTTTTTAACCAATTATCTAACTTGTAAGATGATTCTTTTGAGTGATTCTGGAGGAGGAATTTGATGTTGTCTGCTGATTTGAGTCTCTCTAAATATTTGCATCTTCATCTGGCTCAGAGTCTTCTTGTTCTGATTCTTGGAACTGTTCAGCTTCAACTTCATCTATATCATTTGTTGTTGATTTAGTATTGTTCACCTCTCTTTCTAGGATTCCTTCATCAACTTTTATGTCAATACAGTCAACCAATCTATCCAGCTTCTTATTATATCATCTGTATCCTTTATTGTTTGTAGCATACCCTAAGAAGATGCCTTCATTAGCCCTGTCATCATACTTGCCAAGGTTCTCATCATTATTCTTTATGTAACACTTACTCCCAAAGACTTTGAAGTGTTTGATTGAAGCAGGTCTCCCATACCACAGTTCATAAGGTGTCTTGTCGGTGTGTGGTCTGAGGTGGGATTTGTTAAGAACATGGACTGCTGTGTGTATTGCTTCTACCCAATAGGTTTGGCCAATGTTCTTCTCATTCATCATTGATCTGGCCATTTGCTGCACTGTTCTATTTTGCCTCTCAACTACTCCATTTTGCTGTGGATTTCTTGGGATTGTGTATTCTCTCTTGAGCCCATGTTTATCATAGAATTCCTTGAACTCAGTTGACATAAATTTGCCTCCTCTGTCTGATCTTACTGCCTTTGACCTCTTGCTTGTTTGATTCTCAGTTAAAGCCTTAAATATTTTAAATTTCTCAAACGTTTCATCTTTTTCCTTGAGAAAGGAAACCCAAGTAAGTCTGGAGTAATCATCAATGATCAACATGAAGTGGTTTTATTTCCCTGTGCCTTCCCGTCATGATGGTCCACATAAATCCATATGAACTAGTTGGAGTGGTTTCTCTGTTGAAGTAGAGATTTTGGATTTAAATTGTGTCTTGGTAAGCTTTCATACTTGGCAGGGTTTATGCACTGAATCTTGTGGCTTTGATATTCTTGGAAGATCTTTACTGGCTCAAGATTTTTGATCTTGATTAAGTGATCAAAGTTTAGATGTCCAAGTCTCCTATGCCATAACCAAATCTCATCATGTTTTCTTAGATGAAATTCTTCTCTATCTTCTTTCAACACATATACATTATTTTCCGTCCTTATGCCTTTAGCCACCACTTGTCCTGAGTTTACAGACTTTATCTTGCAGTTCTTGGAAGTGAACACCACTTCACATCCTTTGTCACACATTTTCCTTACACTGAGAAGATTATGTTTCAGCCCATCTACAAGCAAAACATCTTGGGATTTTTCTTTTCCATTACTTAAACTCACCATCCCTTTACCCTTAATTTTACCTGGAGCATCATTTCCAAAGGTTACGTTTCCTGATTTTCTTTCACTTAGAGATGGAAACTTACCTTTATCTCCCATCATATGTTTTGAGCATCCACTGTCTATATACCAAGGGTTATTTTGTCTTTGAGATGACAACACTAATCCACACTTGTCACTTTCTTTCTTCTTCCAAACCTTGACATTTTCAGCAGGGGAATTCAAATATGATTTATAGTTCCTTGAGCAACAGTCAACAACTTTAAGTCCATATTTATGACATATGTAACATTCTGGTTCGTTGAATAAAGGATCATAATGATTGTTATGCTTAACCTGTGTCCTTTTCCCATCCATCAAGTGATTTGCAGTCTGTGGTGGTTTGTTACTTGGCTGTCTCATTCTTTGTTGTGGAAAATATATATACCTTGAATGTCTTGATTGCTCATATCTCAATTTTAAAGAACAATTTACAAGTTTATGACCAAAGTTAGAACAGAAAAAACAATATCCATAGAAAAAACGTTGGTACCTGGAAATGGTTGTCTTCTTTGAGAAGGTCGATTTCTTCCATGCTGATGATTTCTTTGAACAAAGAGTACATTATTTATCTGATCTATAGTTTTAGTTCTGGTACCTCTTTCATTACTCCTCCTAGGCAACTGATTATCTTCTTTTGTTTCTGCAGGTTTTTTGTTGTCATAGAGGGTATATTTGACAAACTTGATGGGTTCTTTGTTGCTTGATTGATCACTACTTGATCCCTCTTCATAACCCATACCTATTTTCAGCTTTGGGTTTCTTTGCTGATTCAGAATGGTGGACAATTCTTCTGAGGCTTTGATACTTGACAGATTCTGATGATACAAGGCTTGAAACTTCTCCATCTCTTTCATAGTTTTCATTAATTCTTCCTCCAAAGATTCACATCTTGCCTTCTTTTCTGATAACTATTGTTTCATAATGTCTTCGATTTTCTTTGCCTATTCTAATTCACTTTTAGCAGGGCAAAGTCTTCATCAGGTTCTTTACTACCTTTCTTGAACTGTATCAGCGATTGTTTTTGCTTTCTCGTCTTAATTTTGAGTCTGTCAAGCTCTTCTAGTGCACTGATCAGTTCTCTTTCCAGGTCAACCACAACTTCTTCATTAGCATCACTTCTTGTGATTTTATTATAATAATCCTCTTTGGCCATAAGTATGAAGTCATTAGTTTATATTCAATAGTGGAGTCATTGTTTTCATCATCTGAAGGATCATCATCATTGTTTACACAAAAAAAATTATTCTTAAAATTATTCTCTTTAAAGAAATTTCTGTGTTTGTGCTTCTCCTCATCATCATATGTCTGATCCTTTATTTTGTGAGGAAATTTATTTGCAAAATGACCTATATTACCACAATTGAAACATTTGAAAGTCAATTTACCTTTGTATTTTCCTGATCCGTTCTTCAGTCTTCTCACAAATTTGGCTTGAATTTCATCAGGCTTAGAATCCTCATTCTTGTCTGCCTTAAATGATGCTTCTCTGGAGGTGGGTTTATCTTTAACTATTTTCATTTCATATGCAATCAATGTTTCTAGAATTTGATCAAACACCAAGGATTTTATATCATTAAGTTCTTCTATAGCAGAGACCTTCGGGTTGAACCTATCTGGTAGAGATCTCAAAATTTTCTGAACTAAAGAGGGTTCCTCAATTTTTTCACCAAGTGCTTTCATTGCATTTACTAGTTCTTCAACTCTCAGAAAGTACTTTACAACAGTTTCAACCTCTTTCATATTCAGTTGTTAAAACTGTACTCTGTAGATTTGAAGCTTGGCGTCCTTTACCTTCTCATTACCTTCATAACTGCTAATGAGTTTGTCCCACATTTCTTTGGCAGTTTCTAAGTGCATAACTTTTACAAATTCTGCTTCTGCAAGCCCACTCAGGATAATATTCATAGCCTTAGCATTGAAGCTAAATTCTATCTTGTCATCCTTATTAGCTAGTACAACTCGCTTTACATAACCAGTCTCTACCACATCCCATACATCTGCACCTAAAGCCATTATGTAGGTTCTCATTCTAACTTTCCAGAAGGCAAAGTTTGTTCCATTGAACATAGGGGCCTTATTGGTTGAAGTTACTTCATGGCTTGACATGTTTAAGCTCTAGGATATACCCTTAGATAATAGGGGCCTGGCTCTGATACCAATTGTTGGACACCTGGGGGGGGGGTGAATCAGTTGTTACCGAGCTTAAACAATTATGCTTAGTTTAAATTCTTTACAGAGCACTTAATGATGACCACAATAATGCAGGGAAGTAAGCAATAGAACATTCAACATCATTCACACGCATGAAATACACAGAGACATATATTTCCCGAGGAAACCCATACAGGGTAAAAACCTCTTCTTCTTTATATGATAATTAATCTTTACATTTTGTACATTATCTTACTTATGAGCACCAACTCATAATGAGGCTACCACCTCTATTTTGCAAGTTGCTACTTGCTGAGAGAAACAACTCTTTGGTTTCTCTACCACCCACTAGAAGGAAGAACCAACTTCCTGAGTGTTTTAGCACCAACTGGATGGAAGCACCAACTTCCAGTCATACAGGCACCACCCTATATATCAAAGAACCAATGTTCTCCCTTGTACCATCCTTCCACCCTGGTTTCTCTGGTTACAACCAGATTTAAGCTACAACTCCCTGTGTTCAAAAAACTACTTGAAACTCTGAGGACAACAGTCCTCCCTAACACCTCCCAACCACCCTGAAATATGAAACTTTGCTTTCTGTGAATTTATTACAATTATTCAATAGTTGCCATTGGCTTACCAAGTTTTTCACTATTCTTCTATGCTTCTTTGCTTTGTCTCCATCAATGTCTTCCTGCTTGCATCCTCTTCATATTTCTGTTCTACCTCCAAATCTCAACATTCACTCCTTTCTTTTCTTCTCAACTCCCCAATATACATCTCTGTTCCTTTTTCTCCTTGTGTCGAGTACTCTTCCTGATCATCATTGCAACTCTTCAACTTCTCTGGCAGTTGAACCCATGCGTTCATCATCACTGGGCGTTATGTCGAGATTCCTTAGCCTCTTTAGTAGTCGATACTCTTCATCTTCTCTGTCACAGTCTAGCTCATTCCCTCTCTTGCAGTTCTAGGCTCCAACAGTCTTCCATCTGTCAATAACCTCTGTGAACAGTCTTCATTCCACTAGAATATGCCTCGAGACTCTTTAGCTTCTCTGGCGATCACCTTGAAGTCTCTTTGAGTCCTCTGGCAGAAACCATCAGTCATTTCCAACAGTTACACTATGAACCTCTTGAGCCTTATGCCTTTGGCACCTTTCACCTTTCCTTTCACATGTGGCCTCAGGCGGTGACCATGCACCTGTTTAGAAGGTGCTTTTGTGACTCATGTTTCTGGGATTCTCTTATGAGTCTCCTTGACTCCTTCCTATGGAATTTCGATACCCGGAATGGAGCTTAGATATTCTAGATCCTTCTATTCACGTGACCATTGGCGATGAACAAGGGCTTATCAATAAGGCACTTTCCCAATTCGCAATTCAGGAATCTGGAGATGAGGCATCTCGACTCTGCAAGTTGCGATCTCTAAAATGGATCTTGGGATCTCTAGCTCTTCTCTCTAGCTCTCGACGATGTGACCATTAGCGATGACCAAGTGCTTATCCATAAGGCACTTTCACAATTCACATTTCGGCAATCCTGAGGTGAAGAGTCTCAACTCTTCATGTTGCGATCTTCGAAAAGGAGCTTAGCTTGGTTCTAGATCCTCCCTCTCACATGACCACTAGCGGCGACCACACCCTATACCAAAAGGCGTTTTCGAATATCACATTTCGGCAATCCTGAGGTGAAGAGTCTCGACTCTTCATGTTGCGATCTCCAAAAAGGAGCTTAGATTGGTGCTAGCTCCTCCCTCTCACATGACCACTGGCGGTGACCACACCCTATACCAAAAGACATTTTCGCATATCGCATTTCAGTAGTCTCGACTATTCATGTTACAATTGCCGAAAAGGATCTTAGCTCGGTGCTAGCTCCTCCCTCCAACCTTCGACAATGTGACCTTGTCTATGACCATGGGCCAAACCTTGTCGCGATTTGGAAGGTTAGAGCACTTCCTTCCTTTGAATTTCAGTCAGTGAAATGCAAATCGCTCGCCATGTGTCCTCTGCATCCAACTGTCCACATCATACCTTGATCCAATGGTCCATATCAATCCTCAATTCGATGGCCTGGATCTTTTTGAGATATCGCATATCATGAGTTGGAAGGTTAGAGCACTTCCTTCCTTTGACTTCCAGTCAGCGAAATGACAATCGCTCACCATGTGTCCTCTGCATCCAACGGTCCAAAACATACATCGATCCAATGGTCCAGATCAATCCTCAATCTGACGACCCAGATCATTTTGAGATATAGAATATCAGAGTTCCCACACCATGCTCCGTTGACTTGTCCAATGTGCAAGTCAACAAAATTCCAATCGCTCACCATGTGTTCTTGAAGATGGACGGTCCTCCTGTTTCGAGATTTTGTAGGCCCATTTCATCTTGCACATAGAGGTCATGATCCTTCTTATGGATCCAATGAAGGTCGATCTTCGGGCCCGGATCTGACGCTTGAGATCTGTTGTGTGCTCCTCCTATCTGATTTCATATCTGACCATCATCGGGGATTCTGAATGGGATCCAACGATCACTGTTCCTCTTCTCAGTTTATCTTACCATTGCTGCGCTGCTGATCGTGCTGATCATCACGCTGTTCCTGCCATGAATGAAAAACATAGATACCACGCATACTCTGTCTTCTATATGTAAGTATGCCAACAATATCCTCTGTCTTTTGTCTATAAATTTGCCAACAATCTCGCCCTTTGGCATTGATGGCAATACTGCAAACATAGAATGGAATCCAACTGGTCTTCTTCTCCCCCTTTGACATCAATGTCAAAGAAAAAACACGCTCCCTATGAGCTGTTGCATTATATTTTGAAGGTATCATATAACCAACTAACACAAACTCCCTCTGATAGGATGGACCCTCTTAATTTGACAGTGAGGCAGGCCCAACTTCTGGAGAAGATATCCAAAAGGTGTTGCTGCTAATGGTTTAGTAAAGATATTAGCTATCTGTTCTGTGGAAGGAATATAATTCACTTGAACAATCTTGTTTGTAACCTGTTCTCTAAGAAAATGGTATTTTATTGGTATGTGCTTAGGCTTTGAATGAAGTACAAGATTATTGGATAGACTTATGGCACTGGTGCTCTCACAATGAAGTGGAATAGGATAAGTATAAGTGACCTTCAAATCTGCAAGAGTTTGTATCATCCATAAAATCCGTGTGCCTCAAGTAGCAACAACAATGTACTCTGCCTCTGTAGTTGGTAAAGAAATAGATCCATGCTTCTTACTAAGTCATGCTGTTGGATTACTGAGAGGGGGGGGTTGAATCAGTAATAACGTAATTATAATCATTTTTCTTCAAATGTTATATCAATGTAGAATTATTATCCAATAATGAGCAGTAATAAATAAACAATCACACACATGCATAGTACACCAGTGTTTTACGTGGAAACCCAAATTGGGAGAAAACCACGTAATGCTTTTTCTTATATGTCTTGAAGAATTACATTCATTGGAAGCACCAACTTCCTTTGTTTTCCAGCTGCAACTGGAAGGAGGTTCCAACCTCCTAGTTTCTCAGGCTACAACCTGAGGGAAGCTCCAACTCCCCAAATCTTTGGCTACAACCAGAAGGAGGCTACAACCTCCAATGTCCTCTGGCTACAACCGGAAGGTGGCTACAACCACCTGTCCTTGACCCATCCTGCCACCCTGAAGTAGAAGTAGAATGATGGAACCACTGCCACACTATCACTGTGAGATATACCGCTGTAAACCTGTACCAATAAATCTGAACCATGCATCAACCTGTAATCAACCTGTACCATAAACAAGTGCATCCAACCATGTACCAAGTATGTACCAATCATGTGTCAACTACTCATCAACT
>ML791909.1:201573-217184 GCA_009831015.1 Picea engelmannii
AACCATGACAAAAAAATAATGAGTCATATTTACATCAAACACTATTGGGTCCATTACCCAAAACTTTGTGCTACGGGTCTTTCTTCAAGGGTTGACATCAATGACAACCAACCTTAATCAACACATGCTACTAATGAGTCACCTAGGAAGAATGCTCCTCCGCTGGTTCTCTTTCTCTCATCAAAACAATTTGCCCAATCAACATCTAAATAGGTAGTTAACTGAAAGTTCTGATTTCTGGGATACCATAGACCGCAATTCATTGTGCCTTTCAAGTATTTGAATATCCTTTTGACAACTAATAAATGACTTTGTTTAGGATATGATTGATAACGACCTACCATTCGAACCACTTGCATTATATCAGGATGAGATGCTATGATGTACATAAGACTGCCTATCATTGAGCTATATGAACTTTGGTCAACATCAGGTGAGTCATCATCCTTGCTTAATTTGCATCCAATAACCATAGGTGTGCCCACAGGTTTAGAATCTTTCATTTGAAACCTTTTCAACATTTCTCTTAGATATTTTTCTTGAGAAATGAACATTCCTTCAGACCTCTGAGTAATTTGCAGACCAAGAAAAAATGACATTTCACCTATCATAGACATTTCAAACTCAGACTCCATGGTAGAAGAAAACCATTGTACAAATGAATCCTTATTACATCCGAAGATGATGACATCTACATAGACCGACACGATGGGAAAATCATTACCCTCTATTTTGATATATAGATTGCTGTCAATTGTTCCTCTCTTGAACCCTTTGTCTTGGAGATACGTATCCAGTTTGTGATACCAGGCACAAGGGGCTTGTTTTAACCCATATAAAGCTTTCTTCAGCTTGCATACAAAGTCAGGGTTATCAAACAGTTCAAAACCCTCTGGTTGTTCCATATAGACTTCTTCGTTTAAATCTCCATTTAGAAAAGATGACTTGACATCCATTTGATAGACTTTAAACCTTTTATGACAAGCATAGACAAGAAATATTCTGATAGCTTCTAATCTTGCTACAAGCACAAATGTTTCATCAAAATCCAGTCCTTCTATTTGAGCATAACCCTTACAGACCAATATTTCTTTGTTCCTGACAACTTTTTCCTGCTCATTCAATTTATTCTTAAAGATCCATTTGCAGCGTATGACATTTTTACTGTGAGGTCTAGGATCCATTTCCCAAGTATTGTTTTTCTCAATCGGGTCAAGTTCGTCATTCATGGATTTAATCTAATGGTCATCTTTACTGGCTTCATTAAAGTTCTTGGGTTCCACCATTGACATCAAGGATATATGGGATTGCTCAATTTTTTTGATTATCCTTCTCCTGGTTTGTACACATTTGTCTTTTTCACCAATTATCTGACTTGCAGGATGATTCTTTTGAGTGATTCTGGAGGAGGAATTTGATGCTGTCTGCTGATTTGAGTCTGTCTAAATATTTGCATCTTCATCTAGCTCAGAGTCTTCTTGTTTTGATTCTTGGACCTGTTCAGCTTCAACTTCATCTATATCCTTTGTTTTTGATTCAATATTGTTCACCTCTCTTTCTGGGATTCATTCATCAACTTTTATGTCAATACAATCAACCAATATATGCAACCTCTTATTCTAACATCTTGTATCTATTACTGTTTGTAGCATACCCTAAGAAGATGACTTCATCATCCTTGTCATCATACTTGCCAAGGTTCTCATTATTATTCTCTATGTAACACTTACTCCCAAAGAATTTGAAGTGTTTGATTGAAGCAGGTCTCCCATACCACAGTTCATAAGGTGTCTTGTCGGTGTGTGGTCTGAGATGGGATTTGTTAAGAACATGGAATGCTATGTGTATTGATTCTACCTAGTAGGTTTGACGAATGTTCTTCTCATTCATCATTGATCTGGCCATTTGCTGCACTATTCTGTTTTGCCTTTCAACTACTCCATTTTGCTGTGGAGTTCTTGGGATTGTGTATTCTCTCTTGATCCCATGTTTATCACATAATTCCTTGAACTCAGTTGACATAAATTTTTATCCTCTGTCTGATCTTACTTCCTTTAACCTCTTGCCTATTTGATTATCATTTAAAGCCTTAAATATTTTAAATTTTTCAAATGCTTCAGCTTTTTCCTTGAGAAAGACAACCCAAGTAAGTATGGAGTAATGATCAATGATCAACATGAAGTAGTTTTCTTTCCCTGTGCCTTCCTGTCTTGATGGTCCACATAAATCCATATGAACTAGTTGGAGTGGTTTCTCTGTTGAAGTAGAGATTTTGGATTTAAACTATGTCCTGGTAAGATTTCCTACTTGGCAGGGTTTACACATAGAATCTTGTGGCTTTGATATTCTTGGAAGATTGTTTACTGCCTCAAGATTTTTGAGCTTGATTAAGTGATAAAAGTTTAGATGTCCAAGTCTCCTATGCCATAACCAGCTCTCATCATGTTTGCTTAGATGAAATTCTTCTATATCTTCTTTCAACACATATACATTATTTTATGTCCTTATGCCTTTAGCCACCACTTGTCCCGAGTTTACAGACTTTATCTTGCAGTCCTTGGAAGTGAACACCACTTCACATCCTCTGTCACACATTTGACTTACACTGAGCAGATTATGTTTTAGCCCATCTACAAAGAGAACATCTTGGGATTTTCCTTTTCCATTACTTAAGCTCACCATCCCTTTACTCTTGATTTTACTTGGAGCATCATTTCCAAAGGTTACATTTCCTGATTTGCTTTCACTTAGAGATAGAAACTTACTTTTGTCTCCCATCATATGTTTGGAGAATCCACTGTCTATATACCAAGGGTTATTTTGTCTTTGAGATGACAACACTAATCCACACTTGTCACTTTCTTTCTTCTTCCAAACCTTGACATTTTCAGTAAGGGAATTCAAATCTGGTTCATAGTTCCTTAAGCGACAGTCAACAACTTTATGTCCATATTTATGACATATGTAACATTTTGGATCGTCGAATAAAGGATCATAACGATTGTTATGCTTAACCTGTGTCCTTTTCCCATCCATCAAGTGATTTGCAGTCTGTGGTGGTTTGTTACTTGGCTGTCTCATTCTTTGTTGTGGAAAACATCTATACCTTGAATGTATTTATTGCTCATATCTCAATTTTAAAGAACAATTTACAGCTTTATGACCAAAGTTAGAACAAAAAAAACAATATCCATAGAAAAAAAGTTGGTACCTGGAAAATGGTTGTCTTCTTTGAGAAGGTCAATTTATTCCATGCTGATGATTTCTTTGAACAGAGAGTACATTATTTCTCTGATCTATAGTTTCAGTTCTGGTACCTCTTTCGGTACCCCTCCTGGGAAGCTGATTATCTTATGCTATGCTCCTCTGCTCTGCCTCCATCAGTGTCTTCCTGCTTGCATCCTCTTCATCTTTCTGTTCTACCTCCAAATCTCAGCATCCACTCCTTTCTTTTCTTCTCAACTCCCCAATATACATCTCTGTTCCTTTTTCTCCTTGTGTCGAGTACTTTGCTTGATCATCATTGCAACTCTTCAGCTTCTCTGGTGGTTAAACCCATGCGTTCATCATCACTGGGTGTTATGATGAGATTCCTTAGCCTCTTCAGTAGTCGAGACTCTTCGTCTTCTCTGTCACAGTCTAGCTCATTCCCTCTTTTGCAGTTCCAGGCTCTAATGGTCTTCCATATGTCAATAGCCTCTATGAATAGTCTTCATTCCACTAGCAGATGCCTCGAGACTCTTCATCTTCTCTGGAAATCACCCTGAAGTCTCTTTGAGTCCTCTGGCATAAACCATCAGTCATTTCCAGCAGTTACACTGTGAACCTCTTGAGCCTTATGCCTTTGGCACATTTCACCTTTCCTTGAACATGTGGCCTCATGCAGTGACCATGTGCCTGTTTAGAAGGTTCTTTCGTGACTCGCGTTTTGGGGATTCTCCTATGAGTCTCCTTGACTCCTTCCTCTAGAATTCCCAATACCTGGAATGGAGCCTAGCTATGATAGCTCCTTATATTCACGTGACCATTGGTGATGATCAAGTTAAGGTGCTTTCGCAATTCACAATTCAGAAATTTGGAGATGAGGCATCTCGACTCTCCAAGTTGCCATCTACGAAATGGAGCTTGGAAGCTCTAGATATGCTCTCCAGCTCTCAACGATGTGACCATTGGAAATGTCCAAGTGCTTATCCATAAGGTGCTTTCACAATTCACATTTCGGCAATCCTGGGGTGAAGAGTCTCGAATCTTCATGTTGTGATCTCTGAAAAGGAGCTTAGCTTGGTGCTAGCTCCTCCCTCTCACAAGACCACTGGTGGTGACCACACCCTATACCAAAAGTCATTTTCACATATCGCATTTCGGCAAACCTGAGGTGAAAAGTCTCGACTCTTCATTTTGTGATTTCCGAAAAGGAGCTTAGCTTGGTGCTAGCTCCTCCCTCTCACATGATCATTGGCGGTGAGCACACCCTATACCAAAAGGCATTTTCGCATATCGCATTTCGGCAATCCTAAGGTGAAGAGTCTCGACTCTTCATGTTGCGATCACTGAAAAGGAGCTTATCTTGGTTCTAGCTCCTCCCTCCAGCCTTCGATGATGTGACCTTGTATATGAGCATGGGCCAGACCTTATCACGATTTGGAAGGTTAGAGCACTTCCTTCCTTTGACTTTCAGTCAGCGAAATGCCAATTGCTCACCACGTGTCCTCTGCATCCAACGGTCCACATCATACCTCGATCCAATGGTCCAGATCAATCCCCAATCCGACGGCTCAGATCATTTCGAGATTTCGCATATTGCTAGTTAGAAGGTTAGAGCACTTCCTTCCTTTGACTTTCAGTCAACAAAATGCCAATCGCTCGCCATGTGTCCTCTGCATCCAATGGTCCACAAC
The DNA here is from genome assembly GCA_009831015.1 of Picea engelmannii. NCBI lineage: Eukaryota > Viridiplantae > Streptophyta > Pinopsida > Pinales > Pinaceae > Picea > Picea engelmannii. Next base: position 206,472 of record ML791909.1, read on the forward strand.
ATACCTCAATCTAATGGTCTAGATAAATCCTCAATCTGACGACCTAGATTATTTTGAGATATAGCATATCGGAGTTCCCACACCGTGCTCCGTTGACTCCTCTGATGTGTAGGTCAACGAAATTCTAATCGCTCGTCACGTTTCCTTGAAGATGGATGGTCCTCCTTCTTTCAGTATTTTGTAGGCCCATTTCATATTGCACATATAGGTCGTGCTCCTTCTTATGGATCCAACGAAGGTCGGTCTTCGGGCCCAGATCTGACGCCTGAGATTTGTTGCATGCTCCTCCTATCTGAGTTCAGATCTGATGGTCATCGAGGATTCTGAATGAGATACAACGATCATTGTTGCTCTTCTCAGTTGATCTTTCCATTGCTACATTGCTGATCGTGCTGATATTCATGCTAATCCTTCCATCAATGAAAAACACGCATACCACACATACTCTGTATTTTGTCTGTAAGTACGCCAACAATCTCCTCTATCTTCTGTATGTAAATTTGCCAACATAAAATTCTTCCAAGGAAGAGATAAGCCAAAGTATAGCCTCCAAAGGTGGAATGACCTCATGGATGAAATAAAGTAACCTCTAAGAAGTGGACGACTCCTCTAGTTATGAATAAAAAGTCATCAAATGATGTCTCCAAGGCAACTCCTCTAATTATGAACTTAATTCCACAAAGGGGAATTCAATATAAGTCATAAGAGAAAGGACTATATTAAAATGGGGACTAAGAGGTTAGACCATGACCAATCACAAGGGGTCTAAAGATACCACCTAATTCCCACATTATTACATAGATCATCTAAGCATTGCCCGATATAAGACACAAATACAAATATAACCACACTTTTGGCTCATCTTGATACAATGATACACACAATTTTCTCATATGAACTCAATCTTGCATTAGTTAATGAATTCTACAGGAAGACATCGACAAAATAAAAGATGAAATGCATGGATACCAACACTTTTCAGAAGAAGAGTTAAATCACCCAACGCCAAGTGAACCTTATGAAAACTCCATAATTAATAAAACACAATGTATATATAAAACTAGAAATTGTATATGGTTGTTGTGCATCTGAATCCATATTGTTTACTGTTTGAAGTATAGTCCTTACTCCATTATCAATTATATATCAAAATTTTTGAAGTGGGTGCTTAACTAGAGCTCGATGCTACCAAAATTGAAACAATTGTGCATATGATTGTAGTCATAATGTGAACTAGAGTTGAAGTTCTATATTTGCAACTTAGATTCTGGAAATCCTTTAGTTTGTAATAGTACACTCACAACCAAGACAACAATATCTTAAGTAACGACTTATGAGTGCAAATGATATTAATAATGACATTGTAGTTTTGATTCAAAATGCTGGCAGAATGATTGCAAATCTACCACGTATAAGTTACAGTGATTATTTAAGAATGAAACACAAGTAAACTAACCTGCGAGTAACGAATTACATTAATTACGAGTGGTTTAAATATTAATATCTCTCATTTAGTTTGATGTGAATATGAGAGACATACTCACTAGAAACATATGTTAATCGGTCAAACAAACCAGGAAGAAATTATTTGATATAATTGGATAATGTGGAGTTAACTTGAGATCATGTTTAAAAGGAAATTATAGGTTCCATATCTTTTAATTACAATATGTTTATGTCGCATTAACAATTATCAATATATTATTGAAATTCCACATATTAGATAATTGTTGAGAACATGTAGATTGAATTTGTATCCACAAATTTATAATTTTCATATGGATAAATGTGTTGAATATATGGTTTTATTATTATTTTTAAATAGTGAATATATATGTAGTATAATTGGTAAATAAATAAGAAATGTATAATACTTATTATTTCTTCTTGAGTTTATTATTATTACCTTTAATTGCAAGAAATTATTCAAAAAATATGGTATTCAAATGATAAGAAAATATGTGTTTCCTCCTTGGAGGTCAGAGGTTCAAATCTAGAAGGGGGCAGGGTAAGTATACCTCTGTAGATTTTATCAGTAAAATCGTCGCACTAGAAGGGGGTAGGGTATGTATACCTCCGTAGAAGGGGGTAGGGTATGTATACCTCATCACTATGCAAAGAGGGTACCTTGTCCCATAAATGAGGGGGTCTCATACACCAATATGGTGTCTCTCTTGGTTGTGACCTTAATATTTGGCCTTCAGTTTTGGAATACAAGGTTATGGTCACGATATCTTGGTACTATGGATTTTGTTTATTAATTTAGAACTTGAAACTTGGCCATAAATATAAACTCACTTTTATTTGTGCAAATAATTGTTAAGTGTTAGTGAAGTTGACGTATCACATACATGGGAAATTATTAAATTATTCTTAGGTTCCATAAAGGAAAACTCTAAGCAATGTTATACAATAATTTATCTAAGTTGCGAATTAATATTCAACACAATAAATTTTATTGTTAATTTTATAGCTAGTAATGATAAGATTTACTAAGTGGGAAATTTTGTGCCACTATATTGGGAAAGGGAACTCATTAATAACTTAGACGTATACGACATATTGATAATTGAAATATCTGAATATTGATGATGTAAGTAGTAATAGTCATACAAGTAAAATTATTCATTAATAAAAACAATATTATGTACATGTGATTAGATTCTTTGTGTAAGGTAGCTAGGGAGGTAGTGGGGGGGCCCAGAGGGCCCATAGTGATAATAATGAAGACCAATGTAAGGTGGACTAGGTCCACTATATTATTAAATAAGGCCCATTATGGTAGTTAAATATAATAAATGAGTAGTTAGATATAATAAATGTAAGAGGACTTCTTAGAAGGTTCTACTTCTAGAAGATTCCTCCTCTAGAATGTTCTTAGGTGATGGTAGCACTATATAAAGGGGTTCAAACAATGTAATGGGATATGAAGAGAAGTATTGTATCTGGAGCTGAAGCTCATTAAGAGGTTTCCCCCCTCGAAGAGGCAAGTGAACATGAGATGATCCCTTCCATAATAGGATCCATTGTATGGTGTTTCCCTACCTTAAGGGTTTGATAATAATAAAATGTGGTTTCTTTTATATTGCTTTGTGGATCTATTGTGTATTCAATATTTTTGGTGATTATATTTGTAGATCTATTCAGGTTCTTAATAAGTGGTATTAGAGCACTTTCCTTGGCAGACATTGTGGGCAAATATTTTTTATTTTTGTAGATTTTGTTTTGGAGAAGAAAAAAGAGGGTTGTGACATTCCAGAAAATTTTGGTATATTTCTGTGAAAAATTTGCAGAAACAAGTTGTATATCTTATTTCCTCTTAGAAAAACACCAAATTTGAAAAAAAAAATCGTCCGAAACAGAGTCTGGAAGTCAAGATATTGAAGTTTTAAAATATGTAATTTTTCAGGGTTTTTTCCACAAACGACGATACGATTTTATTTATTTATTTATGTAGCATATGGAAGCTGAATTTGCCTAAAAAATTACATATTTGGGTTCCTCTCACAATTTCACCCAATTTCAAAAAAACAATCAGTCGAAACGGAGTCCATGAAGTGAATTTATGAGCATTTTAAATTCAACATTTTTTTCAGGGTTTTTCCGGAAAATGCCGCGATTTTCTGTAGTAATTTATTGTTCTATTTTTTTGGGTTTTTTCGTGATGGCGGCGGGAATGCGGAGTTCATAATTTTTCATAGGGTGATCAGATGACTATTTCTTCTCAAACCGTCAAATAAATTCCATAGATTACTGAATCATTCAAAGCCCAATTGTTTGACAGATTGAATGACTTTGTAGATGGCCTCACAGACGACCTCAATGGTAGTTTTCGTAGTATTCAAGATTCATTGGATAACATGCAGGAGAATTTTTTTATGGCGGGATGAATATAATCAAGAAATATATACTTGGTATGATTTTGAGGCCGATTGCAATGATTGATATATGGATAGTTATCATTTCTGGGATGAAAACCACTTCCATATTTTATTTGATGACTCTACTCCACATTTTGTAGAGAACATCAATGTCCCACATCAGGAGCTAGTTACCAGCGTCCAACCTGCATATTCTACAATGGTATTGTTCCTTCCAGATTTATCTTTGATCATCTCCCACTATGTGGATGTATATTCTTATTTGGATCCACATGATAGGTGTCAGTATTGGGAGCATCATTTTCATTTGGTTATTGGGTGCCAATATCTTCCATGTGGGGTTCACATGGGCAATTGGATATGGGACCTTGGTTTATAATAACGATTGGACTACTTCAACATGGTGGCTACCATTTCTCAATGAAACCCTGGTTCTCTAGTCTACTCCAGCACTATGGTCCACACATATCCATGGGACCTTGATATATGGTTGTACATCAAGCATTGAGGACAACACTTTCATAAGGGGGATGGAATGTAAGGTAGCTAGAGTGGTAGTGGAGGGGCCCAGAGGGCCCATAGTGATAATAGTGGAGGCCATTCAATGTAAGGTGGAATAGGTCCACTATATTATTAAATAAGGTTCACTATGGTAGTTAGATATAATAAATGGGTAGTTAGATATAATAAATGTAAGAGGACTTCTTAGAAGGTTCTACTTCTAGAAGATTCCTCCTCTAGAATGTTCTTAGGTGATGGTAGCACTATATAAAGGGGTTCAAACAATGTAATGGGATATGAAGAGAAGTATTGTATTTGGAGCTGAATCTCATTAGGAGGTTTCCCCCTTGAAGAGGCAAGTGAAGAGGATATGGTCCCTTTCATAATATGATCCATTGTATGGTGTTTCCCTACCTCAAGGGTTTGATAATAATAAAATGTGGTTTCTTCTATATTGCTTTGTGGATCTATTGTGTATTCAATATTTTTGGTGATTATATTTGTAGATCTATTCAGGTTCTTAACAAGTGGTATCAGAGCACTTTCCTTGGCAGATATTGTGGACAAATATTTTTTATTTTTGCAGATTTTTTTTCGGAGAAGAAAAAAGAGGGCCGCGACATTCCATAAATTTTTGGTATATTTCTATGAAAAATTTACAGAAACGGGTTGTATATCTGATTTCTTCTCAGAAAAACACCCAATTTGAAAAACAAATCGTCCGAAACAGAGTCCGGGAAGTCAAGATATTGAAGTTTTAAAATCTGTAAATTTTCAGGGTTTTTTTCTGCGGACGACGACATGCTTTTTTAATTTATTTCTGTAGCAGCTGGAGGCCAAATTTGCCCAAAAAAATTACAGATCTGAGTTCCTCTCACAATTTCACCCAATTTTGAAAAAAAAATCAGCTGAAACAGAGTTCAAGAAGTGAATTTATGAGCATTTTAAATTCAACAGTTTTTTCAGGGTTTTTCTGGAAAACGTCGCGATTTTCTGCAGTAATTTATTTTTCTATTTTTTGGGTTTTTTCGTGATGGCGGATGGACTGCAGAGTTCATAAATTTTCATAGGGTGCTCAAATGAATATTTCTTCTCAAACCCTCAAAGAAATTCTATAGATTACTGAAGCATTCAAAGCCCAATTGTTTGACACATTGAATGGCAGATTGAATGACTTTGTAGATGTCTTCACAAACGACCTCAATGATAGTTTTCGTAGTATTCAAGATTCATTGGATATCATGTAGGAGAGATTTCTTATGGCGGACCTCATGGATGAATATAATCAAGAAATATATGCTTGGTATGATTTTGAGGCCGATTGCGATGATTGGTATATGGATAGTTATCATTTCTGGGATGACAACTGCTTCCATATTTTATTTGATGACTCTACTCCACCTTTTGTAGAGAACATCAATGTCCCACATTAGGAGCTAGTTACTATCATCCAACCTTCATATTCTACAATGGTATTGTTCCTTCCAGATTCATCTTTGATCATCTCCCACTATGTGGATGTATATTCTTATTTGGATCCACATGATAGGTGTCAGTATTGTGAGCATAATTTTCAGTTGGTTATTGGGTGACGATATCTTCCATGTGAGGTTCACATGAGCAATTGGATATGGGACCCTGGTTTACAATGGTAGCTGGACTACTTCAACATGGTGGCTACCATTTCTCAATGGAACCCTGGTTCTCTAGTCTACTCTAGCACTATGGTCCACACTTATCCATGGGACCCTGGTATATGGTTATACATCAAGCATTGAGGAAAACACTTTCATAAGGGGGATGAAATGTAAAGTAGCTAGAGAGGTAGTGGGGGGGCCCAGAGGTCCCATAGTGATAATGGTGGAGGTCATTTAATGTAAGGTGGACTAGGTCCACTATATTATTAAATAAGACCCACTATGGTAGTTAGATATAATAAATGTAAGAGGACTTCTTAGAAGGTTCTACTTATAGAAGATTCCTCCTCTAGAATGTTCTTAGGTGATGGTAGCACTATATAAATGGGTTCAAGAAATGTAATGGAAGATGAAAAGAAGTATTGTATTTAGAGCGGTAGCTCAATAGGATGAAACCCCCTTGAAGAGGCAAGTGAACAGGAGAGGATCCCTTCCATAATAGGATCCGTTGTATGGTGTTGCCCTACCTCAAGGGTTTGGTAATAATAAAGTGTGGTTTCTTCTATCTTTCTCTATGGATCTATTGTGTATTCAATATTTGTGGTGATTATATTTGTAGATCTATTTAGGTTCTTAACACTTTGTGCATAACTTGAGTGACAATAATTGCACAACTTGTGCAATTATGCAACTTGAGAAGTTAACACTAATAGGGGTGTTACAATTTGGATCTTGTATTAGATATTTTAGAACAACATAATATTTATGCCAAAAAAATCCATGTGTAGCTAAATGCTAAGACTTCCCTACAATATCTTGGCCATATTATTTATGTAAAGAGAATTCCTACTTATCATGTGGAGTTTCAATCCATTCAAGAGTGGCAAGTGCCAACAACCCTTAAGAAGATTTCAAGATTTTTCGACTTAGCAAGCTTCTACTACCATTTTATACAAAATTTTCCTATTGTTGCCCACCCTCTAACTAACTTAACAAAGAAAAGTTCCTTTCACTAGTTAACTGAGACAACAAGAATATGGGTGTTTGAATGAAACCCTTGCTTCAACTCCAATGCCCGTTACCCTTGATTTTTATCACCCCTTTATCCTTGAATGTGATCCTCTTAGGTTTCAACTTGGTGCAATGATTTTACATGATGATAGATTCATTGCCTCTGAAAGAAAGAATTTGAATGAGAAATATTGATTATTGTTCACATACAACAAATAAATGCTGGCCATACTTTTATGAAATAATCAAGTAGTGTCAATTTTCTCCTTGGTAATAAATTCTTTATTAAGTTGATTGCCTCAAATTAACTCACTTACTAACACATGTTTCTCTACCAAAGGAGAAGCATAGGTGGATATACTAGCTTCAATCCTATGAATTTGAGAGAATTTATGGTAGGATGGAGCACACACCTTCATCTCCATCCCACTCATCATCCTTATTGGGTAGAAGAGCTCCTTGTAGATTGCACATTGGATCCTAATACTATCCAACTTATGCCAAATATTATTGATGGTAAGAAGAGTTATCCTTGGAATTTTGAGAATGGTGTCATTCTATTTAATAATTGCATCTATTTATGACATGTCTATCCTATTATATGCCAATATATTTAACATGGGCATGCATCTCCTCCTACCAATCATGTGGATTTCCAAGAATGTCTCCTCCAACTTCCACTGATATAAACTGAACTTTGATATTGAGTAGTTTATGGAAGAACATGACACTTTCCAACACAATAAGATTGAAGTATTCATTATATTGATCTTCTCTAGCCTAAAGCCATCCCTAATAAAAATGGGAAGAAGTATCCATGGGCTTCATCACATCTTTTTTTCTCTCTATATGTAAGGATTCTATCTTTTTGGTAGCCAATCATTTAACCAAGTATGTTCATTTCATCCATTTGGCTACCCAGTTTACAACTTTTGAAGTTGATTATGTATTCTTAAAGTACACTTATAATTTCCATGGACTCCCTCACTGCATCATTTGTGATAGGGATTTGAAGTTTGTAATTCACTTTTAACACAAAAATTTCAAATTAGTAAGGCCCTAGTTTCAAAATGAGCATGCCAATAACTCTTAAACAAATGGGAAAATGTAGGTGGTTAACAAGTGCTTAGAGGGATATGTTCATATGTACACAAGGGATGAGCAAAGTACATGGATGAGGTGGTTGCATTTGGATAAATATTGGCATTATACTACATATCACTATGCCACCAAAATGACCATTTTTAAAGAATTATATCACAATAAACCCGCATCATCTTAGGATTGAGCCATTTAAAATGTTTTAGTCACTATCACTAATCTTAAACTACAAGAAATAAAAAACACCTTCAACATCCTAAATGATAAATTGTCCATGAAAACAAGCATAATGAATCAATAACCTTGTCAACACCACTCAAATAGATAGTTTGAAGTCAAATGTATGGTCTTTCTGTGATTTCATCACTAGAGTGAAAGAAAAAGTGGGTAAGGTGGCTTATACACTAGAAAATCACAATGAGGGAAGAATCCATGATGTCTATGTCTTCCATGTGTCTTGTGTAAAAAAGAAGTTGGGAAGTGAGGTGGTTACTCAAACAAAGAACCCTCACATAGATGAAGAGAGAAAAAATACACTAAAACCTAAGGGCATCCTTGATGTGAATATGAATAACCTTGGTAGAAGGTGGTACATAGAGTACACAATTGAATGTAGAGACTCCCAAAAGAGGAAGCCACTTAGGAGTTTGAAGCGTTTTTGAAAGAATACCCAAATTCAAAAATGTTGAAGGTACCATCTAGTTTGGATAGTTGATGGCTTTAAACACTACTAGGGTCCTACCCTAAACTCTCTACTTTAGGCTGCCTAGGAGTTAGTTAATTGATGTATGAGACCATCCTCGTTGAATAAGACCGTTTAGATAGTAGTGGATAGTTATTTACGATAAACATGTTCTTTTTATTAAATAAGTCCCACTACATAGTTGTTACTCATCAATGATGGGACCACAAGTAGTTGGGGTTTTTCTATTGAGATTCTATTTAAAGGGCTAGGAGGCCATGCACTGTTTTGTTAAGTATTGTTGTGTTTGGAACTTTTCTTAGTGAAAGGTCACCCCACCTTAATAGGAAAGTGAACATTATTTCCTTTTTATTTATTATCGTAATACAATGGTATATTTCACACATTTCATCTTGTTCATATTTTGTATCTACTTTTCTGCATTTGTAATATCTGTACACTTGGTTTGTGTTTCAAGTCTAAGGGTTAAGGAACACTACAAGTGGTATCAAAGTTATTTCTTGAGCAAACACATTTGGATTTTAGTAGTTTTTTTTTAGGCTAGAGAATTGTTCTAACATCTATAAATAACATAGAGATATGTCATTCAGTGGGTAAACCTGCAATGAAGGGTACACATAAAATACAATTTGTTCATCTAGTTGGACACCCTTGTAACCTCTGTTGGTACCCCTTTGATTAGTACCACATCAGACAACACCTATATACATAATTTTCTTCCACATACCCTAGGGTATATCAAAATCCATTTAGGTTCACTTGAAACCAACATTATATAAAATTGTGATCATCTTGTTGCTATAGTAAATTGAGAAAAACACTTGAGGAGATAAGTCTCGCATACCAGGGAATCAAGTGGTTCGATAAAGGGTAAAATATACACTCCTTAATTAGTGATATGAAATATTAAGTCGATTAATATTGTTGGAAACCCTTTGGTATATCAGAGAGATATAACACTTGACACTCTTTTGTCCTTAGTACCTAATAGCCCTAGCCTATGTAGTCTTCTAGTAAAATTTCTACATGTTTTCATCTATAAGGAATTTTGGAATTCTTTCAATATAACAATAATGAATTGGGAGTAATGCTCCCACCAACATTAAAACAAAAAGAGAGACTGGACCCTTTTCACACCATTATGTGAGACCTATCTCAAAATATTCCTTGCACCACATTGATCGAGTGGATATACCTCTCTAGAGATTTTTTTTTGGTGGACTCAATATTATAGTATCAATGATATATCTAAAAAAGAAACTCCTTTCAAACCACTTGTCGTATCAAGCTAAGTCTGGGATAAAACCTTGACGAGATCTTAAGCAATATCATGGCCCATACTCGTAACCAAACAACCATGGAGGTCCGAAATAAATAAAGTAGATGAAATAAAAGATCCACACACTAAGTACCATAAGCTTCATGACTCGGTTTTCCAACTCATGGTAAGGCTTGACCTATAGGTGTTTGACATTTCTAAGATAATTCAACATGAAGCTAAAGTCAATGACATGCTAGGAAATATATGTACACACTTGGATATGAAGTTTCCAAAACAACACATGGAAGCACTTGTTACCCCTCATATCACATGAGTGGTAAATTGTGATTCTCATCACATGATGAGTTTTTCAGGGGTAACTTGCAGGGATGATGTTGGGCTTGAAATTCATCTTGATTGGGCATGTTGATGGTTGTGGATGTTTGTTAAGGTCCTAACCCGCACATAGGTAGATCAATGTATTCGGATGTAATAAAGGTCATTATTAATAAGACCTTTCAATAAAATAGAATAAGGTGGATGTAAGAAGACCTAATAGAAGCTTCCGCTTCTAGAAGGATCTTCCTCTAGATGCTTCTTTTTAGTATAAATAGGAGT
>ML791909.1:217284-253170 GCA_009831015.1 Picea engelmannii
AGATATGACTCCAGCAGATGCCACTTGGGAACCAGCTACCATTCTGTAGCAGTTTCCACATCTCAAGCCTTGAGGACAAGGTTGTTTTTAAGGGGGCAGACATGTTAAGGTCCTAACCCACACATAGGTAGATCAATGTATTCAGATGTAATAAAGGTCATTATTAATAAGACCTTTCAATAAAATATAATAAGGCGGATGTAAGAAGACCTAATAGAAGCTTCCGCTTCTAGAAGGATCTTCCTCTAGATGCTTCTTTTTAGTATAAATAGGAGTCGAGGGTATGAGAACCCTAGCTTGAATATTATTGTAACAAAGCGCTGCTCGATTGGAGGTTGCCCCCTCGAAGAGGCCTGTGAACATTTCTATCTGATTCAAAGTGCTATTTCTGTTGCTATTTCGTATATTATTTCTGTGTATTATGAAGATTATGCTGGATATTTTACTGTTATTCTGTCATTTCTAGCATTTCGTTTCTATTCTGCATATTTTATATATCTGGTATCTTGCAATGTTCTTTGGTGTTATGTCATTGGTGGTTGGATCATTTTTCTCACTTATGAGACACTTAAGTAAAGTAAAACAAAGTGGATTCGTTTGTTCTTGGTTTATGACAACGGATCTATTAATTAATTCCATGGTCATCTCCATCATGAGCATGTCATTTCCATCATATGATGACATATTTATGACAACAGATCTATTAATTAATTCTCACATGTTTTGGCCACACGTGTGGTTATTATGGAGGCTAGAACCTAATGTTCTATTTTTGGCATAAAGTTACCTCATAGAAGATCGATCCTCCTTGGGAGGATTTTCTTAATGATATTGACTTCATACTCTACACGATTTAAGGAGGGTGTCCACCTTATTGAGCCATCAATGGATTGGAGATTGTACATGTGGAAATCGTCCACCGTATTATATCATTTGTTAACTTGTTTTCTCAAGTTGGTTGGAGGATGTTAGTTGTTTATCATTTCTTATAATAGATATAAGGTTAGTAATGGATTATTTTTGTTTTATTTGTGGAGTAGTTGAGCCAAAACTCTATAAATTTGAGGTTCCTCCACTTGCAATGGTTGTTGAAAATGCTGATAAGATTTGTAATAAAATTTCTCTTGTTACTTTTTCAGGTTCTTGTCGAAAGGTGGTGCTATCTTGTTGATGTGTGGCGATGTTCTTAGTGCATATTGGTGACTAACACTACAGATTTTTGGATGTTAAAGCTAATTCAAGGAGCCATAGAGGATAAACATTGCTACATTGGAAAATGTTATGTGTGATAGTCCCTACTCCTTAATCTCTTTGTTCCTTTATTATGAATAATGAAATTGTATGCTTTTAATATCTTGAGAGTTATTGTGTTGGAATTTCTTAGTAAATCCACCCTTGTGTTTGTCTTGAAAGCAGATCCCCCAGAGACCCTTTCCTCTATCAACTTTGTGATGTGTTTTTTAAATTTAGGGCTATCATGGTATGCCTTTTGCAACTCAGTTAGTTTCTAGATATTTAATAGAACAACATTTTAAATAAGACCACTTGAACCCATATCCAAATACAAAGAGAAGGCATTGATATCCCCTTTTCAACCACTCAAAAAATCCATAAAATCATAAAATTTATTTATGTTTTAAGAATTCGAAAAAACAACAATGGATATATTATTCTAGATTGTTGTGCAATCACATAAACCCTAATTAAACATGTTACCCCCTCAACCTAGGTGTAACTAAGGAGATGTTGTCTTGAGGCTCACATGTATCATACATGGAGTGTCAATAGCTAGATGGACAACACAACCCACATATCCCCTCTTCTTCATCACGCTTCACCATCATCAACAACAACAAAGCGATGTCCACCACACTAGCTTGATCCATAAAGGGAGCAATGTCTTGATTCATGAGGTAACATGATGAGTATTGTTTTAATATTTGGGGCATTTGTATAAGTTTTAGAGGGTTCTTTATGATTATGAGACATTTTCTCATAAGTTATCCTTTTTACCATTTTTCACCTTGGTGTTTATCCTGGGGTTTCTAGTAAGTTCACCACCCCCAGGGAAAGGGGTGCTACCAGGGGTTCTTATTGATGGGCCATTGTGCCATTCCTGGTCATATTTATTTACTTTGCATCTTCATTCCCCTCTATATCCTCATCTTTTGGGTTTTCCAGTTACATGTACCCCCAAAAGGGGCTTGTACCTAATTATGTTATGGGAAGAGGGGATAAAGGCCCACAAGTTGTTGCAACTAGTATCAATAAATAAATAAAATAAAGAGAATCCATGATCAAAATGTAGTGGCAAGGATACAAAGGGACACAAAATCCATAGTCCTAAAGTTGAGCTCTGCCTTTCTAGGTGCCCTCCCTAAGTCCCGAGTGCGAATGAACACCTCACCTATTTGAAAAGGAATTATAAATATCTCGCTTGAAAGGAAACACATTTAATGCACAAAATCAAGAAACCTTGTAAAGGGGACTTGCAAATTATCTAAAGAAAATAAAGAAAAAGGAAATTATAGGTCTTTGAAAAAGGTTGCACCCCAAACAAAATGTAACTCAAGGATACAATGCACCTTCCACCAAGGCGCCCATGTAAATAATACCATATGAGTCCCTCCCATGTTAATGAACCCATGCCCAGAAGTTTCTCCCCATCTACCTCACATTCATTACATGACCTAGATAGGGTTTACACGTGAAACACTCCTCTACTTGGGGAGTTGGTCTACCCAACATGACTCTCTAATAACCCTCCCATATCTAAATTTGGTAAATTGCATAAAGTATTTGAGCATGTGTTTAATTTGAAAGGGGGGATATGATGTGCTTGTTTGGGTGTCTCTTGTATTAATATTGATTTAATTGGCATGATTCATATGAATTTTAGACCCTTGGAGGGCGTACCTTGTTTTTTTTTGCAGTATCTTGCTCGGTGACATCTTTCATGGAGGTACTACGCCACTTGGACCTTCATATTGGTGTGAAATCCCACAGGTTGGACCATGAGCCTCATCAAAAGGGAGGATAGAGATGGTGAATGTTGCACACTTGGTGATGTCATTGGCCCATGAAAGAGGCCTAGGATGATGAAATTTGCATGACATCATCCTCCCACATTGAACGTTGCACTTTTGGAGTGTGACGTTTACCCCACATTTTTTGGATTAGTGGGATGATGTGGCGCCATGGGGGAGATGATGTCGTAGCCTTTGGAGGCTATCTCACCCAACAAACACCCTTGAAGAAGATGTTGGAGGCTTATTTCACCTTTTTTGGTCATTATTTATCATATGTGGAAAAAAGAATTTGGTTAAAGTCAATGTAAAAACATAGTGTTTGACCTAAAATTAAGGATTTGGTTGTAAATTGGATCAAACTAAGACTTGTGTTTCCTCTATAAATAAGAGGCAAGTCTTCTTTCATTTTTCATAATTCATACTTGAGACTTATCTCTCTCTCAAAAATATTTTGGCCCTTTTTTTCTTGTGCAATGGATTGGTGCGATTTGTCTAGGGCTGCAACAAACCCTCTCTCTTATTCTTGTATACAAACTAACTCTCCATATGATTTTGTGCTTGAATATTGCAAAGTGATATACTAATCAAGGGCTACAAATTGAAATTCTTGTTTTCTGACCTTTGTGGTGAATTATTGTTTATATAGAAAATGTTTCATACAACCATCTAGGGTTGATTATATTTTTTTGATAACATTTACTTACAACCCATTTCAACCATAAAAGTTGTGGTTTAAATATCCGAATGTTGTCTACTATTCAGAAGCTTTGATTTGCTATCATTTGTGAGTGATTTTGATGGTAATTTCTTGTAGTTGTTATAATTTTATCTTGTTGATATAATTTTATCTTGTTGATATAATTTTTAGTTTGCTTCAATTTTTTGGGACAACAAGCTTTCTTGTGATTTTCCCTAGTTTTCTGGGGCTACTTTACATGATATTTGATCTTGGGATAATTGTTCTAACATTGGTTTTGCAGGTGATTTTCAAGCTCATCTCATATCTTCTCCCAAGACACTCATCTTCAAGCCCTAGATATCTTCATCTAGTTACCAAAAAAAGGATCTTTGCAAACCCCTTGACCTTCATTCTCCATTCCCTTGAAGTCACTTGGGAAGCCTCCCTCATGGTGGAATCATCCATCACTAAAACGTGGGTAGTAATTGTTAAGGTGACAATGGTTCTTACTCCTAGTTGTGTCACACTAATGATGCTTATGGTTGGATTTTCCCAAGTGATAGTTTGTGCGATAGCAAAACACCTTAAAACTTGACTTGAAATTCCTAAATGCAAATCCCATATTTATAGCACATATCTCTCTTTGGATTTGCCTAAATTATCCAATTAATCCTTCTATTTTGTATCTCATTTAAAGGCTAATTAAATATGATTGGAAATTTGAAATATTAAAGTATCATTTACAAACCCTAAATTATATTTTTTCTGATAATTCCCCCCCCTTTGTATACACAAGTTTTAGGGCTTAGATTTCCCGATCGATTCCCCCCTTGAACTAGAATAAAGCTAGCATATAGAGAGAAATATAAAGTTATTGAGGTGACACTGGGTAGCTCATCTAAGTCACCCTTGGGGTTTCATGATTGTGCTTTGGGGTTTTGACACCAAGTGAGAACCCATGAGGTAATAGGGACAATAGGTTCCCCTTGTAGAATGGTGGTACAATAGCGCTTATCATGGAGCTACCAAAATGACACCATATGAAGCTGTCTATAGCCAAAAAAAATTGTTAGTGACTTCCTATTTTTACCAGGAACCTCCAAGGTTCATGCAATGGGTAACACACACTTCACATTAGACATTAAATTCTCCACACACTTAAGGAGAATTTGGTTATGAATTGAAATAGAATGAAACAACAAGTTGACCAACGTCACTTAGAAATTTCTTTTGCAAAGGGGAATCCTGTGTTCCTTCACCTTCAATGATATACACAACCATCACTTAAAGATAAAATCCACCATAAATTAGCACCAAGTTTCTATGGACCTTATTAGATCATAAATGTATTAGACAAGTGGCCTACAAGCTGGTTCTTCTAACCCACTCCAAGATTCATCCAGTCTTTCATGTGTCTTGTCTGAAGAAGGTAGTGGGATCAAATTGTAAGGTGCAAACCAACTTATGGGAACTTGAAGACAAAGGCTCCATTTGGATCTAGTCATAAGGAGTATTGGATACCATATAGTGTCAATTGTGCCAGCACATGGTATGAGAAGTACTAATCTAGTGGAAAGATATGCAGTCAAAGGATGCCACATGAGAACTAGCAACAATTCTGCAACAATTTCCTCACCTCCAACCTTGAGGATAACACTAATTTCGAAGGGGGAGGGCATGTTAGGATCCTACCCTACCCTCCCTACTTTAGGCTACCTAGGAGTAAGTCAATTGATATATGTAGCCATCCATAATGAATAAGGCCCTTTAATATATAGTTATTTAATGTAAAATTGTCATCTTTATTAAATAAAGCCTACAAGGTAGTTGGTACTCATTAAGGATGGAACCACAAGTAGTTAGGGTTTTTCTCTTGAGAATCTATTTAAATATCTAGGAGCATAGGGAATGTTTTGTCGAGTATTGTTGTATTTGGAGGTTTACTCAATGAAAGGTCACCCCACCTTAAGAGGCAAGTGGAAATTGCTTCATTTCTTTTGATTATAATAAGACAAAGGTAATTTCACATATTTCATCTTATTCATCTCTTATAAATGGTTTTATATATTTACAATCTTTGTATACTTGGTTTATGTTTCAAGTGTAAGGGTTAAGGAACACTACAAACACATATATTAAGGTATTTAAAAAAACATTTTTTTACATTTTATACATAGTAATTTTTAGTATAATTGGTTGACATAGTACTTTTGAAATAAAGTGGCTTAAAGCTCAAATATTTCTCGTTATTATTCAAATGACATAATCCTAAAGTGCACACAAAGTTTCTTTTTCCATTGTTCCTTGAAAAACACATTGAAGGCCAAAAAACAAGTACTACTACCATATTTAGGAAATTTGATGCTTCTTCCAAAGCTCGAGGTACATTTTTGCATATTTGAGTCATTGTATGACATACTTTGGACCTATATTGAGGCAACAAGGCATATTTTCATTTCTTCCAAATGTCGTTACAAAATTAAATTAAATTATTTGAATTTTTAGCATTGAGTGCAAAACCTTTTTAGAGGAGAGCATGTTGTGTAACCAACCACAAAACCTTTATTAGGATTTAAATTTTATTTACATAAGCTATTTTATATGTCTGTTCATGATTAAAAATAAAGTTGGGCAATGAGGTAGTTACTCAAACAAAGACCCTTCTCACAAATAAAGAGGTCAAGTTAACAATGGAACCCAAGGGCGTCTTTGAGGTTTGTGATTAGGAATGAAGTTGAGCAATAAGGTGGTTACTCTAACAATTATCCCTCTTGCAAATGAAAAGGTGAAATTAAGAATGGAACTCAAGGGCATCATTGAGTTCAATGTGAAGAACCCTCGTAGAGGGTGAAGTATAGAGTACAAGAATGAATGCAAGGGCCTCCTAAAAGAGGAATCCACTTGGGAGTCAAAATATTTTTTACAGGAATACGCAAATTTGCAAATTTTGTATGGGGGCACCCCTTTTGGGAAACCATATACTTTGAACCAAAAACAAAAAAAATCTAATTTCATGTTTCGGACATGACATGAATATATTTAGTATAACTAGTTGACATAGTCATTTTTGGAATAAAGTGGTTTAGGGTTCAAACCTTTCTCTCTATTATTCAAATGGCTTAAAAAGAAAATGCACCCATAGTTTTTTTTTTCAAACTCACATCCAAATTCACTATGAAGGAAAAAAGTTAAGTACCACTACCACTTTTTGGAAATTTGGTGTCCTTTAGGTCTAGAGACACATTTTTTCATCATTTCAAGTTATCATATGAAATATCTTGACCTTATATTGGGGAAACAATGCATCTTTATTGTTGGAACATCTAGTCATGATGGTTCATAAGACTTCTCCTAGAATCAATCGTTCAGGTGACCGACTAGATCTCTAAATTAGTCGGTCGAGTAGTTGATAAGTCTATCGGTCAGGCAGTCAACCAACAGTTGAAGATAGTTGGTCGGTGGATCAACTATCTGAGAAATAAACTATGAGGTGGACACATGGGTGGTCGGGTCGATTATCCTTTTCAAGAAAACTAAACAACACTGATTTGATGGAGTCAACTCTAACAATCAATGATTATATGTGGAAAAGTTCCTTTCGATTTCATGGAAGTTGGTTAGATCTTGATCCTATAAAAAACATATGCCATGGGTCATTATCATCATGATGTTATCGTTGTTGTGTACAATATGTCCAATATGCATTTTTATGTTCTAATCATTGTGTGTTGTTCTTAAGTGATGTAACGGTGTCTTTAGACACCACAATTTATCTTCAAAATTTTATTCCCTCTTCGATTATCCGTAGAACTATTTGTCTGTTTCGTATTAGGTTCCACCCTATTCCCCAACATGGAAACAAATTCGATGGTTTCAAACCTCACCTATTATCCACAAACCTTGTTGAGTCTGATATGTTGTGTGATTGACTATAGGTCGATGTTTTGTCAATTGGAACTTGTTGAAACACATTTTTTTTGTCTAGATATCGAAGATGGGTTTGAAGATTGATCATGCAATTATGAATGGATAAAATTATGCAGTATGGGCACCAGACATGGAAACCCTACTAAAGAGTAAAGGACTGTGGAAGTATATGAATATTACAATTCCATATCCAACAGACGATTAAGCAAAGTTCATTTTTTATGGAAATAAAGAAGAGGTTGTGCGTGTCATCACGACCTATATTTCATGGGAGATTATTTTCACATCAGTGGAATCGACTATATTCATCAAGTATAGAATAATTTGAATTCTTTGTTTAACAGATTTGATGAAAGCCACATCATGCAGTTGGAGAAAGAGTTGATCTCTCTCGATCCTTATTATTTTGACAGAATAGAGGACTATATGGCACATGCAAAATAAATCCAGTTGAAATTGGGAAAATGTGGAAATAATTATTAGAAGAAATATGGACAACTCATCAATCTGGTCTTGATGAATTTGAGAACACCATTCGACGTGTTCATTTGGACTTTCTGCACCAACTGGCAGGCACAAAAGGAAGATGGTAAGGATTACAACTTTGAAGCCTTCTATGAGATTTTGATCACTGATCAACACAAATTGCTTGAAGAAGGTAGGATTGTTGGTATATATCAAGCCCACTTTCTTAAGGGAAAGTGAAAGTTGAATCATAGGGAAAGAGGACGGTTTGATACCCCTACACATAGACCCAAATTCCTCGACTAGAAACCTAAAGGGAAAAGAGATGCATCCCATCAAAATTTAAAGAAGAAGACATGCCAGTACTGTGGAAAGACTAGGCAGGTGGAGAATGTCTACTACAAGAAGAGAGATGATTTATAGGAGAAGGTTAAACACCTTGAAGGAGATGTTTCTGATGTTCGTTGACCCACTGTTAATTTCACCTTCCAAGTCGGAAATTCTCAATCCTTGTTTTCTAATTATACGTAGAATGGATGGGTAGTCAAATTTGGGTGCACTCATCATATGGGTGAGAATGCTTCCTTGTTCACGTCCTTAAATGAAGCTCAGGAGAGGAAGATTTAAGTTGTCGATGATTTTACTCTCGATATTGTTGGTCAGGGTGATGTTTCCTATTGACATGGGAGAATTGTCGATGCCTATCATGTGCGAAACCTTAGTGAAAACATGTTTTCTTTTATCTATTGCTAAGTTAACACATATATGTAATATTGTATAATTTTATCTAGATCAGTTCTTTGTTCAAGATTTGAAGAAATATTAGTCCATTTTTGCCAGAAGGTTTCTTGACCCAAAGGACAGTCAATATAAATTATGTGACATGACTCCACCTAAAACTAAACCAACTACGCTTGTTTCTCACACTAATGAGAAAAGTTGAACTTGGCATAAACGACTCAAACACCTGAATTTTCAAAGTCTGCAATCAATGGAAACTCAGAACATGTTTGTTGGTCTAACTAAAGTGTTTCCCCCTGAAGGAGTTTGTAAAGGCCGTGTTCTTGGAAAACATCATTAGGCACCCTTTGACTTTGGAAAAGTGTGGTGAGCACAAAACCTCATGGAGTTGGTTCACAATGATGTTTTTTGTATCAATCTACCTTCCGTGGAAGGTGCAAGGTATATCTTGAATTTCATTGATGATGTCTCTCGTTTCACTTGGGTTTATTTTCTGAAGAATAAGAATCTTGTCTTTGAAAATTTCAAATAATTTAGAGCCTTTGTTGAAAATAAATGTGGCAGAACCATCAAGTGCTTGAGATCAAACAATGGTGGTGAGTATGTCAATCGGCCTTTTGAAGAATACCTGGTTCTATTTGGTATTGATTGGACACAATCAGTTCCTCACACACCTTTATAGAATGGCATTGCAGAATGAAAAAATCGAACGTTAGTCAAAATGGATAGATTTCTTTTGCAGGCTAAAGATATGCCTCCTTGCTTTTGGGATGAAGCTGTATATTGTGAAAACTATCTGCTCAATCACATTTTGACTCGAGTTGTTCCTTCAGTGAATCCATCTGAACAATGGCATGGAAATAATTATTCAGTTTTCCGCCTCCGTGTGTTTGGTTTTGTTTTCTAGGATCATATTTATGATTGTTGCAAAAAGAAGATGGATGCAAAGAGTCATGATTTCATCATGATGGGATACTCTGAAGAGTCTAAATTCTATCGATTATTTGATCCTGTCAAACACAAAATCATTATCAGACGAAATGTATGGTTTGATGAGAAGTTGTTGCATGACTCCTCTGGATTACTATAGGATGATCATTTTGATGTTGTCTCTGACTCTGGTTCTACTGTTCCATTTTTCAATCCTTTGACTGGACAATTGAACTATGTTCCTATTTTGACTAGATTGTCGATCTTCAAGACAATTAATGCATTGATATCTATTTCGACTGGTCCACCATATTTGTCGAATGAAATTGTTTCGACTTCTGATCGACCTATTGTAGTGAACAACCATTCACCCATTTTTTGTCTACCCAGATGGGTTTCTAAGACAATTGAAGTTTCTATACCTGATGTCAATGATGTTTCCTTCGGATGAAAAAATCGAAGTCAAAATAAACATGGCATCATTGCATTGATGAATCGTACTTGAAACTTTGGAACTTGTTTCCTACTCAAATGCTCAAGGATGACCTAAGTGGAAACATATTATGCAGATAGAAACTGATTCTTTATTGAAGAATCATGCTTGGTACTTAGTTCCTTGATTGTAAGGAAATAATGTTTTAAGGTGTCGATGGGTCTACAACATAAAATTTACCTCTGAAGGTATTATTGAGCGCCATAAATATCATGTAATTGTGAAGGGATTTTCTCAACAAGAAGGTATCAAATACATCGAGACCTTTGCCCCTATAGCAAAGATAAACTTTGCTCGACTGATTATTTCCCTTTTTGCTCGTTTTGGATGGAAAATCCATTAGATGGATGTGAAGAGTCTTCATGGAGACCTATCTGAAATTTTTTTCAAGGAACAACCACCTAGTTTTGTGATAGATTCTAACCTAGTTTTTCAACTCAAGAAGTCGTTTTATGGTTTGAAGCAAGATCTTTGAGCTTGGTATGCTAATATCGACCATTTCCGCCTTGGTTTCAAACATTATGAATCTGATCAAAACTGGTATGTACTCCATACCAATGGATACACTTTGATTTTTGTTGTATATGTTGATGACCTTCTCATTACTAGAAATAAAATTTATCTCATTCTTAGATTGAAGAAACAACTTGTTAACTCCTTTGACAGGATAGATCTTGGTGCGCTTCATTATTATTTGGGTCTTCAAGTATTACCACTATGTGATGGTTTTTAATTTCTCAATCTAAATATGTCATTGATCTTTTGACACGTTTTAACATGGTTGATTGTAAGCTTTGTGCTACTCCTTTTCAATATAGAGTAAAGCTCACCAAAACTTGTCAAACTCCCAAAGTCGATGCTCCACTTTATCAACAACTGATCAACGATCTTATTGATCTTACTCATAGTAAAATTGACATTTTATTTGATGTCAGTGGGGTTTCTTAGTTTATGTAGGACCCCAAAGAAATCCATTGGAAAACAATCAAACAAATTATTTTCAATCGAAAGGGTACCACTCATTTTGGTATTAAGTATTGTCGAAGTTTATATTCGTTGTTCGACTTCATCGACTCCAATTGGGATAGCGATAGTGATGATCGTAAGTCCACTTCTGGATATGTGTTTCACTTTAGCACTGGACCGTTGGTGTGGTCATGGAAGAAATAGAAGGTAGTATCCTTGTCGACAACAGAGGAAGAATATCATGGCGTCGTTCAAGAAGGTATTGAAGTAGTCTAGATCCATCAAATTTTAAGTGAATTTGGATTTCCTATTCATACCTCGACTACTATCCATTGTGAAAATCATGGTTTCATATAGGTTGTTGACAATCCTGTTTCCCATAGTAAGATGAAGCATGTTGAGCTCCATGATCACTATTTGAGACAATTGGTTCATGAGAATGTTGTATCTCTTGAATATTGTAGAACAAAAGATAAGGCTAATGATATATTCACTAAAACTTTAGCTAAAGCTACATTTATCAAGCTTTGCACGATGCTTGGGATTCAAGAAGCTACAATTATGGGGGGGTGTCATGCTAACGTAATTTCACCTCCCGAATCTACAAAGATGTGTGATGATGGGGGCGGGGGGTGTTGAAACATCTAGTCATGATGGTTCATCACACTTCTGTTGGAATCAGTCATCCAGGCGGTCGATCTAAATATGGAAATAATCTATCGGGTGATCGAATAGATCTCTACATTAGTTGGTCGAGTAGTTGATAATTCTATTGATTAGACAGTCAACCAGTAGTCAAAGAGATTCGGTTGGTGGATTGACTAGCTAAGAAATCGACTACGAGTTGGACACATGGGCAATCAGGTCCAACATCCTTGTCAAGTTGATTAGATAGCACGTATTTGACGGAGTTAACTCTAACAACTAATGATTATATGTGGACAAGATCCTCCCAATTTCATGGAAGTTGGTTATATCTTGAAGCTATAAATAGCAGACCCCATGGGCCATTATCATCATGGCGATATTATTGTTGTGTAAAAGATGTCCAATATGCATTGTGATGTTATAATCACAGTACGTTGTGCCTAAGTGTTGTAACAATGTATTTAGACACCACCTTCTATTTTCAAAATTTTATTCCCTCTTTGATTATCTGCAGAACAATTTGTCTATTTCGTATCAGGTTCTACCCTATTCCCCAACATTTATTGCAATTGTTTTTACAAAATTGACCTTAATTTCTTAAATTTCGAGTTTTGAAGGAAGAGTTTTCTCAAGGGGGAGGGAAAGTTGCGAACCTAACCACAACCCTTTTATTAAGTATTAAATTCTATGTATATGAACTATTTTCTATCTATATTGCAATAATGCCATAGTTATAAACCTTTACAGTATCATATTTTCATATTTGTCAATCCTCACTTTTATGTCACACAGACCTTACCACTTTTAACAATGTCTCAAGCTTTAAGTTAGGGATTTTGCATATTTTTAAAAATAAATAGGGTTTACTCTGACTCTTATCATTTTTTCAATATAACAACTAGTTTATTAGAGAAGTCTTCCTTTATCACCTGAATTTGGAGGTGAAATCCACCCTTGGGTGTGTAAGCACCCCCCTTATTTTATCTGTATTGTATTATTTATTTTTGTTACCTTAGTTTTATGTTGTACTTATGTTGATAATTGTAGTAGTTCCATTTTTGGCATAGGAAGGTTGCAACCTTAGAACATTATCTATGCCATTTGGGTGTGCCTATTTCCTTTACTTCCTATGGCACCTCAAAGTCATGTAGTCAACTTTTTTGTTTTGTTGTCATATTATGGCTATTTTACCCCTTTTCTAGTCTCAATGTATGTAATACACACTTTTCCAAAGTATAACACGTGATTCAAATTAAAATTGTATCTCTCATGGAAGAGTAATGACTCGTAATGACATTATTTTTAGCAATCAATGATGACTCGTAACACCATTATTTTTAGTAATCAATGATGACTTGTAATGGAATTCTTTTTGGTAATCAATTAGACAGTTTGATTTTTCTTGGATTGGCGAGATTGTGGTCTTGAAAAATTTATCATTGTAGATTTAATGCAAAGCAAAGGTGGTGATGGAGAGTGACTGCCTTATATAGTCACTTGCACATTACAAGAGTGCACCTTGTTTCATCCACAAGGTCCCACTAAATTCCTCTTCTTAGCATTCTCAATGGTAAGGGGGGGCACCTTCCTACCACAAAGGAACCATATAGGGAATAAACATCACCAAGAGGGAGAACAAATCTACATCAAATACATAATAAAAAGTGGTCACTGTCAAACTAACAAGTTCCTAGATGTTCCTCTAGCCATATTGAATAATGAATGATCATTGTTAGAGGTATAACTAGGCTAAGCCATGGACATGCCTATTGGAGTTTCACTCAATAATGGATCGGGTATTGTGCCTAAGAATGGTGATGATCAACACCCCTCCCCACAAACAATGGGGTGGTCATGATAATTTAATCAAGGTGGGGTATTTTTTTGTTGTTTTCATACTGATGTTGGTTGATAGATATTGCATACCCCATTTGTGGGGCTTTTGTGGTGATTAAATTTTGTTGATTTTTCATTTTTTAGCCTTATATAGTAGTTGCAAAAGGATTTTGTAATTACTCCATTACGTACCATTCACTGCACTTTCTTTTGTATTATATTGTTAATATATTAAAAAATCAACATATATTTCAAAAAAATGAACACATGCCTTGTTATTACATTCATTTCATTCCACGATTCTCATCATTTAACTTTTCACTATTGTGAACCCTTATTTCTCTATTCTATCGCATTCACAACCATCCTTTATATGTGTAGTTCTTTTCTCCTCTCCCCAACTACCTTTTACTTATTGCTCTCTTTTCTTTCTTTTTTTGGTTGGGCATAAAATCTAGGTTTAACACATTCAAATACCTCATTATACCTACCAATCTGATAATTTGAAGATATAATTTGGCTTGGAATAAAATCTAGGTTTAACATATTGAAACACCTCATTATACTCATTGTCACGACCCCATAAGATGCTTGTTTAGATCTTGTGACCGTTCACCTCCTGAGGGCATGTGGCACTACAACGGTTCTTAATTGGTTCCTTGGAAACACTAAGAATACTTCGTTTCGACTACGCCTCTTCACCTAGAGAATACCCATACTCCATTCTAGGCTATGGGTGAGTCACACTCTTACTTTAGTGCAACTCTTGTATACTTATACAATCTAGTTAATAGTTTATCACTTAGTCGTATATAAACATACATCCATGAACACGAGAAACAAAAAGAATAATTGCAGAACAAACAAAAGACATACAAAAAAGTAGTGCGGGTGGCACCAACCGTGCCTAACACTTGGCTAAGTCTTTGTTATCGTGAAACAATCATAATATGAGCACTATCGACTCGGTTTACAACTTGGGTAAAATCACACGACTTGCCTCACCTCACCAAGACACTCACACATAAATTTGTCACACCAAGACTCGTTGTTGGAATCGTTTCCACAACCTCTTGTGTTGCACCTTAGACGTGCCCCCAACCACATACTTGTTGTTCCTTTCTTTACTACAAAATTCACCAAGTTAGCAAAAATTTTGGTTCTGCCTCACACATGCCTCCAACATACCTGCATTTCTAGACTTCCCCAAAATCTCCTAGAGCATCCCACCCTTGGCTACTTGTCTTCCATCTTGGAAGTTTTGCCTTAGTTTTGGCTTGCCTCAAAATTTTTCTTCAGACTTTCCCTCTCCAAATCTCTTGTCTAAATACACCTTGGTTGTGTGTAGTTGTGTTCTTATAAGGACTCCAAGGGTCACCAATGTGAAACGTCGTGTCCTTTGGGTGTGTCGCACCTCTTCGAGAACCATACACTCAAACGACTCGTCGCCCCCCTCCATGGACCTGGTGTGCCTAAACGAGCTCGTGTGCCCATCAATCATCATGTATCTTGGATCAACGTGCCCCTTGCCTTGTGTTCTTCCTTGTGCCGATTGTCATGACTCCTTTTTGGTGTGCTAATTGGGCCATCCAAACTCTCTGGTGCACCCATGTTGTCGAGGGTAGACACGTCCACTCCTTGGGCACGCTCCCAAGTTGCCCCGCCCTTGCCCAAATGAAACCCAGGTATTTTTCAATTGTTCTAAGGCAAGTAAGGTGTGTGCATTCTTGGTGCCACATTTCAACATCGTGCGCCCAAGGTGCCCCTGCTCACACCCACATGTTTTCATTCACCCAATCGATCACATGCCCTTTCTGTTCTCTTGCTCGAATCATCCCCAAGTGTACCCAAAGAGTGCACGCTTGGTGGGTGTCATGGGAGAACTTACATTCTCTCCCACTCCAAGTTGTTTTCATCCCTGACAACATTCCTTGATCTCTATGGTGTCTTTTCCCCATATTTGGATCTCGTCACCACTCAATGACTTTTGTCTCCTCAATTGTTGTCGTCAAGGCAAACTCCCTTAGGAAGTTACATGAGTCTACGAAGTGTCTCTTCTCTATGACTTACTATTACTTCCATACTTCGGTCCGTCTACCCATGCTTATGTGCATTGGATCCCCTTGTAACTTCGGTTTATTGGGTAACTAGTCCAATCGTTGCACCTCTGTCTCAAGAACTCACATATTCACGTTCAAACATCATTTTCTGTCCACAAGCTCGTCACTTCCGCAAGTCTTCACTTCCTCCATTATATCAAGTCACCCACTACATTCTCAATATATTTTACTAAGGTACCTCCTCAAGGCACCCCATTGGCCTCACTTACTCCCACTGAGACAATAAGACAACATGTTGTGATCTAGTTTGAAGGTGGAGGGGGATGGTTGGTTGGTCCATCTCCCTCATTTCCAATTTGTCCCAATGTGATTGACGGAGAGTCACCGTACTTCTGTGTTATGTACATAAAAAACGATACACTTGAAATGATTTTTCCTTTTCACTCCTCCATGAATCATTCTAACTCAGGTTCATACGACCATTCACCATGCTCATGTTTGATGGATAAGGAATCAACCTCTTCCTTGGTTCTCTTCCACCAAGGTTTTTGCATCTTCTTCATGTCCTCTTGGTCCACAGATGGTCTCTTCTTCTGTTAAATGAACTACTCCAACATCCTCATCTTTGTGACTTCCTCTAATATTTGTTGTGATTCATCAACCCTCAAATAGAAATTAGCCAAGCCATCCACTGTCTTAGCCAAATATCCAACTCTATCTTCAACATAGACAAGCTTGTGTTCCACTGACACAAGCATCCTTTCGTTTTGTGCGTTAGACTGTCCAACCATCACCCCACATCATCCAAGTTCATCTCCATAATGTTTCCTGCTCTAGCTATCTACAACAACCATCTGTGAGGAAGACATCCATGTGCTTCCTTCCTTCCTCCTTATGGTATGAATCAAACATGGAATCTGTAACATACCTAGCTACCCAGGTTGGGCCACACCACAAAAATATCAACTTCTATCGCTCTGATACCACTTTGTAACATTCCCATCTCACTGTTGGGCAATGCCACTCCAAAATTCTAGTGTTTTGATTCTACTCTATAACATTATTCTGCGTAGAAACACTTGAGGTAATGTGCATGATCCCAAGCTAGATCATGCCATACCATTATCCCTCTTTTGACACATTATAATAGTGGAAGTAAAACAATACAACTGCACACACAAGTATGATGGGAACACAAGATTACTGTGTGTGTATTCCACTCTGATCATGTGATCGCTACTGTGCGTGCAACCATTCCGACATCACACACAAATTATGTTCTCCTTGTGCATGCAGACTGCTTCCTCACGTGCACAACCATTCTAACCTATCCTCGGAGACTCATGAACATTATTATAAGGTTAAATTAACATGAGTGACTAATAACAACTATCATACTTAGTGTGTAGTACTACAAATAATAAATATCAACACCACACTTACATGTGCAAGCAACATTATACAAAATTACAACAAATACTTATATGCAATGTCATACAAGAATTAGGCCCATATTAGACATAGATAATTAAGCACACAATAAATGAGACAAACACATAAATGACACTTATCTTTTATGAAAAGTCACCAATTACACGTAAAACTTAGATGTTCCTCCCAGCCATAGACTTTGTTTCTCATAAAATTTCAACAATAGGTCACCCCCGAGATGGAGCTGAAACTCCACTAGGGAAAAAGGATTCCTAATTCCAGGCTAAGGTCTGATAAACAACAAAATTGCTCAATCCAAGATGCCCACTGTTGCAACTAGTATACAATCTCTCATTCCCCACTTGTCTGTCCCACCCTAGGAAGTGTTCTCCTTCTCTACTAAACAGTCCTTCGGCTATGTGACTTCTCTTCCAGGGATTTAGCAAGAAGCCAGACATGAAGTCTCAGAGCACTACAACTAATTCCCAGTGCACCAGGGAAGAATTCCCAACAAAACTCTCACCTAGAGAAAATGCTCACGAGCATGACAACCCATATATTCATCAAAAAATATCTCGCATAGTGAGAATTCTCACGGGCCTGACAACCTGCCTCTTCGAAAACAAATCTCTCATCTGGAGAGAATGCTCACAGACCTGACAACCCATATCTTTGACAATAAATATATCACTTGGAAATAATGCTCACGTTCCTGACAACCTGCTTCTTCGACAACACATAGGTCTTTATGAGCACAAGGTTAAGCAATGACAGTAAGTTACAACAAAAATATGGATTCCTTCGCAAAGGAAAATTCGTCTGAATGATTAAGGAATGAGTGATAATCTCCAAAGGAATGAATCCCCCACGAAAATACACTAAGGTTGGCAATATATATTACATGCCTTAAACTAGACACTTGTCACCTTTAAAATTAGCTTTATCCACATGGTGATTCTTTCCCATCCCTTGGGAACTTAGGATAAATAATTATCCATAAATTACAATTTTAGGAAATATTAATAAATATTCCCTTGGACTTAATCCCCCTTGGCTTATCCCCTACTTTTCCCATTTTTGTTGGAGTTTAGCCCCCCCATATCTTTTTTTCTGATCTGTCTGCACGCATCGATGCAATATTATTAATAACTTGAGTGTGATTACATTTTAAAAGGATAGGCGCACTGACCTATTTGCATTTTGAATCACCAGCCAAATAACCACACAAGCTCTCCATCCTCAAATACATACACACACACACACACACACACACACACACACACACACACACACACACACATATCGGTCCAATGCGCATTTCAAGGTAGTCCTTGCACACTTACTTGAGTGTGCACAAAACTATGGAATATGTGCAGTCTTCCCTTGATGTAAAATCCACGCGCACTTACTCAAGTGCACGTAACACTATGAAATGTGCGCACCCTTTTTTTGGTAAACAATCCTCGTGCACTACTCAGGTGCGTGCAAAAATTGATCCAAAGTTTAATGCCAACAACTTACCAACCTATATGTACATTTACATGTACCAATGAATCACTAGCCTATATGTACAATTACAAATGGGGTTCGGATTAGAGACATTACATTCCCCTCCCCCTTATTTATGCTTTGTCCTTAGTGCATTATCTACACATGTACACACAAAATTTCAAAAGTCTTCAAAAATATGTGAATACTCTACCCGCGTAGCATCCTTGCACTCCCAAGTTGCATCCTTAGGACTGTACTAGGTCCATTGGACCTTTACTATCTCCATGACTCGATTATGGAGTTGTTTGATTTTTCGATCCAATATGCAAACCAATAGCACTCGAAAATTGTCTCCTGGCTCCACCTGAATCACATTCCAATCAATGACATGATTAGCATTAGGTACACACTTTTTGAGGAAAGATACATGGAAAACATTATGAATACACAAGGATGTAGGAAATGCAAGCATATATGCGACATGACCAATCATCTCTAGGATTTCAAATGACCCACATTAAATTTCTGCCAGCTTAGAACAATTTCCCAAGTTCAGGGGACTGCGTCTTGATTTTACTTTCAAGAACACATGGTCACCCACTTAAAACTCTCTGTGGGTTCTGCCTTTATCTGTGCAAATTTTCTGTCTATCTTGGGAATCCTTTAAATTCTTCCTTATCTTTACCATATGCTCCTCCATCTCCTAAACTAGTTCTAGCCCAACCACTGCACGGTTTGTTGGGTTGTCCCAACTCACTGGTTTGTTGCACTTTCTACCATAAAGTGTCTCAAATGGGCTCATCTTTGAATATGCTTGATACCCATTTTTGTAAGCAAACTCTACCAAGTGAAGTTAGTCTTCCCATTTGATGGTTTATCCATCACATACATCTTGAGAATATCTTCAATCACCCAATTTACCCTCTCTGTTTGTCCATCTGTATCAGGGTGATATATTGTGCTAAAGTTCATATTTGTCCCAAATTCTTTGAATAACCCTTTCCAAAAGTTCGATGTGAACTTGGAATCTCTGTCAAACACAATTGTTTTAGGTACACCATGCAACCTAGAAATTTCTCTCATGTATATATCAACAATGATGGTTGTCTTGTGAGTCGTCTTCACAAGAATAAAATGGGAAGCTTTAGTAAGATTGTCCACCACTACCATAATAAAATCATGTTGCTTAATAGTTCTAGGAAGCTTAGTATTGAAATCCATGGTTACAACTTCCCACTTCCACTCATGAATGGGAAAAGGTTGTAGCAACCCAGCTGGATGTATGTGCTTAGCCTTGACCTTTTGACATTCAAGGCATCTAGCAATAAAATCAACAACCTCATTTTTCATGCCTGGCCAATAATATTGTTTTTTTATCATTGTTATTATCCTCTGGTAGCCTGGATGTCCTGCATAAGCAACTTTATGCATCTCGTAAAATAACATATTTTTCAACTCCTAAACATTTGACACGTAAAATCTGTGCCTATACATGAGGATTCCATCCTCTTTTAGCTCATAACACTCCAATTTCTGTTGCATCATACCTTGTTGTGAATTCTCCTTTATGTCCACATAGCACTGATCTAATTTGGAAATCTCTAAAATTTTGTCACTCAAATCTGATTTGTACATGCTAATGGTTGTAGCATGCATCTCATGCACTCTCCCACTGAGTGCATCAACTACCTTATTCTCTTTTCCTTTGATATGATTGATATCAAAGTTATACTCACTAAGGAATTTCAACCATCTTCTTTGTCTGACATTTAAACTTGGTTGTCCAAACAAATACTTTAGACGACTATGGTCTATTCTCAACTCAAATATTTGACCCATGAGATAGTGTTGCCACATCTTCAAGGCATGCACTATCACTTCCAACACTAAGTCATGAGTAGCATAAATCCTTTAATTCTCTTTTAACTTTCGAGATTTGTAACATATCACATGTCCATTTTGACTAAGGACCCCATCGAGCCCTTCCTTGCATGCATCCATGCACACCACAAAGTCTTCATTAGGATCAAGAATCCTTAGTATTGGCGCACTAGTCAATAAACTCTTCAAGTGCTGAAAACTTCTTACACAATTAGAATTCCACTCAAATCACACATGTTTCTTTTGCAGGGATGTGATTGGGTGGGAAATTTTTGAGAAGCCTTCAATAAATTACCTCACCTATGTGACATTCCTTTGTGTTGGCCATTCCTCAATGGCCCTTATCTTTTCTGGATCCACAACTATTCCTTCCTTGGAAACGATATGACCCAAATAATGAATCTATCGCTAGTAAGATGAACACTTACTCAACTTTGCATACAATTGATGCTACCTCAATACTGGTAACACTATCCTCAAGTGATGCTCATGTTATTCTTTAGACTTTGATTAAATAAGTATGTCATCCAGAAATACAATGACAAACTTATCTAAGTAATTTCTGAAAATTTGATTCATCAAACACATAAAAACAACTGGTGCATTTGACAACCCAAATGGCACCACAATGAACTCATAATGGCCATACCTCATTTAGAAGGAAGTCTTGCTGATGTCTTCCTCTTTAATTTTTACCTGATGATATCCAAATCTGAGATCAATCTTTGAAAATATTTGTGTGCCCCTCAGCTGATCAAAGAGGTCATCTATCATTGGAAAATGATACTTGTTTTTTACTGTTACTTTGTTCAACTACTTGAAGTCAATGCAAAGTCTCAGCGTAACATCCTT
Organism: Picea engelmannii; assembly: GCA_009831015.1. Classification (NCBI taxonomy): domain Eukaryota; kingdom Viridiplantae; phylum Streptophyta; class Pinopsida; order Pinales; family Pinaceae; genus Picea; species Picea engelmannii. The sequence goes on from ML791909.1 coordinate 238,714, forward strand.
CTTCTTCACAAACAATACCGGGGCACCCCAAGGTGAAACACTCGTGTTGATGATTACAAATGCGTGAGACATCCTCCAGGAAAAACACTGAGTGAGTCGGCCTGAGAGAGAGCTCATGAGTTGGGTGTGCCCATGAGATGGGTGTGTTGTTCCTCTCTGAGATGGAGAAGGAATGTTGTGTGTGCCCCTGTGTGGGGTGAGAAAGCCCATGAGTTGGGTGTGCCCATGATATGGGTTTGTGGTTCCTCTATGAGATAGATATAGAACGTTGTGCCCCTGTGTGAGGTGGTTAACCCCATGAGCTGGGTGTGTGGTTCCTCTCTTAGACAGAGATGGAATGTTGTATGCCCCTATGTGGGGAAGCCCATGAGTTGGGTGTATTTTTCTGAGACAGAGATGAAACGATGTATTGGCCTCCTTTGTGAAGAGAGTTGAGATGATGTAATACTCCAGATGATTCTCCTGTGAGACGCAGTGAGAAATAGATCTCCCGAGTTGGACGTGCATGTGGCTGAGCACATGTGAACGTGATCCTAGTGGTTGAACACTAGTGAGTGTGGTTATCCCATGAGACGTAGTGAGATAGAGATTTGGACATCCATGTGGCTGAGCATAGATGTATGTGCCCCTAGTGGTTGAGCACTAGTGGGTCTATGAGATCCCTTAATATATTGTACAAGAGTCGGACTTACCTGTAACCCTATTTGTGATGTAAAGGGTACAGGTCGGCCCCACCATAAAGTGAAAGATAATTAATATGGTAATTATTAATTATATTCTGAGTTATTGAGGTCAGACTTGTTGTGTCAATAGAAACTATTGTTGACAGGTTCAGTCTAATATAAATAAAGGTAAATTCCCCATTGAGGAATCATATCACAAGTGTGAGTTTGGAAATTTCAGCAAACACTTGTTCTTGGGAAAAGTGCACACCTCTTTTGAGAGCTAGTCTTCTAGGGTTTGTAAGCACCCTTTTGTGTGCTATATTTTATGGTGGTGCAGGTATTTCTATTGAAGAATATAGCAAATGATTGGCTGGGTTTTCTTCCCTTGTTGAGAAGGGTTTTCGAGGATACTTCTTGTGTACTTGTGCATGGTATTTCTTCTTGTGATCTTGATTGCTGCAACAAATTGTTTACGGTTGAAGTAAAATGCCAAAAAATGGAATGAACTTCATGCTTGATCCTAGCTTATTGAAAAATCAACATGGTATCAGAGCTTAGGTCTTGAAGAACCCATTGCACAAGCATTAAAGCAGTCGTCCTCTCTTTTCTACAAATCCGTACGACTCTCTAGGTTTTGTGCAAAATCTGTATGACCCTCTCTTGTTTGGCCTTTTCAACACTTTACACTTGGACATTGGGGCTGAAATTTGGATAGGGGTGTACAACCTCCCTCAGTGCACCTCCAGAGACTCTCAGAGTGAAATTCTGAGGATTTTGGATTTTTGTCCCTAGGGTTTCTAGGGTTCCGCAATTTTCTGCATAATTTTGATTTTAGGGTTCCTGCAGCTCATTGAAGGAACGTTTCAGCTCAACAATATTCTTGTGACACTCTCAAAGCTTATTGTTGGTAGTCATAAGCCCCCAAAAACCTAAGGTTGCTAGTCTAACTTGTCCATTAGGTTTTCTAAGTCCATTTGGTGAGAGTTTGTGAAGAAATATGAGAATATGAAGAATAGAACCTTAGTAGAAGATATGCTTGATGGATTAAGAAACTTTAGCTCCTGGAAGTCAAGGCTTCAGACCACCCTTGAAGAAGATGATATTTTGAGTGTGGTACAAAAGACTTTACCAGAGACAACTACCGATGAAGAGAAGGAAATAAGAAGGGAAGAAGACGTCAAGGCAAGGAAAATAATCATCTACTCAGTAAGAGATCATCTACTACCTTGTATTTCCAACTTGAAGACAAATTATGAAATGTATGAAGCATTGAAGGATATGTTTGAGAGTGACAAAACCCTTAGATCCCTTACCTTAAAGGGCCAACTTCAATTTACCAAGATGAAAAAAGGTGATACAGTTGCTACATTCTTTATGAATATATCAGAGAGCAAAGATCAACTAGGTGTCATTGGAGAAAACTTATCTGACAAAGAACTTGTGTTGTCCACTCTCAACAATATTCCAAAACACTGGGAACATTTTCTTTAAAGCATCAGTGGAAGGGAAAAATTACCCACTTTTGATCGTCTGTCGACAAACTGTACCCAAGAAGAAATTAGACTTAGAAATATAGGAGTAGAAGACTCCCCTGATGACAACCATGCTCTTGCACTTCATACAAAGAAAGGAGGAAGATTCAAAATAAAATTCAGAAAAAAATCCAGAGATGAGAAGACTCCATCGACTTCAGGTCATAATCAGAGAAGAGATATTTCAGAGATCCAGTGCTTCAGATGTGACAAATATGGACACTATGCAAGAAATTGTCCGACCAGGAAGAAGGGAAGACAATATGCTTCCACCACTGACATTGATCCAGACCCACCTCAAAAGGATGAAGATAAGATATGTGAGAATTACTTCCTCTAAACCAAATACAAAATTGAGCATGACTGTAGACCCATGTAAATTGTTTGATTTAATCATTAAACTTATAGTTGATTGCATTCTTAATAAGTGAAGGGTATTATCTCTAGTGTGGGAGCCCTCATGACTTGGACCATTATCCTTGGTACGAGAGTCCAAACCTTTATTGATTGCTTATTATGATAGAAGTCATAAAATACTGAAGAGTCAATAGAGCACCTGAGAATACATAAAATATCTAGCAAACAAGTAAAAGAAGATATATATCCTTCATACTTTAGAGGGAGTTACTTGACTTAGAGGGAGTCAAACAAATTGAGAAGAAGGAAGAGACATTACCTTCTCCCCTTCAATAGTTAAGAGGGAGACAATTATTGATCTAGTTGCTCCAGTTGATATTCCCAGAAACATTGTAGTAGGCCATGCAAGGCCCGTCTAAACGTGACAAACTCTGCAAGGGGCAGAGGAACATACAACTGATGGAAGTGTCGAGAAATATAAAGAAAGATTTGTAGCCATAATATTACCACAAACAAAGGGAGTTGTCTATGATAAGACATTTGATCCAGTAGTTCGATACACTTCCATCCATCATCCATGAGTTGGAAACTACGTCAGATGAATGTAAAGACAACCTTTCTCAATGGTGATATTGAGGAAGAAGTTTACATCAAACAACCATAAGGACTCGTAATATATGATGAGAAATCTCATGTGTACAGGTTGAATCAAATCCCGAAAGCCTTGTTGTTGGATATAAGAAAGCCTTGATTTCTGATTTTGAGATGAAGGATTTGGGTATGATGCACTACTTCTTGAGACAAGAAGTATGACAAAGGACCAATGAGACTTTTCCCGAGTCAAGGAAAATATAGAGTGGGGATATTAAAAAAAGTTTAGAATGCAAATCCATACACCGATGATGATGAATTTGAAGAAAATGAATAATGATGATTCATACGAGATTGATCCACAACTGATTGGATCACTAATGTACCTGGTTAACACCAGACTTGATTTATGCGATGCAATGAATGTACTTAGTCAATTCATGAGTCAATTGAGACAAACTCACTGGATAGCAGTAAAACATGTATTGAGATATATACAAGGCACAATTGAATATGGCCTGACATATGCCTCCAATGTGGACTTGAGTTTGTAGGGATATGCCGATACATATTGGGAAGAGAGTATAGTGGACTGGAAGAGCACATCCGATTGTTGTTTTTACCTTGGGGTTTGCCATGGTTTCCTTGTGCAACATGAAACAAAGCTCTGTGGCCTTGAGTACCGCAAAAGAAGAGTATATAGCATTGAGTGTGGCAGTTCGCGAAGTAGCATGGCTTTGCAAGCCTCTGACAGATTTATTTGATCATGAGATGGATTCTATTATTATAACCAGAGATGTGTGAAGCTCTTTGAGAACCCCGTATTTCATGATAGATCAAAACACGTTGAGATAAAATATCACTATATCAGAGACATGGTGCAGAGGAAAGCAGTACATGTGCAATACCTTCCTAAACATGAGCATATTGCAGATATCTTCACCAAACCACTTGCCAAAATGAAGTTTGAGTATTTTCGTGAGAGACCTGGCTTGGTGAAGATTACCTCCCTAGCTGAGAGGGAGTGTTGAGGATTACAACCAAGACGAAGTTCGAGTACTTCTGTGAGAGACTTGGCCTGGTGGAGAATGCCTCCCTAGCTGAGAGGGAGTGTTGATGATTACAACTACGTGAGACATCCTCCAGGACACAAACTGAGTGAGTCAGATTGAGAGAGAGCTCATGAGATGGGTGTGTTGTTCCTCTCCGAGACAGAGAAGGAACGTTGTGTGTGCCCCTGTGTGGGGTGAGGAAGCCCATGAGATGGGTGTGTGGTTCCTCTCTGAGACAAAGATGGAACGTTGTGCCCCTATGTGAGGTGGTGAAGCCCATGAGCTGGGTATGTGTTTCCTCTTTGAGACAAAGATGGAATGTTGTGTGCCCTGTGTAGGGAATCCCATGAGCTGGGTGTGTGGTTCCTCTCTGAGATGGGGATGAAATGTTCTGTGCCCCTGTGTGGGGAAGCCCATGAGTTGGGTGTATCGTTCTGAGACAGAGATGAAACAATGCATTGTCCTCCTCTATGCAAAGATTTGAGAAGATGTGATACTCCAGATGATTCTCCCGTGAGACGTAGTGAGAAAGAGATCTGCTGAGTTGGACATGCCTACGACTGAGCACATGTGAACGTGATCCTAGTGGTTGAGCACTAGTGAGTGTGGTTCTCCTGTGAGACGCAGTGTGATATAGAAGTGGACATCCATGTGGCTGAGCATAGATGGATGTTCCCCTAGTGGCTGAGCACTAGTGGGTGTATGATATCCATTGATATATTGTACATGAGTCAGACTTACCTGTAACCCTGTTTGTTATGTAAAGGGTACATGTCGGCCCCACCATAAAGTGAAATATAATTAATGTAAAAGATAATTAATATGGTAAAAATTAATTATATTCTGAGTTATTGACGTCGACCCTATTGTGTCAATAGACACTATTGTTGATAGGTTCAGTCTAATATAAATAAAGGTAAATTCCCCATTGATGAATCATATCACAAGTGTGAGTTTGAAAATTTCAGCAAACACTTGTTCTTGGGAAAAGTGCACACCTCTCTTGGGTGCTAGTCTTCTAGGGTTTGTAAGCACCCTTTTGTGTGCTAGGTTTTATGGTGGTGGAGGTATTTCTCTTGAAGAATAAAAAAAAGGATTGGATGGGTTTTCTTCCCTTGTTGAGAAGGGCTTCCCATGATACTTCGTGTGTACTTGTGCATGATATTTCTTCTTGTGATCTTGATTGTTGTAACAAATTGTTTATGGTTCAAGTAAAATGCTAAAAATGGAATGAACTTCATGTTTGAGCCTAGCTTATTGAAAAATCAACAACTCGGGCATATATACCCCTTCTTCAAAAGATCTTCAAGTTGCATCTATAATTCCTTCAACTCTGGCGTACTCATCCTATAAGGAGTCTTGGATACAGGAGTTGCTCCAGGCATCAAATTCATACAGAAATCAATATCTCTTTTCGATGGAAACCCCGATATCCCATTAAAGACATCCTCAAATTCTTTCAATATTTCACATTCTTCAATATTTGACACTTTATCCTTAGGTGCCTCCTCCATGTGCACTGGAAATACTTGAAATCCTTTCTTGTAGCTTTTCTTCAATTGCAAGGCTGAAACTTTTCTAATAGTTACAACCCTTGGTATGCCTTGAATTGCTCTTAAGTTTCCTTCCTCATCCAAGCAAATAAATTCCTTATTGTAACAGTCTAGAACAACATGATGTTGGTCCAACCAATCCATGCTAATGAGACAATCATATGAGCCCAAAGGTATGATATTCAAATCATATTTTGTTCGCAGACCATTCATTTCCATTGGACATGCCTTAACTATCTCATTAATTTTCATTTTTTCCCCTGTACCTAACTGCACCAACCAAGATTTTCCAAGCTTGCTTCTTGACAATTTGAATCTTTCCACCATCTTAGGATCTAGATAAACATGCCTTAACTGTCTCATTAATTTTCTTTTTTTCTCCTGTAGCTAACTGCACCAACCAATATTTTCCAAGCTTGCTTCTCGACAATTGGAATCTTTCCACCATCTTAGGATCTAGATAAACATGTCTTAACTATCTCATTAATTTTCCTTTTTTCCCCTGTAGCTAACTGCACCAACCAAGATTTTCCAAGCTTGCTTCTCGACAATTGAAATCTTTCCACTATCTTAGGATCTAGATAACTATGACTAGCTCTTGAATCAATTAAAGTAACAATGGGTTGGTCATTAATCTTACCTTTCACTTCAATCATGTGCAACTGAAACTCAACTTGCTTGTTATCTAGGGATGCGTAGATCCTTGGTACATGTTTTCCCATGTATTAAACATTCACAACTTGTTTTACATTGTGCGCAGTTGTTGATTTTTTATCTCTTTGAGAGAAATCTCTGTACATATGATCTCCGCCACAACCCCAACATTGAATAGGTTGTTGCCTTGTTTTTTTCCCCATTGTCACAGTCATTCTCGACTCCTTGAGAGTTGGTTGTCTTTGCGCAATATTTTTGAAAAATGATGGCTTAGTCCACTTCTTCCTCTGTTCCACCTTGTTTTTCATTTTATCTTTCCAAGCCTTTTGGAAATTCGGTCTTCCCTTTTGCTAATAATAAATGCATGTAGTGCGCCTTATGGTTTCCTCCAATGTATTGGGGTCATCATATTTTATCTTGTCACTGATAAATGATGACAACCCACTCATGTACCTCTGAATTTTAACTCATTCATCCTTGATGAATGCGCCATATTTCAACAGTTCCAAGAATCTTCTTTTATACTCGTCTATTGTTATACTCCCAAACTTGAGTTCAAAGAACTCCTTCATTTTCTTGTCATAGTATCACTTAGTTAAGTATTTCTTTTGAGAATACCTTTTAAACTCCCTCCAAGTAACCTTCTTCTCATCAATGTGTTGCACTTTCATGAACTGATTCCACCACATTGATGCTTTTCCTTTTAGTTGACAGATGAAAATTCTCTCTTCTGCCTGCATAGAGTAATTATGCCACTGGAAGTACTTCCTTATACCCAACAACCAGGTATTTTCATATTCATTCTTCTTGTGTTCACCGTCAAAGGTAGGAGGCTTGATCTTATTCATTTCTCCCTGTAGCTTGTCCACCCCTGTCCTTCTCTTATGCTTTATGATAGGAGATCGACTTGAGCTACTGCGTGTTTTCCTAAATGAATGCTTTGGTGAGTGGTGATGTTTGCTATCAACACTTCTTGTTTCTCTTCTTTCACCATGAGACCTATGACTCATTAACTTGCTTGACTCTATCTTCTTATCTGTTTTCTTTTCTATTCTATCCAAGTTTTGCATCAACTTGATATTCAAACCATCTTATTGCTCCTTGTCTTTCATAAGCCTTTCATTATCAACTTTATAACTTTGGACATTTTTTTGCAGTCCCTTTATGATTTATACCAAGTTTATGCACTCCTTCTTGCATTCTATACCATCAACACCCAAACCGACATACAAATCCCCAAATTCATCCTCATGGCTGTAAGTTTTCTACGTATCTTCCATGCTTTTTGACTTTCTGCGTTGATTATGTCATGCTCTTATCGATGTTAATTATGCAAAATATGCAGGCAATAAGATTTGTTAGACGAATTCATGCGACAACTTCATGAAAACTCTGCACAATTTTGTTAGAATATTTTCTTCTGATTTCCTGGATGATTTTAACATCCCAAATTCTAGTGCGCACAACCACGCATCAATATTTTGCATGCATCACTTCTCTATGCCACACAACGGTATTTTTCCGTACACAATAAACTCCGCACCAATACTTAGTGCACACGACAATTTCATGTTGATCTCTGGCCCATACCAATCCAATATTGAACCAATAGCTATGCAGCTTCTTGTTGATGTCTGGCCCATACAAGTCTAGTGTTGAACCAATCGCCATGATACCAAAATGTAACATCCCCAGCCACCCATGCTGGGCCATGCCAAAAAAATATCAACTTCCATCACTCTGATACCACTTTGTAACATTCTCAGCCCATTGTTGGGCAATGCCACTCCAAAATTCTAGTGCGTAGATTCTGCTCTATAACATTATTCTGTGCATAAACATTTGAGGTAACACACACTATCACAAGATGGATCACACCACACCACTGTCCCTCTTCTGACACAAGTTATAACGATGAAAGTAACACAATACAATTGTACAACTGTGTGCACAAACATGTTGAACACACACCATTATTGTGTGTGTATCCCACTATGATCATCTGATCGCTACTGCATGCACAACCATTCTGACATCACACACACTAATAAAAACTATCATACTCGGCATGTACTACTACAAATAACAACTATCATACACAACATGTACTACTACAAATACTGAATATCAACACCACACTTACATGTGCAAACAACATTATACAAAATTACAACAAATACTTGTATGGAACATTATACAAGAATTAAGCTCATATCAGACATTGATAATTAAGCACATAGTACATGAGACAAGCACATAAATGACACTAATATTTTATGAAAAGTAACCAACTACATGCAGAACTCAGACATTCCTCCCAACCATAGACTCTGTTGCTCATAAAATTTCAACAAAAGGTCATCCTCGAGCTGGGGCTTAAACTCCACTAGGGAAAAATAATTCCTAATGCCAGGCTAAGGTATGATAAATAACAAAATTGTTCAATCCAAGATGCCCACTGTTGCAACTAGTCTATAGTCTCTCATTCCCCACATGTTTGTCCCATCTCAGGAAGTGTGCCCCTTCTCTGCTCAACAGTCATTTGGCTGCTCCGCTTCCCTTCCAGGGATTTAGCAACATGTTCGACATGAAGTATCAGAGCATGAAAACTAATGCTCAATGCACCAGGGAACAATTCCCAACAAAAATCTCACCTGGAGAGAATGCTCACGTGCTTGACAACTCGCTTCTTCGACAACAAATCTCTTACTTGGAGAGAATGCTCACGGTCCTGACAACCTGCCTCTTCGTCAACAAATCTCTCACCTGGAGAGAATGCTCATGGACCCAACAACTCACTTCTTCGACAACAAATATCTCACCCTGAGAGAATTCTCACGGTCCTGACAACCCGCTTCTTCAATAGCACAGGTATTCCCGAGCACAGGGTTAGGGAATGACAGTAAGTTACAACAAAAATATGGATTCATTCGCAAAGGAAATTTTTTCTGAATGATCAAGGAATGAGTGGTAATATTTGAAGGAATGAATCCCCTCGAAAATACACTAAGTCCATAAATATATATTGCATGTCTTAAATTGGACACTTGTCACCTTCAGAATTAGCTTTAGCCACATGGAGACTAGTTCCCATCCTTCGGGAACTTAGGATAAATACTTATCCATAAATTACACTTTTAAGAAATATTAATAAAATATTCCCTTGGACTTAAGCCCCCTTGGCTTAACCCCTACTTTCCCCCTTTTTGGTGGAGTTTAGCCCCCCGTCTCTTTTCGTCTGATCTATTTGTGTGCAACGATGTGATATTATTAATAAATTGAGTGTTATTACATTTTACAAGGATAGACGCACTGGCCTATTTGCATCTTGGCTCACCAACCAAATAACCACATAGGCTCTTCGACCTTATATATATATATATATATATATATATATATCGGTCTGTCACATACCCACTACCTAAATCGGATTTTTCTGGTCTTCTGCCGGACCAGAACCCCTAATTATCCATGGAGGCCCAGCGTAAGCTGTCTCTTTCTCTCTCCTTCTCCGTTCTCATGTGATCGCGGGTCATGTCCACGGTTCAAATTGAATGCAGTGCCTATTTGTATTTCATGCCTCGACGCTACAGTAATGTCTAATCGTTCGACTCTACAACCGCCGAACCCTAATAGGGCTAGCGAGGGACCAATGGGGATGAATCCCTACAGGGTCATGAAATGGCTAATAGGAACCAATCCCAACAGGACCAGAGAACAATCAATGAGAAACGGCCCCGTTGTGCAGTTAAGTGAAATACAGGTGGCAGGGAGGGAAACATGACATGGTAGTCGACATGACAGGAGGGGCCCCACTTCACACGCCACACTATTCTGGACCCCCCCCCCCATTAAAGGCAGAATGGCAAGGGGGGTCCAGAATCCACCTGAGAGTCGTTGATCATGATGAATTAATCTCGACTGTTCGAGAATTGCGTGTCCAATTCCGGACACCCCCCCCCCCATTAAAGGCAGAATGGCAAGGGGGCTTCGGAATGAATCCTCAGCCGTAGATCTGAGCGGGTGGACTCTGGCCATCCAGATCTTCTCACTACTTACCTTTATGTGCATTCGCACCCCAGCGTAAAGCTGGCATCTCTACCTCACATCGGACGGTCATCCCAGACCCAGGATCCTCCGAGAGGATCCTGACCATTCGTCAGAGCCTAACCACATGCTAACATCTCGAGGTTTATAAGTCTGGACTTCGGGGTTTGAGAGAACAGGGTAACATGTCCCTTCGGTATCCCGAATGTCGAAACGCCGAAGTGTTGAATGAACCTCAATCAGAGATTAGCCCCTTAGGTTAAGCATTGGTCGATATGACCTCTTCCCATATGACCACAACCTCTCTTCCATCAGGATTTATCAAGGTGAGCGCCCGACCTATTGTCAACAGGACTCTTGAATCCCCGATTCTCGATTTCCCGAAACGGGTAATCTCTCGACACGTCACCTCCTTAAATCGGACGACCCACAACTGCTCCGGGGTTTACACATTGGAAAGTTTCGATCCCTTGTCACCAGGACTCCCGATTCCGCGATCCCCGATTCCCAGTAATGGGAGATCTTACGACACGTGGTCTCTATCAATCAGACGGCTTAGATCCATCCCGAGATTTCCACAATGGAAAGTCCCGATCTCTTGTCAACAGGAATCCCAATTCCGCGATCCCCAATTTCCCGTAATGGGAGATCTTACGACACGTGGCCTCCGTAAATCAGACGACATAGATCTATCCCGAGATTTCCACAATGGAAAGTCCCGATCTCTTGTCAACAGGAATCCCGATTCCACGATCCCTGATTTCCCGTAATGGGAGATCTCACGACGCGTGGCCTCCGTTAATCGAACGACCTAGATATTTTCTAGGGGTTTTCGCCCTTATACACCAGAGTCTTAACCCTCGGGTAACTCCTGATAGATCCAACGACTGTCGGGTTTTTCAGCCGAGATCTGATGGATCATAATGGTTCTTACCCATGCATTCTTCCACGACTCCCTGGGCATGGAAAAGATCCACGGTCCAGATACTCTCATGAACCTTGGGGATCTACGGTCCTAAACTCTTCGCTATCCACAAAGACACAGGAAAACCAAGTAGTAAGGCATTTAACGCCCTACTTTCTCCTACCAATCTAACGGCCGGGTGTGTTCGTAGGTTCCCCGACGAAATCTCCTCCGTCAGTCAACACCTATCAGGGACAAGGTATTTAAGTTTCCAGCTTCCTCTTACAAATCTAACGGTCACGAGTGACCACATATTTCCCGACGGGATCTCATCCGTCGATTCGTTATTTCATCCTTAAGTTGTCATCTCGGTTTTCAAGAGGATCGTTCCTCCTTATGCAGGGTTACTAAGGCCTTACGCCTTCACAACTGCCTTCCTGGTTCTTGATGGGTTTTTCAAGGAAGGTATTTCTACGGGGATATTTACTCAGGGTACTACCTGAGGTATGTAAGGATGTCGTCCTCCCGAGAACCAGACGTGAAGTCTGAATTTGATCAGTACGCACACAAATAACGAATTCATGAAGACATAAATCATACGTAGTCTTTCCATATAAAAATATACAACTACTTGTACTGATCAAAACACCATATAGTCATTCTTATAATGAAATCATTCATAGTTTCACAACTTATGAGCATAATTATCAGAATAAGCAAACACACACACACACACACACACACACACACACACACACATATATATATCAAGATGCCAGAAGCAAAACACTTATCAGAGATAACACCAGGGTCAAGAAACTGCTGAGAGGGGTGCTCGTTTCCACCCAACCATAGGCTTAGTGAATCCCAACGGATTTACCACTAGCCACCCCCGAGCTGAGACCACGATCTTGTGAGACTGTGTCTCCATTTGCCAGTGACCAGGAGTGAAGGTTGCAATCCTTCCTCTTTGCTATCACTCACTCTGCGTAATGCCATAGTTCTCCCCTCGCGTCTGCCCCCGCAATCGCTGCTACCCCACGCCTTATCCTCTTGCGAGGTTGCATGTGGTACGATTACCCTCGCGCTAATCAGGCCTCACGGCTCTACGGATGGGAGGTTCACCTCCCATCCCTCATTAAACCATGTACCTACCAGCCTGCAAGACATTTAATTCAGGGCCAGCGAGCCGCTTTTGGTTCTCCGGGCCAGTGGAGTCCAAATACGGTATTAATTCTCGGTGGAAGTTAATGCCACCTTTCCAGGTTCCCTCCACCGCCATCGTGGTCTCTTTTTCTGCACATCCCCTCTCAGCAGTCCTACAATAAATTCAAAATGTTATTCACATTCATTGACCTTTTTCCTCAAGGTCCATTTACATTACATATTCACATTTATGAGTTCTCCATAGTTCTTGGCCAGTCCAGTTATATTTACAAGCTGGGGGAAACAGGGTGTTACAATTCCCTCCCCCTTAAAAGGAACATCGTCCTCGATGTTCTTATCTACTAACATGAATGGTATGTACAGAAGTAAACAAAATCGGATATGCTTGTCTCATGGCATCCTCCATTTCCCATGTATCCTCATCTGGGCCAAAATGTTTCCACTACACCTTGACCTGTGCAATGGTTCTATTCCGGAGTGGGGTTTCCTTTCTGTCCAGTATGCATTGGGGTTCTGGTAGAAATTCTCCCTCCGGTTCCACCTGGATCACAAACTAGTCAATTATATGATTAGCATCATGTATATATTTCTTCAATAATGAAACATGGAAAACATTATGTGATTTTACTGTGGAAGGAAGTGCTAGTCGATAGGCTACAGGTCCCACTCTATCTAGGACCTCAAAGGGTCCACAATACTGGGGTGCCATCTTGGCACAAGATCCCATTTTCAGGGAACTCCTTTTGGGCTTAATTCTGAGATATACATGGTCTCCCATTTTGAACTCTCTTGGAGTTCTCTTTTGATCAGCATAATTTTTCTGTCGGTTCTGAGCGACCTTCAGATTTTGTTTTATCTGAGTCACTTGATGTTCCATTTCTTTCAATATGTCGGGTCCAAAAGATATCCTATTTACAGGATTACTCTAGCTGACTGGAGTATTACATTGTCTACCATAGAGGACCTCGAAGGGACTCATCTTTAAGGATGCTTGGTAGCCGTTGTTGTAGGCAAATTCTGCCAATGGCAGGTAGTATTCCCATCTCCTGGGTTGATGCATTACATGCATCCTTAACATATCCTCTAATATCTGATTCACTCTTTCTGTCTGTCCGTCGGTTTGAGGGTGGTAGGCGGTACTGAACAACAATTTGGTCTCCAATCCTGCCATCAGTGATTTCCAAAAATTGGAAGTAAATTTTGTGTCTCGGTCAGACACTATCTCTTTCGGCATACCGTGCAGTCTAAACACCTCTTTCATGAATATCTGGGCGATATCTATCGTCTTGCAGGTTGATTTGACGGGGATGAAATGAGCAGACTTGCTCAGTTTATCCACCACCACCATAATGACATCATTTTGTTTGGTTGAAGTTGGTAATCCAGTGATAAAATCCATGGAGATGGTTTCCCATTTCCATTCTGGGATGGGTAAAGGGTGTAATTGTCCTGCTAGGTGTCGATGTTCTGCTTTAACCTGTTGGTACTCTATGCATTGGGCCAAATATTTGGCTTTGTCCTTCTTCAATCCAGGTCAATAAAATTGTTTCCAGGTAGCAGTGATCATTTTCTGGTATCCTGGGTGACCAGTGTAGGGTCTTTTATGTAGTTCATCCATGATGAACCTCTTCAAGTTGTCACGATTTGGAATGTACAGTCTATCTCTGTAAGTGAGCAGACCTCCTTCAGTCATCTGGTAGCCTTCATACTTTACTCTAGTGGGTTCTTGCTGTAGGTACAGGGTCACAGTTTGAACGAAGGGATCTGTTTCTTGTGCAATTCTGACTTTTTCCTTGACATCTGTCTCGCAGGTACTCACCGCTGCCAGGTGAATCGTTCTCATGCTCCTGCTAAGGGCATCGGCCACCCTATTTTCCTTCCCTTTGATGTGTTTGATTTCAAAATCAAATTCGCTAAGGAGGGCCATCCATCTAG
>ML791909.1:256900-273500 GCA_009831015.1 Picea engelmannii
TCACATTCAGCCTAAGAATAAGTTTTTGGGTTATCTCCATAAAAGATAAAAACTATCTCTAAAATCCATATACTTTGGACATGCCTCTAAGTCTTACAAACACCGGATTGATAATAAATGCACTCTAATTTACTTGGGTAGATGGGAGCTCAACAGGAGGTTTGGCCTTTCTGAATTCCTCAAATTTATTACCCTTGGAAGTCTTTTGCTTCTTCTGTTCTGTTCGAGAATAGGAACTGGTCCTGCTGCTGGAAGAGCCTTCTGAATCGCCAGCTTCCTTCTCAGTGGAAGCGTCTGGCACTGGTCCTTTACCTCTGGGGTGAACCTTCCTTGAGGTGCTCCTCTCAGTATGGCCACTGATACGACCATGTTTCTGCACTTCGGGTTCATGCTGCATTTGTTGTTGTAGGTCGGATAAGCTCTGCAGTAAAACTGCATTAATTTCAATTTTCTTTTCTTGCTCTTTCATCATCATTTCATTGTCATCCTTGCAGCTTTGCAATTCAACCATGAGACTCCTTACAGTCTCGGCTAGATCTGGAGGGGTTCCTATTGCTCTCCTTTCGTCAGACTCTTCGTCTCTATTGTGGGAACCTTCTCCCATCTCTTGGTGAGTCACCATACTCTGCGTCTGTCGATTCTCGTGGTTGATCGTCCACTTGAGTGAAAAGACAAACACTGGCTATTAGTCAAGAGTTAAATACATTTTCATAATTTGTGCATAATTTATATCTCTTTCACATGCATACACAGTCGGGTTCTCGTTTCCAAGTTTTCAATCCTGGACAAGAGAGTTAAGTTACGGGGTTACTCCTCGTAGGAGTGCTTCGAACGGAGCTTATGCGCAACTCGTACACAAGCCCAATCAGGCTGAGTGTTGTAACCATGCTCTTATACCACTTTGTCACATACCCACTACCTAAATCAGATTTTTCTGGTCTTCTGCCGGACCAGAACCCCTAATTATCCATGGAGGTCCAACGTAAGCTGGCTCTTTCTCTCTCCTTCTTCGTTCTCATGTGATCGCGGGTCATGTCCATGGTTCAATTTGAATGCAGTGCTTATTTGTATTTCACGCCTCGGTGCTACAGTAATGTCTAATCGTTCGACTCTGCAACCGCCAAACCCTGTCAGGGCTAGCGAGCGACCAATGGGGACAAATCCCTACAGGGTCAGCAAATGGCCAATAGGAACCAATCCCAACAGGACCATAGAATAGCCAATGAGAAACGGCCCCGTTGCGCAGTTAGGTGGAATACAGGTGGCAGGGAGGGAAACGCGACACGGTAGTCGACATGACAGGAGGGGCCCCACTTCACACACCACACTATTTCGGACCCCCCCCCCCTCCATTAAAGGCAGAATGGCAAGGGGGGTCCGGAATCCACCTGAGAGTTGTTGATCATGATGAATTAATCTCGACCGTTCGAGAGTTGCATGTCCAATTCCAGACCCCCCCCATTAAAGGAATAATGGCAAGGGGGCTCCGGAATGAATCCTCAGTCGTAGATTTGAGCGGGTGGACTCTGGCCATCCAGATCTGCTCACTACTTACCTTTATGCGCATGCGCGCCCCAACGTAAAGCTGGCATCTCTACCTCACATCGGACGGTCATCCCAGACCCAGGATCCTCTGAGAGGATCCTGACCATTCGTCAAAGCCTGACCACATGCTAACATCTCGAGGTTTATAAGTCTGGACTTCGGGGTTTGAGAGCACGGGATAACATGTCCCTTCGGTATCCCGAATGCCGAAACGTCGAAGTGTTGAACGAACCTCAATCAGAGATTATCCCCTTGGGTTAAGCATTGGTCAATATGACCTCTTCCCATATGACCACAACCTCTCTTCCGTTGGGATTTATCAAGGCGAGCGCCCGACCTATTGTCAACAAGACTCCCGAATCCCCGATTCCCGATTTCCCAAAACGGGTAATCTCTCGACACGTCACCTCCTTAAATCGGATGGCCCACAACTGCTCCGGGGTTTCCACCTTGGAGAGTTTCGATCCCTTGTCACCAGGACTCCCGATTCCGCGATCCCTGATTTCCAGTAATGGGAGATCTTACGACACGTGGCCTCCGTCAATCAGACGACTTAGATCCATCCCGGGAAAGTCTCGATCTCTTGTCAACAGGAATCCCGATTCCGCGATCCCCGATTTCTCGTAATGGGAGATCTTACGACACGTGGCCTCCGTAAATCGGACGACTTAGATCTATCTCGAGATTTCCACAATGGAAAGTCCCGATCTCTTGTCAACAAGAACCCCAATTCCGTGATCCCCAATTTCCCGTAATGGGAGATCTCACGACGCGTGGCCTCCGTTAATCGAACGACCTAGATCTATTCTGAGGTTTTTCGCCCTTATACACTGCAGTCTTAACCCTCGGGTAACTCCTGATAGATCCAACGGCTGTCGGGTTTTTCAGCCGAGATCTGACGGCTTATAATGGTTCTTACCCATGCATTCTTCCACGACTCCCTGGGCGTGGAAAAGATCCACGGTCCAGATACTCTCATGAACTTTGGGGATCTACAGTCCTAAACTCTTCGCTACCCACGAAGACACAGGAAAACCAAGTAGTAAGGCATTTAACGCCCTACTTTCTCCTACCAATCTAATAGTCGGGTGTGTTCGCAGGTTCCCTGACGAAATCTCCTCCGTTGGTCAACACCTATCAGGGACAAGGTATTTAACTTTCCAGCTTCCTCTTACCAAATCTAACGGTCACGAGTGACCACAGATTTCCCGACGGGATCTCATCCGTCGATTTGTTACTTCATCCTTAAGTTGTCATCTCGGTTTTCAAGAGGATCGTTCCTCCTTATGCAGGGTTACTAAGGCCTTACGCCTTCACAACTGCCTTCCCGGTTCTTGATGGGTTTTTCAAGGAAGGTATTTCTATGGGGAGATTTACTCAGGGTACTACCTGAGGTATGTAAGGATGTCGTCCTCCCGAGAACCAGATGTGAAGTCTGAATTTGATCAATACGCACACAAATAACGAATTCATGAAGACATAAATCATACGTAGTCTTTCCATATAAAAATATACAACTACTAGTACTGATCAAAACACCATACAGTCATTCTTATAATGAAATCATTCACAGTTTCACAACTTATGAGCATAATTATCAGAATAAGCATATATATATATATATATATATCAAGATGTGAGAGGCAAAACACTTATCAGAGATAACACCAGGGTCAAGCAACTGTTGAGAGGGGTGCTCGTTTCCACCCAACCGTAGGCTTAGCGACTCCCAGCGGATTTACCACTAGCCACCCCCGAGCTGAGACCACGATGCTGTGAGACTGCGTCTCCGTTTTCCAGTGACCAGGAGCGAAGGTTGCAATCCTTCCTCTCTGCTATCACTCACTTTGCGTAATGCCAGAGTTCTCCCCTCGCGTCTGCCCCCGCAATCGCTTCTACCCCACGCCTTATCCTCTTGCGAGGTTGCGTGTGGCGCGATTACCCTCGCACTGATCAGGCCTGACGACTCTACGGATGGGAGGTTCACCTCCCATCCCTCATTAAACCATCTACCTACTAGCTTGCGAGACATTTAATTCAGGGCCAACGAGCCGCTTTTGGTTCTCCGGGCCAATGGATTCCAAATACGGTATTAATTCTCGGTGGAAGTTAACGCCACCTTTCCAGGTGCCCTCCACCGCCATCGTGGTCTCTTTTTCTGCACATCCCCTCTCAGCAGTCCTGCAATAAATTCAAAATTTTATTCACATTCATTGACCTTTTTCCTCAAGGTTCATTTACATCACATATTCACATTTATGAGTTCGCCATAGTTCTTGGCCAGTCCAGTTATATTAACAAGCTGGGGGAAACACGGTGTTACACTATCCAATGCACATTTCAAGGTAGTCCTTGTACACTTACTTGAGTGTGTGAAAAATTGTGGAATATGCGCACTCTTCCCTTAATGTGCAATCCACGCACACTTACTCAGGTGCGCTCAACACTATGGAACATACACACCCTTTCTTTGGTAAACAATCCTCGCGCACTACTCAAGTGCACACAAAAACTGAACGAAAACTTAATGCCAACAACTCATCAACCTATATGTACATTTACATTTACAATTGGTACCAACGGCTCACCAACCTATATGTATAATTAAAAATGGGTTTCAGATTAGGGACATTAAAAAATCTATCCTGAAAAATGGCCAAATTGTGCATGTGAGGAATAGGTGTTGCCTTTTCCTTCCTCATTAACTCCTGTCCCAACACAACTTCGAAATCATTCATCCATAGGAATAACGATGAAATTCGTCCTCCTGCACCAATCACCAAGCTTCAATGAGATGTCCTTGGCTACAACAACGAATCTCTCTACACTTGCATTGATCGTCTTGAAGGTTGTTTATGTTGGTTCAAGCTGCAACCCAAGCCTCTGCACCATGTCTTCCCTCAAGAAGTTATGCATTGCTCCACTGTCCACCATGGCTATCACCGACTTCCCGTTGAGTTTGACCTGCACATAGAAAAGTTTTGCCTCATCTTGCTCTTGGCTCTTTGTGGATTCACCCTCCATGACAACGTTCAAGACCTACAAGACTCCAACATATGGGTTGTTTGTCTTCTCCAAAGCATTCATCTTCTATTTCAGGGAACAGTTCTTCGCATAGTGCTCCTTGGCACAAATCCAACACGAAATCGACTTATTTTCCTTCACTACGTCCGTTTGCTTGGCATTATCCTCATTTCCCTTGGATGTCTTCATCTTTCCTTTGTCCTTCCTCTTCTCCTTCCCTTGTTGTTACTTCTCATCTTGGGCATTTTCACTGTTTCTAGGACTTGTCTTGGGTTCTCCCTGAAAGTCCAATAGTTTGTGTGCTACAATGATTGCTACTACAAGAGTCTACCTGTTCTGTCAGTGTAGCTCACTCTGCACCCACAATTGTAGACCATTCATGAAGTGGAAAATTATGTCTTCTTTCGACATGTCTTTGATCTCCAAATAGAGTCTCATGAACTCCTTGATGTAGGCTTGGATTTTACCAGTGTGCTTGAGAGCCAACAACTGATTTCTTGCAATCCATGCTTGGTTCCTTGGACCAAACTATGCCTTCAAGGATACCTTCATTTCTGCCCATTTTTCGATCTTCTCAACGATTCTCCCAGCTGCTAAGTCTTCCACTTGGTTCCTCCACCAGAGCTTGGCGGTTCCTATCAAGAACATCGTTGCATCGTTCACCTTGGCTTCATCTGAACTTTCGTTCAACTGCACCAAGTACTGCTCAATGTCCCAACAGAAGTTGCCAAGCAACTTAGCATTGTGAGTCCCGTCATATGGCTCGGGTTCCTTTATCTTGATCCTCATCGACATGAAAACAAAGTTCTATCTGTTAGACAAAACTCGTTTCAATAATGTGATGGTGTCATCTTGGTCCTTCAACTTCTGTGTGACTACGACAAGTGCATCCTCTGCTTCCTTGGGTCTATCCTGAATGTCGTCGATGAAGGTGTCAGTAATCACATTTGCGGTTGCCTGACACTCTCGAACGACTTCATTAAACCCATGCTTCATCTTGCCTATCTCAGTCTCCATGTGTTTGAACTTCTCATCATGCTGACACATTATGTCCTTCATCTTCTCAACAGTCTTGTCCAAGATAATGATTTGATCCTTCATTTTGTCGGTCTTGGGTACCCTCTCAATGTCACTACCATCCACATGCGGCCCAACCATGGATGGCCCTCCAAGTATCTTCACTTCACTTGCGAAGGGTTCGTCCAAGGCACCCAAGAATTCATCTCAAGACTTCTTCAGAATTCAACGATCAACTTGGAGATTACTTCTGCAATCGAGTCTGCGATAGTCCTGCGTTCGTCCACTTTGCCTAAGTGCTCGGTTCACCTTAAAAAATCTACGCTTGGCCTGATCAAGGGGTGTGCCCAGGTTTGTTCACAAGTCACGACTTTGCCCACAACTCGACCCTTCACTTTCATCACAAACCACCAAGTAGGTTGTTTCTGTGATGGGTCAGTCCACCTGATCAAACCCTCACCAAGCTTGTGCCCAAACTGTCTTTTCAACAAATGTGCCCCACCACAATTATTTTTACTGCAGTAGTGGTGAAGAGCCAACTATGCCTTGATAACACCTATCACGAAGGTGATAGGATGGTGAAGAGCTCACCAAACTGTTTCACCAAACAAGCTCTGATACCACCTGTCACAACCCCACAGGACGCTTGTTCAAATCTTGCGATCGTTAACTTTCTGAGGGTGTGCGACACCACAACGATTCTTACTTGGTTGCTTGGCAACAACAAAAATACTTCGTCCAGACTATGCTTTTTCACCTAGAGCATACCCATACTCCGTTCTACGCTAAGAACGAGTCACACTCCTACTCTAGTGCAACTCTTGTATACTCAGGCAATTTTGCTAACAGTTTAATACTTAGTCATATATAACCATACATCCATGAACATAAGAAACCAAGAGAACAACTGCGGAACAAACAAAAGACATACACATAAATAGTGCGGATGACACGAACTGTGCCTAACACCTAGCTAAGTCTTTGTTATTGCAAAACAATCACAATATGAGCACCATCGACTCGATTTACAACTTGGGCATACTCACATGACTCACCTCACCTCACCTCACCAAGACACTCATACACAAATTCGTCGCACCAAGACTCTTTGTCACAACCATCTCCGCAACCTCTTGCGATGCACCTCAGACGTGCCCTCAACCACAAACTTGTCCCTTCGTTACTGCAAACTTCACCAAGAACACAGATTTTGGTTCTACCTCACACATGGCTCCAACAGATCTGTGTTTACAAACTTCCCCAAAATCTCCTAGAGCGTCCCACCCTTGGCTACTTGTCTTCCATCTCGACAGTTTTGCCTTGCCTCATAATTTTTCCTAAGACTTTTCCTCTCCAAATCTCTTGTCAAAATCTGCCTTCCTTGGTTGTGTGCCCTTGTGCTCTTATAGGGACTCCAAGGGTCACCAATGTGAAACGTCATGTCCTTTGGGTGTGTTGAGCCCCTTCGCAAACCATACACTCAAACGACTCGTCGCACTCCTCTGTGAACCTGGCGCGCCCATCAACTGTCATGTCTCTTGGACCAACATGCCCCTTGCCTTGTTCTCTTCCTTGTGCTGATCGTCGTGACTCCTCGTGGGTGTGTCGATGGGGTCATCCAACCTCTTCGGTGAGCCCATGTTGTCAAGGGTAGACGGGTTCACTCCTTGGGCATGCTCCCAAGTTGCTTGACCCTTGCCCAAACAAAACCCAAGTCTTCGTCAATCATTCTAAGGTAAGTAAGGTGTGTGTGCCTCCTTGGTGTCACATGTCACCATTGTGCGCCCAAGGTGCCCTTGCTCACACCCACGCGTCTTCGTTTACCCAACCGATCACATGCCCTTTGTGTTCTCTTGCCCAACTTGTCCTCAAGTCTGCCCAAAGACTGTGTGCACTTGGTGGGTGTCGTGAGAGACCTTGCACTTATCAATTTGACAATATAATCGAGCTAATTTTCCTCATCTGCATAGGTTTCTATCCATCATCGTTCCAACTTGCTAACGCCATGCACATTTGTCATATGCCTTGGATTTGAGACCTTAATTGATATTAATATTGAATTAATTCGCCATTATCTTATTAATCATGCCTTTATAAGATACTCAACAAAATTATCCCCACTCATTAAAGGTCCACTATTTTCTATAAGGGTCAGAAGCATTACACTAAACAACTTATAATTTTAGCAATAAAATCTGAAAGGAGTAAGTAACGACATAACCGTGTTTAACGATATCTCGAGATCGTCACCCGAATAATCAACATCCACAAATCACTAAGATAGTCCAAGATATAACTTTTAAACACAGAAAGTGAAACTCGGGTGTACCGATCAGTGTCAAGAGGTAAATCAAGTGAGCTTTCTTTATAGAGACCTGGGTTCAATCTTCCTGAAGATCACCGATCAATGTCAAGAGGTAAATCAAGTGAGCTTTCTTTATAGAGACCTGGGTTCAATCTTCCTGAAGATCACGTTGTATCAATGCAACCAATTTGCAGATGAGGTCAGGTACAAGTTCTTAGAGAATTTGACAAAATAGACATTCCCCCACACGGCTTCATAGCTAAAGGTCATTAGATTGAAAAAACAATATTGTAAAAAGGAGTTTGACTGTCCTGTCAATTTTTTTTGCAGATGAGGTCAGGTACAAGCCCAAGTGAATTTGACAAAATAGATATCCCCCAAACGGCTTCACAGCTAAAGGTCATTGGATTGAAAAACCAATATTGTAAAAAGGAGTTTGACTGTCCGGTCAAAAAACGGGTTCACCTGACCAAAAAGGAAAGAAACTCATATGTGACCAAAATTGAATGAATAACCCAATCTTTGTTTTGCTACAAATAAGGCGACTAACAATAACTTGCTTATCTTTATTCCCTGCTAAGTAAAATAACTACAAATGCCCATGACTAATTTCAAAAGCATGGATGGCTCGTTGCCATCAACCTTGCCTCCTACCTCCAATGGTGATCTATTTCTCAGGTATTTCACAAATCAAGAAATGTACTTGTACCTTTTTATTTTTACTTTTATTTTTATTTTGGGCAGGGAAAGCTCAAGACTCAAATGTAACTCCATGCTTAGGCCAATCTTTGTTTCACATAAAATAAGCTTACTAGCAAACGATCACTTACTTATCTTTGTTCCGAGTGATCTAAAATATTTAGAAAAGCCCATTGCTAAATTCAATTTGGATGGCTTGTTAGCATCAGATATATGTCCTACCTCCAATGGTGACCTATTTCTCAGGTATTTCACAACTCAGGAAATGTCCCTGTACATTTTTATTATTTTGAGATTTTGAGCAGGCAAGGCTTAAGGTTCAAATTTTCAAACTTAACTCCATGCTTAATAAGTACCCATGGTTTCACTGTGGTTTGGGATGTCGACCAATTGTTTACAAATTTTCAATCTATCAATTTTATAGAAAGCTCTTGGCTCAACTAGTATAAGTTAACCAACATGCCCCCCTAAATGCTCTATTAAAAACATATTCCCTATGAATGACTATTCTTCATGATGTCAACACAGTAGATAATCTTTGAAAATAAACATCAGAGCTTTACAAACTTTGCATTAGTGAGACCTCCAAGTTCTTCTGCTTGTCCCAACATATTCCCTATGAATGCCTATGCTTCTGACATCAAACTTTTATCAGCAGTAATAACCACAGGAATACATACTATCCTCATGGATGAAGCAGTTACATTCCTCAATTGCATTTCCTGCCAAACAATCTTTCTGATGAACTTAGTGGCAGTGGCAAAATCCCTACAAATACGAAGATTCATGATCATCTGGACAGTTGAACCAGGGCATCTTTTAACAAGGCTGAAAGCAGTGGCCAGTTTCTCACCGTGGCAACAGACAACATGCTCCTTTCATCAACATTACAAAGCGATAAGTTTACGTCATGCATGTCCTGCTTATTTTCATTTTCCAAGCCAAACACTTTAATGGTTCATGTATTTGCTCCAATTGTGGGCGTTAGCTGTCTTCTACACAGAACAGATGCATGCTGCTGCCTTTGGTTTCTACCCAGCTGCATCCTGGCCTTGTTTTTAAACCCCTTTCTTTCGACAGTTCTCTAATCTTTGCTACATCATCCCACCTGCCGGCATCAGCATAGATGTTTGACATAAGAACGTAATTTGCAACATTTGCAGGCTCTAGTTCATATAGGTGTTCTGCAATAAGTTCTCCTAGCTCTACATTGCAATGAAGTCTGCAGGCACTATGCAAGGCTCCCCAAACACTAGCTGTAGGTTCTAAAGGCATATTTTTTATGAAGTCATACGCTGAATCCAGATGCCCGGCCCGGCCAAGAAGATCTACTATGCAAGCGTAATGTTCAACAGCAGGAGTGATGCGGTACTCCCGACACATGCAATCAAAGTATCGCAAACCTTCATCCACGAGACCTCCATGGCTACATGCTGAGAGAAGACCAGTGAAGGTAATTTTGTTTGGTTTCATTCCCGCCTGTTTCATTTTTTCAAATAACATAAGGGCATACTCAGTATAACCATGCATACCACATCCCACAATCATGGCAGTCCACGAGACGATGTCTCTTTCGGACATTCTGTCAAACACCAGGCTTGCATCATCTATACTACCACATTTCCCATACATGTCTATAAGACCATTCCCCACAAAAATATCAGATTCAAACCCACGTCGGAAAATATAATTATGGATTTCCTTCCCTTGGCGCAGAGCTGCTAAGTGGGCACAGGCTGGAAGGATGCTCGAGATGGTTACTGGATCAGGTTCTATGCCCGCTACTTGAATTTTGCAAAAGAGCTCCAACGCTTCATCACAGTTCCCATTCTGGGCACATACTGCAATCATAACATTCCATGAAACCACATCTCTATGGAACATTTTGTCAAACATTTGGCGCGCATCCTTTACACAGCAACATTTAGCGTACATGTCCACAAGAGCATTCCCCACCGAAACATCCCAATCGAATTCATTTCTCATCCAATAACCATGGATCTCCTTACCCTTCTCCACTAATCGCAGCTCTGCACACAGCGGAAGAAGACTCGCAATGGCGATGGAGTCTGGTGTAATTCCATCTACAAACATTCGGTGAAAAACCTTCAAAGCCTTACAACTCTCATTATTCTGCACATACCCAGCAATCAGAGCAGTCCACGATATAACATTCCTCTTAGACATTTTTTCGAACACTTTGCGCGCATCCTCTGTAATTCCACACTTGGCATACATGGCCACAAGAGCATTCCCTACGAATACATCTCCATCAAATTCACTTGTTTTTATGTCGCCATGGATAGTCTTTCCCTCTTCCAGATAACCCAAATGACCGCATGCCTTGACTAAGCAGGGGAAAGTGAAATTGTCAGCCCGCAAACCTTCTCTTCGCATTTGGTAATAGAGATTTAGGGCCTCTTCGCAGTTTCTACCCCGGGAATACCCTGCGATCATTACATTCCATGAGCACAGATTTCGTTTGGGTATTTTGTCAAACACTTGGCGAGCATCCTGGACGGTACCATACTTGATGTAGAGGCTTACGAGCGCGGTCCAGGATATGACGTTATGTATGCTAAGCTTGCCACTGACGAGCATCTGGGCATGGAGCTCCTTGGCATCTGACAGGGATTGAACACTAGCACAAGCCACTGAGATAGAATTCGCAGCCTCGGCAACATTGTTGGTGACATTAGAACGGAAACTGAAGGTTGAGATGATGAAAGAGTTATTGGATTTCTTGATAGTTTGTTTCATAAACAACTGAAATTGCATTTTGGGGGAGAGTGGGGAAAAGCAAAATGTTTTCTTTTATCCCTCAAAAATACAAATATTAATTTATATTATAATACTCCATAGCTAAATATGGTAATGGACACTCTCAAGAGTTAAAAGGTTAGCAATATATGCATGCTATCGCAATATTCAATGCTACAGCAAGTGGTATATACGTCGTCGAATATACCCTGGCGTATATACCAAGGTGATCTAATGGTGTATATACCACCTGTTGCAGTATTGAATGTTGTGTAGCAATGATTGATTACTTGTAGAGTTATAAGGACAAAGTTTAAAATCTAGTTGACTTCCTTTGAAGTTACCCACCATTTTTCATCGAGATATTTTGAGGGGGAGGGGGATATTGTGTCTTGAATAATGCCATTGTGTGATCACCTTTTTCACCTATTATGATTTGTAGTCAAAATTTCACATGCTTATTTGTAGTCAAAATTTCACATCTTTTAGAGCTTTCACATCATAAGCCTATTCAAGTGTAGCCATGTAATCTGGTCGTAAACTCCTTTCAAGATGTTGAAATTTGATGATATAAAAAGTTCGAGTTCCCATTGATCCAGAACTCCGATCAAATTTTTGACAATTTGGGTGGATTCATAATTGGATAAAACATTTCGAGGCATCATTTTGTTTCACCATGCAAAGACTTTCGATCATAGTGAAACTCTCCTCATCTCTCATATTTCTTCTAGATTTTTATAAAATTTGTGCCCAAAAAGTCCTTTTGCTACAAGATCAACTTATCCCCTATCCAAAATCTATCAATTTTTAAAAGGTCATGCGATGTAAAAACTTGATCCCCTCTAATATAGGTGATGATTAAAGGTTTACACATATTATATTGATATCGTTGCTTAGAGAATAATTGTAAAAACAAGTTGTATATATGTTATAGTGGTTGGAAAAAAGATTAATCTTTCTTTGGTGTATGCATCACTACAAGAAAAATGGTATTCCTCCAATTAAACAACAAGATAAATATGGATGAGTATTGCCTTCTTGAATCTTTCAAACAAATATTTAATACTTTAAAAGTTATAATTTATACTCGAGTAAATAAATTTAAAGATCACATAATAAAAAATAAGTTAAGGGTATTAAGTTCAAAGGTATTAAATACCATAAACCACTTTTCACTATGAAACTTCAATAAGTTTACATGAACATTTTAGGAATTAGGAATGGTTTTAAATGTAATTTTCAAAGTGTAAGAATCTAGTAACATTATTTCTTATAAGCTTCTAGAAATTTTATAGGTGATATTTATTTTTTGTTAAAAAAATGTAGTGGATAATTGTAGTTGTATGAAAATAAGAACAATTAGCACAGTAAGGATTAAAGTCATAATTTTTCTAGAAATTAAGTTTCTACTTTACCAAACACAAGCTTCCTAGAAACTTATTTCAAGAACTACTTACAACTTTGCTTGTAAAATAAGTCAAGAGACATTTGTTAGCACTAGAAGTCACCCTCCGATTGCAGAGAGGGTAAGCCTAGTACCCATCAGAGTTTATATGTCATAGGTTGGTTTTATACGAGGTCAATGAGCGCAGACTCAAGACAATATCATTTTAACTCGGAAAATAGGGGATTGACACGCACAAATAGGTGAGGTCTTGATTCAACTTCAGTCAGTAAGTTGAGCTTAAGTATGAGCAAAGGGGAGACTTAGCGAGAAGGATGAACGAGACTACTGTGGGCATCAAGTCTCCAGCAGCTCGAAGAGGAAAAACTCAATACTCAAGAGCGATCTTGAGATCAAACTTCAGGCACTGAAATATGGTGCAAGCAACACAGTTACAACAACATGATGATCAAACCTTCATCACCCTGCAACTACAACAGCTCAACTGGATCTTCCATGCCCAAGCCATCCAATGTAAGAGGGAAAAAACAACACATAAAACTGATTAAAATTGGTCGTGATGCCATTGTGATCAAGCCTACATCACAACAACATAACTACCCTCGACTAGATCATCCATGCCCGAGTGTTCTAACACAACTGTTACAAAGAAATGGAAAGGAAGTTGACTTTCATTAAACAAGAAGTCTCAAATACATATACATAACCAGAAGAACCCAAGCTTCATTAAAACTTTACAATACGGGAGCCTAGCTCAACCCTCGACCTTTACAAAATATCAAAATGACTCCTATATACTCAAAAAATATTCGCCACTACCAACAGAGGCGTGCTCGAGCTTCTCGTCCAATGCCATATGTCTGTGTCTTCTCGGTTAGATTGTGCATGCCTTCCCCTGTCAAACGCAAGCTCTACTTTGCCAGTCCTTTCTGGATTTCCATTTATGCAGTGAGACGAGGTTTCAACTGCCGCCTCACTTCATTATCTGCCTTTTCTCTGGATTGAAACACGGCTTAATGCCCAGGGGGTGGCCACATGCTGCTCTCGGATAGGACGCTATATAAACACGCGATTGCGGGGCCGCTCAAAGTGGTTTGGGTTCACATCTCTTTTGAGCCCATAATCCGCCACCTTTCTCCATGTATTACTATTTCCAAACCATGGCTTCAATTGCAGGACCGCTCAAGAAAATTATCGCCCGAGCATGTCGAGTCCCCGCAATGGACTATGGTCATCGATCTTGTGATCTTGTGTGAGAATTTATGATCAACGACTCAAATCTGCCCTCTTCAGATCAATGGATCAGATCTTCCCTTTTCGAATTGATGATTGAGGTCTACTTCGGGACTTCGGGCTTCGGCCTTTCTCATGGCGCTATACTTCGTGGAATTTTGAAATCCCGAATACCCGGGGGCCGTTAATCTGGAATGCTCCTGGAATCTCCACCGTTGACAAAATTCAACCTGTCTGTTTGTATTTTAAACCCAAAATGAGTTTCTCTGCATGCTACGCTCGGATGCTTCCTGTGCAGACCATGAACTTGGACGAAGTGCCGCCTCTTGACAACTATATGTGATAACATTTGGCTCCATAGGGGATGGCATGCTCCCTACGAGCTGCCAAGAACGCGCAGTTCCAGTGCCTTAGCTGTTGGGCTATGGAGTCATGCTAAAAAAACATCCTGCTGAGAAATAAAAGCCAACAAGCACACTATCTTGCTTGTAGACATAAAGCAAACACACCTGCTCTTGATAGAGCTTACTTATGTACAAAAACCTAAGCTAACTGATTTTTACAAAGCGCTAAGTGAAAGAAAACTTCCACCATAGCCACCCAGACTGTCTGGTAATATGATCCTTCTCTTTTACTACAGATAATCCTCAAAAGGCTAAGGAAGTATGACAACAAAATGAGGACATGGCTTGGAACACTGACTATACCCCCAAATGATGATAAGGTGAATAAATCTGCAGGCTCCAATGCTTTTGGAAAACACAACTCCATATATAATCCCACAGGGTCACAAAATTTATAATCAGGGGATCTCAACTGGTAAGAAATTAACTCTTGTCCTTTATTGCGGCTCACCCATCGTGTGATGTTCTCAGAGTGCACAGGTGGGTGGAGAACTTATGCAGGATGGCTGATACCAGGTGATACCTTCTCAATTACAGGTTCTAGACAAGAGATAAACTACCCACTAAGCTCCTCCTTTACATGTTGCTCTGTGTTTTCTGTGAGTCTACGATAACTGATTTCCACCCAATGCTTTTCCTTAATTAATAAAGGAAAAGGCTCTATAGTGTGGTCTTGGAAACCTTTCATAACACCATACTCGCCTGTGAGTATTGGTGAAGTAATGCAATTTGAAAATTTTAGAAAATATGAAATGTATGACTCCATGTATATGGCCACGGGATCGTGAATAATGCGACAAAATCCTGGCTGCTTTAGAAGACCAGACTGCTCCTCTGTAAAATTCTCTCTATCTGCAAATAAATTCCCTCCTTGTTCTTTTGAAACCAACTCTTGATCATCAACAATTGTCATCTCTGCTTCATAAGAATGGTCACAAGATAAAGGTGCAATAAGATTTAGAACATCATAACTATGATCAGCCAAGAACATACAATTATCTATGAAATCAACCACTGCCACATGCTCAAAATGTTCTGGAAACAGATCATAAGATTGATATGCATTCCTTCCCTTAGAAAAATCTGCAAATGTTGAAGGCCCTGATTCCAACTGTGAATCATACCTACTTGCTTGTTGTTGTTCTAGATTTGATTCATATTCACTATCTTCTTGCTCAGAATCTGAAACAGATTGACAATCTTCTTTCTCATGTACATGCAAATTTTCGAGATATGTCTGCCTATGAACCCACTTGCTAGCCCCGATGTTCTCTTCGACCTCTACAACATCTCCAAACATATGTCTTAACAATGAAGATTTCCTTTCTCTCAAGAGAAGGACAAGCTCTGGATGCTGATCCATGACATAGTACACCATGGCAACAGTCTCTATGGGTCTGATCTCCACAGGCATACTATGATAAATGTTGTAAAACCTCATGTTGAAGACAACCAAGGCTTCCTCTTCCCCTCTCCTCAAGGCATTAAACTCAAACCAGTATTGATCAAGGGATTCGTTCTCACCCCAACACTTTAAAAATGCATGGCATAGCTCGGTCCAGGAACCAATAGAACCGACCTCCAGACATCTAAACCACACAACAACATCTCCAGATAGGGAATGTGAGAACAACCTCATGGTAACATCATCATGAACGATCTCAAACTGATCAATAAAGTTCTCAAAGGCCCCCAAGTGCCTCTCAGTTGTAACATGATCCTCCCCAGAAAATCGAGGAAGATACTCAAAGGAATCAAGAGGATAAGGGTTAAGGCGATATGGCAGCCTCAAAGGCTTAAACAACTTATTTATGATTTTAATTTGAAAAGCAATGGGCTGATCATGAGGATTAACAAGTTGATGGAAAGGCTCAGCAGGAATAATAGAGGGTAACGAGATTTGAGAAGACTGTGAATTATTCTCAACCTCCTAAAGGCTACAAGGGTGATCAATTTCGAGAGGAGATGCAATACAGATCTCAATTTTGTGAATAGGCTTAGGTGAAGACACAAGATTGACATCTACAACAGAAGAAGAGGGCATGTTTTCTTCTTCCAAGGATGGATGAATGAAGGAAGGCTTATTGTCATCTGAATATACAAAGAAGAGGATAATCCTCTTTATATGTGAAGGAAATGAGAGAAATGAGATGATAAAGAAGAACAAGACTTCATAAAGAAAACTCATAGACTGATACCTGGTCTTTC
>ML791909.1:304760-335841 GCA_009831015.1 Picea engelmannii
AAGATTGAAATATTTCTTGAGTAAGTGGTATTACTTTATCTTCTGGATTTTGTTTATGAGTAATTATAAGTGTAATTGTGATTCCCTAGTGGTGGTTGTGCAATTCTCTTCATATTTTTCTTGAACAAATCCCTTTTTTCAAATCTCTTGGAAGATTACTAGTGGAGTACCCTTGAATCATCTTGAAGTTGTGTAAGGAACTAGGAGGATATTCTAGGGTTTATACTGGACAATCCTAGATATCACCCTAGATCTACTTACATCTCTTCAAGGGACTCCTTAATTAACCCCATATGCCCAAAAAAATAAAGAAGGCACTAGTCTTCTCCCTTTAGTCAGTCATAAATCTAAATTTCACCTTTTATTTTATGTTTTAGGGTAAAGCTAGGGTTTTGTAACATCATATATACATTTGCAACCCTAGAAAGACTAAGATGTCTTGGTATTTGTGCATATATTTGACTTGAAAATCATCTTAAAACACCAAATTGCATTGCTAATTTTATTTACATCCTAATTAGGGATCGATGTCTTAGTCTTTGGTTTTCATATGCATTCAATATTTTAGAATTTGCTAGCTGTGTAAACCCTAATTTAATCCATTGATTAAGCCCCAATTTTACTTTCTTATTATTTGTTTCAAGGGATAAAAACTTGCTGCTATAATAACTTGTTTTGCTACTATATTTTATCATTCTTTACACATGTTTGCAACATCCAATAATATTTTCTTGATTTGTAGTGTTTGGGGATCAATTTGCACCAATATTGACTTGATAAACCTTCTAAATATCCCTAGATCCACATCCACTAAAATTTGGAATTTAACTTCAATAAGCACCTAATCCATAACTTGCTAAACATACCTAGTTGGTGGTATTATTGGGTAGCTACATAGGATGCCTTAGAATTGATTGTGTCTTTCCTTAGGAGTCCTTGAAGATACTTGAGAATCCTCCCTTGTGTTGGATTTATCCTTCACTAAAACGGAGGAAGTTGTTGCCTAGGTGACAATGGTAACATCTTCTAATGTTCCACTCATTTTGTACCTTATGAAGGCTTTGAACTAGGGTGCAATATTGTGTGGTAACAATTATCATATTTAAATATTGATGATATTGATAATTACTATAAGAATATTTTACGACATGCTTATAATGAGAGAAAAAACCATGTATATGTAAATGCAATACCCCACTAACATTAAATCAATTCCACACCACGAGAGCCAAAAACCATGTATCCATAACCACAATTATGATTTTTTTTTTTTAATAATTTAGCCACTTATCTATTAATAATACACAAAAAATAGTACATTTGATCTAGTATGTGGCTAGAACTATGGGGTGTACGACTTATATTTAATATTTTTTCTAGTGGAGCTATTCATCCTATAGTTTATTCTCTAGGTATACAACATATCTTCAGAAAAAACAAGAGACGTGAATATAGTTATTATAACAACCTATAGTATACTTGATAACATATGTTTCAACCATTACAAGATAGGAGAAAAAGCGATAGAGATAACAATGGGACTTGACAACGTTGCTTCTAATATCCTCACCCTTTGACATGCAATCCGAATAGATGTAGAATGGTGGAGTAGCTATACCCTCTTTGGCATTAGATTTGGTTGTTTGTGTCTCTGTTGCTAATTTCCTCCTTTCATTGTTTGGATCCTCAATCACCACTTCAATTCTTTAGATAGATTTAATTAGGGATTCATATTTTCAATTCATGAAACCCAATTTATCTAGAAATGTATGCTATTGGATTCCCTTCTCTTCCATGACTTGGGAAACACAATACTTACACCGGTAGATCTCTACAAACTTTGGGTATTTGGTGTCCTTGCTTTTGCAGAATCCTGTATTTGGGAACCAATGTAGTAATTCTACATATACCTAGTCCAAATCAGTGTGTCCCCTCTTCTTTCAAACCGGGATCTCAACTATTTCAACTTCCCCTTTATTGGACCTCCAAATCCATTGTGGTATCTATTTTCTATTGCCATGGCATCCAATTGAGCTCTTGACATTTTCTACTTGTACCCAGGTGCTCTTGGATTCCTACATGTCTCTACTCTACCTTGCCTCACCCTATTCCTCCTTCCTTCTCTTTGAATTTTGAATGCCTCCTCCTTCTTTCCCTCCACGTCTATTATGTAGTTCCCTAAAAGTAGACTACCCACCACTAGCTTGGTTGATGAACCCAATGTGGAGGATTTAGACAACCAACCAAAATTAGTGGTGAAAAATCATAGGCTACTCAGAACACACCACCAATTTAGATTCCTACCACTCACGAACATATTACCTGTTAGACCAAATCTAGGAAGTGATGAGCTAGACCCGATATCCAGTCTACACTGAGCAACAAGATACACCCATGAAACACAAAGGTAATATTCCAAACATACTAGATGAACTAGGGAGTCACTCTCCATATCATGTAAGGAGAGCCACCCTTTTCATTTTTAGTCTTTCCTACAATAAGACTCCACAATGCTTGCATGTCTATTTCAAGCTAGAGACCAATTGTTTCCATAATTCTCCACATTGGTAGATTAATATTGACACAAGGTGAAATTTATGCACTAGATGGGGAAGCTGAGCTATGGTGGATCTAGTCTTTGTATATATCATCCCCTACATCCTCATGTTGACATGATGATATGGCTTCGACATATGTCCCTTAACTAGACATGTGCCCCCCTCACCCTCTTTCATCTCTGAAACCCCATACGGGGAATGTAATTATGAAATTTTAATGCACTATCATTAATCAATTTCATACCATGGAAGAAAAAAACCTTGAATATATAAATGAAATGATGATATTTTAAATTAAATTGTAAAATAACCATGTAATCTTGTTGCCTGTAAACAAGTGGTACATTGCCACCCCAAGGAAATGTCAAATTTCTATTTGACATTGCATGAAAAAAGATGTACACATATAAGGAAAATGAATGAATTTATTATAAGTTGATTGTTTTTTTTTATAGTTCCCACCTCATCCTCACTCTATTGAAACATAATAAATGAACATATATTCAATAAAATAAAAAAGTGCTAACATATAAAGATGTAATAAGAAACATATAGGTTGAATAGTTTTCAATACCCTATGATCCGGCTCTGTCACCCACGTTATCAATGATCTAGAAGAATATAATAAATATTAATTAATGAAAGAATAATTCCAACTATTTATAAGTTAGAAAAAACACATAATTAACATTAATTTCTTGGCGCATGGGCTCCAAAACTTCCACCATTCTTTTGTAACCATTCCTTAGGAAATAATTTAATTCTTCGGAAGTGGGCTAATGACTATAGTTGTCTAACTATATGTAATAAGGGAAAAACATATTTAATAATGCCATATATTAAGCTACTATATTAGCATAATAAATGGGTTTATACTAATAAACTTGCAAAGTTCCCTCTAATTGAGGACCTCCCAACTTGACCCAAATAATATATACCTATTAATTTCTTCACGTGTAATCATGCTTGTACATAAGATAAAACAAGACCAGTTAAATTTATCAATGTCTAAGAAATGACCACAAGAGTAGGTCAATGGTACTAAAATATTACACTAGAGAAAGATAACAAGTTAAAGGCATATCAAAATAAATAACTACAAGCATATATTATTTATTACCTTTGTGGAATTTTGCTATGATGTGTTAGGGTTCACTCCCTCTTGCCACTTTCTCATTAGTGATACTCTTGGCCTCTTTGCAATCCTTACATTTTTTTTTTTAAATACGACTTTGTCAATGTTAGTTGGTCTTTGTTTAATGTCTAGATCTTTGCTCTCCTTATGGAAATTGCAGATGTGCTCACTGAATTTGTTCAAAACCACAAAAAAATAAGTCACCTTTAAAATTCAATGACGACACATAATGAAATATAAAAGGTAAAGAAATAGAAACATGAGTGAGTACATAGAAGACTAATTCAAACATATTTCACCTATGATGGTTTCTCCTCCTCTCGATAGTCTTGGATAATCTACGAAGGCCCATTTATCACTAAATTGTAGATTTGGGAACCTTTTATGTAGATGTTGTAATTTATTTTCTAACCAAAACTAATTATTTTATACCAATGTTTATGGTATTATTTTGACCACTCTCTTGTGATAGTGTCAAAAATTTCATTATGGAAAATTATGCCACTTCCAAATTTCAAAACCTCTCCTTTATCGGTAACTTGTATATTGTCATAAAGGAGTGCAATTTCTTTGTCTTTTGTAGAGATATATCTTCATATTTGTTCATCCTCATCATTGTACCTTACAATCAAACATTAGTATGCAGGTCATAGAATCAATAAGCACCAAGAAACATGTAGTATATTGGATTCAATTACACTCAAAATTTCACTGAAAAATGCAGGATAAATCATACCACAGATAACATGCTTAGATATGCAACGATTGATATCCCTGGAACTTTCTCCCTATTACACCGAATGCAAGTAATCCATATCTATGTAAAATCTCTCTTTTTGGTTATAATTTTTACAAATGATGCAAATTTTTTAATCAATATTTTTTGCAACATAAATGAACTATAGTAAGTAACAATTATAATTATAAATGCAACTCTTCATAAATAAATGCATGCTTTTCAATATTATATAGCAATCATAAAGCATGTAATTACAACTCACCAGGGGATTCTTCTTGTTTCCTTCATTGGTTGCAATTCTTTTACCTTTTCTTCTCTAATGTTCCTCCTCTCTTTCCCTAGTCTAGCGTCATAGCCTGAGTGGCGCAAACCCCACCCCTCCTTATCGAGGTTGCACGAACTCCCGGTCTAGGATCATTCAAGTCGTCAAACTAAATGGTTCATCATGATCCCGATGGAACTATTTTCAACTTGACATAGGCCCTTTTTCACTTCCTTGGCACCCGCGATGTGGCACCTACAAACCCTCTCCTTAGCGCTTTTCAACTTCGACGCCAACGCTGCTAGCTCTCTGTGCTAGACTCTCTCCTTGATATGACCATGGACTAAGACCGTGGGTCAACTCCCTTTGCAACCCCGCACTTCGGGACTTTCGTGAGATATTTCCTCCTTTCCCCGATTTTCGAATCGACAAACTCTTCGGGACCAGATCTACGGTCCACGTTCATCCCACGATCAACGACTGTGATCGAATCAAGAGTTTGAGCCTCACGAGTCCTGTCTCCTCTTGACTCTGCTTCTTCCTGACTTATTTCAAAGGGTTCATCCTCCAAAATATGTGACTCTCTACCATGTGTCTTCCATATCTAACAGCCTGGATTTCAAATCGCTCTTCGTGACTTCGCGAAGATCCTTTGCTTGCTCCCGACAAACCTTGCAAAGTTCCCACTCCCGAACTTCTTGATCTTCTGCCACCTGTCCTTTATTTTACGATGGGTGAATTCTTTGTCTTCGGGACTTTTTCAAGTCCTTGAATCCTGTGCACACTTAGCGCAAAACCCCTTTCGAGACTCAGGTTGTTTTCGAAGGATTTCTTCACTCCTTCCAGAAATATGTGCAACTCTCCTGTGACTTTGCTCGGCTTGAAAACCTCCAAGGTTCCAATTTCCTCTGCGAGCTTCTCGTGCCCTCCTGGCAGCTTCTCGTCCTTCCTATTGAGATTATAAGATGAACTCACAACACCTTAGGCGTAATCCTTGCACTTGGCTCAGTTTTTTGGCAGCTTCTCCCTCGGCCTTATGGAAAGGTTTAAGGCATCTCCTTTCCTTTCTCGTTGCACTTCTTCAAAGCCTTCCTTCACCAAAATGTTCAACAATTTTGGGGTTCTTCAACACCTTCATCCATGTTGTTCCTGGGTATGCTCACGCAAGCTCGATGCCCTCCTGACAGAGTATTTCAGAGTGTTCAGTAACTCTGAACTGTGTTTTCTCCCACACAGTCTTTCTTTTCAAGGGACTTAACCGCCTTGAAATTTCTCACTACGTCAGTGAATAAATCTAGTGTACCCTCCTGGCATATTCTCTTCTGAATCCACTGAGTTCATACACACACTCCTTACGTCGGATTACAAAGTCTCCTCTCTTTGTTACGCACTCCTTGCACTTAGCCTAGAGAACCAGACTTAATTCAACTCGCGGATAAAAAACTGTATCTCTATCCCTGCAGATGATTTCTAACATTCATCTACAATTCACAAACCTATAAAAGACATCCAAAACACAAATTCCATTTAATATAAATGTAAAATAGGAAAAACTGTCATTTTCTATTAATGGTGGAATGCCAAACTACAATGGTGGAGTCCGAGCTGCAACTCAGTCTCGGCTCTCTATGTTCCTCACCCTAAAATCTGGCCTAACTAACTTCTACCTTGCTTACAATACAAAGGTTTATACAAGAGGGGCTCAAATGAGCATCCCTCGCAAGCCGACTAATGGTGTCAAATCACCATCCCTAATTCCTATCGAAAGGCCAAATTACAATGATGGCAATTTTTCTCCAAATCGGATGCAGATCCATTTTGCCGTCATCCTATTAATGGAAACCTTATCTCCATCTTGTGTGAAAGCATGATTTGGCTCTTCCAGCTTATCTCCAATTAATGCCTAGATCACGTCTTGGATTCTCGAGGAAAAAATGAGAGGGTGGTGCCTCTCCTTCCTTGAATGTGCACCACACATGTTAATTAGTTGACGCATGATGAGATGGAGCAATGCTCCTTCATCATACTCCATAGTGGAAAAAATCATGACCTCCTACTCATGAGATTTCCAACGTGGCTGAAATCCACCTGGATCCCAAACTTTCTGCTGGAGCCATCTCTCATCTCCTTTGCTTCCCCACTACTATTCCTGCATCATCCCCCCTGCTTGTGTAGGTTTTTTGTCGTCCAGCTTCCTTATGATAACCAATTCCTCTACTGAATCTGACATCAACTTTCTTATCTCTTCTATCACCTTGTCCAGATGCTCTATCGGCTGGTTCTTCTGTTGTAGTCTAGCTTGCTACACTCACTCCTTGTCGATAGGAAAATCACACTGACTTCCCAAGACATCTTCTTCCTTTGTGGCATTAGCTTGCCACTCAACTGTAGTCTTCACTCCTGTAGGCTCCTCGTCACTGAACTGTTACTCAGATACCACCTCTCCTGACAAATTCACTCCTGCCAATCCTTTGGCTATTCCCATTCCAGCTTCCTCTAGCTGCTCCTCCTGTTGGTTTGGTCCTTCATCTACTTCCAACTTAGCCTGTTGGATATGCATGCCTTGCATTTCCACTCTCCTCTCAAGATCTTCAAATTCTTCACACAGATCAACAAAGTCTATTTTGTTTGCTTCTCCTTTTTCTACAGACCTTAGTGTTGTAGTCATCCCTTGTTCAGCTTCCTGGCTGAAAACATCGAGCAATTCTGTTGAATTCTCTTTTTCTTCTATAGGGATAGACATCAGTGTCTGTTCCTTCTCCTCCTTGACAGTCTCTGCTTGATGTCTCCCTGTCACATCTGCAACATATGTGCTAGCCTTTCCTTGGCCGCTTGGTAGGAATATCTCAACTCCTCCAATGATCAGAACGTCCCTATGATCCTCCTCCGTTGTTGTGATGAAAGTTTCTAACTTGTCATCATCTTCATTCACGTGACTCACAACTCTATGTGAATCTCCATCTGAGTGAGGTTTTTCTTCTACCTCCTCATCTGCCAATGAACTCTCAGCTGAGCTCATCTCTTGTCCCTTTCCCACCTGGAAATCTGGGATGTCTCCTCTACCCACCTAACAATTTACGATATCCATTGATTCCTTCTCATTACCCACCTGTAAATCTACAAGACCCTTTCCAGATATCTTTCCCTTATGACCGAGGTTATTAGCATGTCTCAACCACCTCTTTTTCTTCTATTGGGATAGACATCAGTGTCTTTTCCTTCTCCTCCTTGACAGTCTCTACTTGATGTCTCCTTGTCGCATATGCAACATATGTGCTAGCCTTTCCTTGGCCACTTGGTAGGAATATCTCAACTCCTCCAATGATCAGAAGGTCCCTCTGATCCTCCTCCGTCGCTGTGATGAAAGTTTCTAACTTGTCATCATCTTCATTCATGCAGCTCACAGTTCTGCGTGAATCTCCATCTGAGTGAGGTTTTTCTTCTGCCTCCTCATATGCCAATGAACTCTCATCTGAGCTCATCTCTTCTCCCTTTCCCACCTGGCAATCTAGGATGTCTCCTCTGTCCACCTGACAATTTACGAGATCCATTGATTCCTTCTCATTTCCCACCTGGAAATATGCAAGACCCTTGCCGGATATCTTTCCCTTATGACCGAGGTTTTCAACATGTCTCAACCACCTCTTTAACACCTATTTCTACCTTCTGGCCAACAAATTATGAACAGGGTATCTGGATGTCCTCTTCAAAGGCCATTCATACCTCTAGTGCACCTTTGATTCCTGCTACATCTTAAATGAAAGCCTCTCGATCCGTGCTCGGATTTCACTAAGCTCCTTGTCCATCTTTTCCTTTCTCTTCTGCGAGTGGAATTATCCTCGCCCATGATTATGACCATCAATGGCCATATTCACCTTCTACCTTCCCTCCTGGAAAGTTTGTTGCTCACTCTGCAACTGAGAGCATCCTTAGGTTCTCCTCCGCCTAAAATCTACAAACGAAACTAAGCTCTGATACCACTCTAGTATCATACTATCTTTGTACCTCCTTCTCTCCACTTGAGAGAAATTTATCTCTAATACCACTCTGGTATCAGACTATCTCTGTACTTCCTTCTCTCTACCTGAGAGGAATTTAGCTCTGATACCACTCTGGCACAAACCCCACCGCTCCTTATCGGGGTTGCACGATCTCTTGGTCTAGGATTGTTCAATTTGTCGAACTGAATGGTTCGTCGGGCTCCTGATGGAATCATTTTCAACTTGACATGGGCCCTTTTTCACTTCCTCCGCACCCGCGATGTGGCACCTACAGACCCTCTCCTTAGCGTTTTTCAACTTCGACGCCAATGCTGCTAGCTCTTTATGCTAGACTCTCTCCCTGATATGACCACAGACTAAGATCGTGGGTCAACTCCCTTCATGACCCCACACTTCAGGAATTTCATGAGACCTTTCCTCCTTTCCTCGATTTCTGAATCGGTGAACTCTTCGGGACCAAATATACAGTCCACGTTCATCACGTGATTAATGGCTATGATCGAATCGTGAGTTCGGGCCTCACGATTCCTCTGTCCTCTTGAATCTGCTTCTTCCTGACTTCTTTTGAAGGGCTCCTCCTTCGAAATACACGACTCTCTGCCACATGTCTTCTAGATCTAATGACCTGGATTTGAAATCGCTCTTCGCGACTTCATGAAG
This sequence comes from Picea engelmannii, assembly GCA_009831015.1. Taxonomy (NCBI): domain Eukaryota; kingdom Viridiplantae; phylum Streptophyta; class Pinopsida; order Pinales; family Pinaceae; genus Picea; species Picea engelmannii. Next base: position 314,116 of record ML791909.1, read on the forward strand.
ATCCTTTGCTTGCTCCCGACAAACCTTTTGAAGTTCCTGCTCTCGAACCTCTCGATCTTCTGCCACCTGTCCTTTCTTCGACGATGGTTGAATTCTTCATCTTCGAGACTTTCACAAGTCCTTGACTCGTTTGAAAACTTAGCGCAAACCCCCTTTCGAAACTTAGGTTGTTCTTGAAGGCTTTCTGCACTCCTTGCAGAAATCTGTGCAACTCTCTTGCGACTTTGCTCAGCTTGAAAACCTCCAAGGTTCCAAGTTCTTCTGCGAGCTTTTCGTGCCCTCTTGGCAGCTTCTTGCCCTTCCTTCTAAGATTATAAGGTGAACTCACAACACCTTAGGTTCACTTCTTGCAATTGGCTCAGTTTTTTGACGGCTTCTCCCTCGTCCTTATGGAAAGGTTTAAGGCATCTCCTTTCCTTTGTCATTGCACTTCTTGCAAATCCTTCCTTCACCATAATGTTCAACAATTATGGGGTTCTTCAACACCTTCAACCGTGTTGTTCCTGGGCATGCTCATGCAATCTCGATGCCCTCTTGGCAGAGTATTTCAGAGTGTTCAGTAACTCTGAACTATGTTTTCTCCTACATAGTCTTTCTTTTCAAGGGACTTAACCGCCTTGAAATTTCTCCTTGAGTCAATGAATAAATATGGTGTGCCCTCCTGGCAGATTCTCTTCTAACTCCACTGAGTTAAGACATGCACTCCTTGCGTCAGATTACATAGTCTCCTCTCTCTGTCGCACACTCCTTGCACTTAGCCTAGAGAACCAGACTTAATTCAACACACTCGTAGATAGAAAACTGTATCTCTATCCCTGTAGACGATTTCTAGCATTCATCTACAATTCACAAACCTGTAAAACAGGAAAAAATGTCATTTTCTATTAATGGTGGAATGCCAAATTACAATGGTGGAGTCTGAGCTGCAACTGAGTCTTGTCTCTCTGTGTTTCTCACCCTAAAATCCAGCCTAACTAACTTCTACCTTGCTTACAATAAAAAGGTTTATATAAGAGGGGCTCAAATGAGTGTCCCTTGCAAGCCGACTAATGGTGTCAAAACACCAACCCTAATTCCTATCGAAAGGAAAAATTACAATGATGGAAATCTTGCTCCAAATTAGATGCAGATCCATTTGGTCGTCATCCTGTTAATGGCGACCTTATCTCCAGCGTGTGTGAAAGCACGATTTGGCTCTTCCAGCTCGTCTCCAATTAATGTTTGGATCACGTCTTGGATTCTCGAGGAAAAAATCAGAGGGCGGTGCCTCTCCTTCCTTGAATGCGCACCACACATGTTAATTAGTTGGCATGTGCTGAGATGGAGCAATGCTCTTGCATCACTGAGGAATCTCCACCGGAAGCCATATGACTTGTAGATTTATTACAATGATACAATACTAAATTAAGTACCTAAAATTGATGGAATGAAATATATGCATAATTTAACATGAACATTGAAAATACACACATTACATCAACATATGAAAATATGTAGAGACTAAACCTCTAACTCCCTAACCCATTGACCAACAAACATCCAATCTCTCTTTTTTTTAGCTTACTTTGTGTGAATTTTATTTTAGTATGAGGAATTCACAATGTGGTATCCAATACCATATTTAGTGGATCTCCATCTAGCAGAACTACATTGAAGAGTAATATAGAGACAACTCAAAATGCAGCTAGAGATAGGTTAGTAGGGATGGGAGAATAACATGCAATGAGTCTCCTTAGAAATATTTCACATTGCACGATGATGGAAGGAGAAGACAATTAGGATATTGGATTGTACACAATAGTTGATAGATAGAAAGTTAGATCGTGGATTTCATGAAATAGTTGGAGCAAGTGTGGGATAAAGCTAGGTGTTTCAAAAAGGAGGCTAAGTGTAAGGGTTTGGGGGATTTATTATTAATGTAATTGAGTGAGGCGAGTTTTCATTGGGATACTAATTATGAGTGAGATTCTTCACAAGGGATGAGATCAATGTGGAAATTGTGTACATTTCTATGTATTTTAAGTTGTGTTAGTGTGTCATCTTATGATTTATGTCTAATGAACAAAACCTAAAATGCATTGGAATTTCTTATCCATTACCTCAATTGACTAGGTGATGTAGATGGTGCATCCATGGAAGGAGGGGGATGAGTGAGGCCAATGATTGGAAGGTGGCAATTTAATGTTAGATGGAGTGGGACAAATATTTTTAGGGGGTAATGTGGCTTGATGGGTGTGTGGATATGGAACATGTGTGATTAGATGGTGATCATAATAATATAGAAAGGTATGCTGACATGAGTGGGATTTTAAGTATCATTTGTATAATTTCAAATGATATCTTTCCCACTCATGTGGTATGCATATTTCAAATGTTAATATACATATGTGACATGCTTAAACAATTATATTGTACCGAGTTTGATTTACCCATGCACTAAGATAATTATCTTGGAATGTATATTAAGAGGGACAATACTATAATAAATGGAATAATGTCCCATCCCATGATCTCTAAATTATAATAATCATTGTGTATCCTATGGAGTACTATAATTTTAGGCTATTAATATTAATCAAGTGTGAAATGGTCTTCTTAGTAAATAAACATTAATTTTGAATCTTGGTCAGGTACGATTTAAAAATCCAAGTAGATTTTCTTCACTACAAAACCTTTAGCCTTATCATATTGTTTCCACTCCAATTTTCTCTCCATTTGGAAAAATAATCTCCAATAATGTTTGAATTTCACTCTTTAGAATCGTATAAACTCCTTCCTACATCTACTAGTTATATTCCTTTCTTGTAGTTATAAGATTAACAACGAGAAAAATTTCATTCTGGCCACTTGTGTATGTATTCTTGATCACAATTTGAATTAATTTTATGTAGTGTATTGTCAATTGTATTATTTATGTATTGTCAAAGTATGAGGCATAACAAAATTGTGACAATGTGATTCTCCTCTTAGATGTGATTGTTTTAATTGAACAAATGTATAAGATGTTTTTCGATAAAGAGCAAAGAAAAAAGATCTAAACACGATGCTATAAACGTCCAATTATTACATCCATAACATGCTTCTTTAATCAACAAGAAGATCATCCGAAAACCTATTTAAAATCAATTTGACTATAATGGTAGGCAATTATCTAGTGGAGCTTAGGGAACTATGGGTTATTACCTTGATATAACTAACAATACATGTAAATGTGTATTCTATAATTTATTAATGTTCAAGCATGTCATGCTTTAATGTTCTACTTCCCACTTAACATGTTTGATAGAAAATTGCAGTGAATCCATTACCATTACTTTTTATTTGATCCATTATACCAAAGTACATGGATGGATGTGTGACATTTCTTAATCAATTTTATGATATGGGGAAAGCATTTAACCTTTATTGTTCCAACAATTTTGCAAATTCTAAGTAATACAAACAAAAGTTTAATGGTTATTTCAAAATTTATGAAAATATTGAAGGTGTTCACATAGAAGAAATGAACATGTAGAGGATGTTGGACTTCATGGAACATGAACTATTAACCAATTTGGAGTATATGAAGAGAATAATGGACATGATAGAACATTAATTCTCAACCACCAAATGTTATTTCAAACCAATTGATGATTTCATATCATGACCTTTGGATGACTAGGGGCTTAAATATCTTGAGGCCACTTGGGCATTCTCACATTTTTAATTACACCTTGTATATATATATTTTGAAAGTTGTTCATATAGATTTATTTTTCCATATATATAAATATTTACTTTTAATATAAAATTTGAAATCATTAAAGATTAATTGTTTTCAAATTGTAATTTTTTATGAATCTCTTTGGAAAAAAAATTTGGAAATTGAAAAATAAAATGTCAAAATATCAACATAATTGAAATCATTAGGCTAGCAATAGTGTTGGAGTCTTATATTACCTTGGTATATGGAGAGAAGGAGATGAAAATAAAATGAAGATGGAGATGAGGGATAGGAGAAAGTGGAAAAGGAAGAGGGGGGTGAGAATAAAAAGAAGAGGAATGGTGAAGAAAAAAAGGATGAGGTACAAAAGGGGGTTGAAGAAAAATAGTAGTGGAAGAGGAAAGAGGAAAAGGGGGAGTGGGGGGAGGAGGGGAAGTGGGAGAGGGAGATAAAGAGAGGAATATGAAAGAGATGAAGAGAGGAAGATGAAGGAGAAAAGGATATGAAAATAAGAGAAAGAGGAAGGAAAAGAGGAGGAGATGAAGATGAAGGAGAAGATGATAGGAAGAGAAGAGGAAGGAAACGAGGAGGAGAAGAAGATGAAGGAGAAGATGAGAGAAAGAGAAGAGGAAGGAAACGAGGAGGAGAGGAAGATGAAGGAGAAGATGAGAGGAAGAGAAGAGGAAGAAGAAGATGAAAGAAAAGAGGGAGGGAATAGAGGAAGATGATGGAGAAGAGAAGAGGAAGATAAAGGAGAAGAGGGAGAGAAGAAGAGGAAGAGAGGAATATGAAGGAGAAGAAGAGGGAGAGGAGAAGAGAAAGAGAAGAAAGGAAGAGGAAGAGAAGCCATAATTCTTAAACCTACTTTGTATTATTATTAAATAACATATCTCATATCCAAACCTCAAATCCATCTTGGCTCAAATCCCATTTTAAAAAACCTAGATCCCATCTTGCCCAAACCCCAAATCCCATCTTGGTTTAAGTTTACAAATTTGGAAAAAAATAGGAAGAAAATGACAAAAAAATTACTTAGAATTCAATAGATTTGATGATGCCCGACAAATACCCCTTTTCTACTTGTATTGAGTGCCCTCACAAATCCCTTTCATCTTAAAGAATCTCTACCCACAAGTTCAAGTTAAAATGAAACGAAGGGAAGGTCGACGCAAAATCCTATTTTGCATTGACTATTTTTATTTTTCCTAGATTCAACATCGATTTTATGTTGACCATGCATTGATTGTCCCAATGTTGAGACAAAGACCATGTCATTTCACAACATGATCATGTCGTCTTTGCATCGTTTGTCTCGATGCTCACCAAATTCGATGTTGTAGGTTTCAACACCAAGTCAAACATTGTGTTGTGTTAACTTCTTAGTAGTGTCGAAATTATCATTAATTAGTATAATTAATTTTTTTAATAATAATAATTATTAATTAATATTACAAATTAATAAGTATAATTTATAATTATGATAATCATTATTATAAATAATAATAATATAATAATAACCATTGTTATTATAATTACTATAATAAGTATTTTAATTAATTATATAATCATAATAATAATAATTGTTATTATTGTTATTATTATTATTAAAAATGAATTAGTATTTGTCCATTTCATTTATTTTCCTTCTTTACAATTTCATTTGGCATTTCCTCTTTTAGCAATATCTATTTCTTTTCCAAGATTTCATCACAAGTTGTTCACACCACTTATGTACATACTTCACACCTTAATAATGTATGTTTGGTTAACGACCCCATGCTCACTCTTTTAAAATTAACAACTTAACTTGTAACCAACTAAATTCCTCACTTAAGGACTAGCATAATCTAGTAGTCAGGTTAGGATTCTAGGGACATGCATCCAAATAATTTGCCACAATCGTTTACACTAAGACATACTTGTTGTCTTATAGGAAGATTTAAAATCCATTCTAACAAATGTATTCGAAACTTGTTTAACAATGATGGACAATCTTAAGTGTCAACGCTAAGGTTGGGGTTGGTATTTTAACAAATCCAACCCAATGCTTTTAACCTACATTTAACCCCTTGACTATTGGAGGCTTAACCCCTTCTACACATCTGTGAAGAGGTATCTTAGTGGATAATCATAAGTTCCTACCACGTGGCTTTCATGGGATTGAGGAGGCACTTGAGATAGATAGTTGTCAACCATTACGAGTTACCTCCAATGCCCCTCACTATAGATGTCTCTGTCATACCTTCACTAACTCCTTTGGTGGACTTCATCCCCATTTGTTGGAGTGATTAAAAGGACTACTTATTAAATAGGTTTTGAGAGGAAGGTCATTAATTAGAGTCTTAGGATAGAATCTCCCTTTTTTCAAAACCATACAATGAAAATTTTTACGTTAGAGATTTACATCATTGTTTTTTATCGAAACACATTTATATAATATTTGTTGCACCACTTGAGCACATAGTTTCAATTTAGGCACATTTTGCTTTGAAGTTTTATTTTTGCACAACACTAGTCCTTTGACCTACTTCTTCACCATGATAATAAAGCTTTGTCTTAAAAATTACAACCCCTAATCCATATAACCCTAAATCCTTATAACATTGAATCCCTAACCCATATCTTCCCCAACCCATAAACCTTATAGACCTTAACCCCTATGACCCCTAGCTAATATAAACCCTAAACAATATAACTTATAATTTCCTCCCCCCTAACTATTGTCAACACTAAACAATAACCCATACAACCTAACCCTTGTAACAATGAACCCTGAAAACCATTGTATCTCCTCTTACCACTCAAACTCTCTCCTAAGAGGAAAAGTTCTAACCCCAACGAGAGAGCCTAGAGGCAAATCTTAGGCAAGCCACCCACTGTCACCTCAATGGCCTTGCCCACACTCTTTAGACTAAGGAGAGGGTGATCCTAACTTAGGGTGGAATTCCTATGATCAAGTTAATTGAGTACGTTGTAATGATATGAGTAGTCTGATAACTTGACTTACAAAAATTTACCAATGATGATCAATTTTCTTTATAGGGATAACTAATTATTATTTGTGCAAATAATCCATGCCAAGTGCTCCAAATTGTGATGCAATAATTCCAAGTGAAGTTCTTAGCAAGTTAAATCAAAATTGATTATGGTAAATTTGTCTCGATGATTGTTTTTATGCGTTTATCCACATGTACAAACCATAGGTCATCCACAAGATGTACTTTGAAATTTGTTATAAGAGCATGCTAAACAAAATTGTCATCCACATGACAAACCACAAACCATTCACCATTCCATTTAGGCCAGAATTCAAGAAACACCATTGTTCATACTCAAGAAACTAATGACAAAATTAAGTGGTGTAATATCACAAGCTGCTCACAAAGGATTACCATGAAAGAAAATAACAATGAGTATAAAACCATCCACAAAATAGAGAAATGTAAATGAGTAAGCGCAACCATTTGATTTCCAGAATCATGTGTTATATAGATGATCTATACCAAAGTTGTAATGATACCCTTCTTTAATGAGAACTTCAACAACATAACGAGTTTAAAGAGTTGTGTCCATATAGTAATTCAGAACCATGATAAACCAAGTTTCGGAATTGCTAAATATGAAAGTGAGTTATGTTAACAAATCTGGTGATATTCAAAGCAACAAATGGACAATGCCAAATCCAAATGTTAATTCAATTTTCAGAGATCATTTGTCATCAATGTGTGCACCGGATTACCGAGGTAAAACAATGTTATCACATGGAGCTGTTCTTAAAGTTTGTAGTGCGTATTAGATCATTCCATGAACAATCAAAGTAGCTCAGATTTGACAGTGAGAGAACAACTTCTTCAAAATAAAAAAATTCAAACCACCATGTCATTTAAACTTAACATGAAATGTATTGAATCTGAGATGAATTGTAGCATTAACTATGTTCCAGATTTGATTCAAACCACCACAGTGTTAGGTATTTCTTGCAAGTTGTTTTAAGGTTTTAGGCATCGATTCATGTGTGAGGTGTATTAGCATGTGAAACAACACTTGAACTGATGAATACGTGCTCAATCCTCAGTGTAACTTTAAATTGTATAACTAGCAATCCAAACCTGAGTTTATTCCAAGTCATTCAAGCATTTGACCAGAAAGACATATCTGGTAAATTGAAACCATGAATAGATGAGATATCCCAAAATGGAGCGTTTAAGAGTCAGTCATCATAACATATTTTACCAGAAAGACACCATGAACAAATTCATCAAGGATTTCAACGCATTGATTAGATTTTCTAAACAAACCAGTGCTCAACCATTCATCTAGCAATGAAGATACGAATTTGCAAAACCCTCATTCATCAACAAATATCAATTTGACCTGTAGGTTTGAATTAAAACACATATGAAGTAATACTTTTCAAAGAGAGGAGTATCAATCTATTATGAATTATTCTAAAAACTTCGTTACACAGAAAAAATAAATAAATCCAGTAGTAAAAAGTCACACATGCATATTTGTTTAGTGCCTTCTAGCAAATAATTCTAAAACTATTGGCTTTGATTTAGTGATTAACACTGTTTGGACCATGCTACCACCCAAGTTAGCACCCTTGTAATAGCTCCACTTGTGGTGGTGGTGGTGCTAAGGAGGTAAGAAAAGTTGGGAAATGCACCACTCTCACCTCATTACCTTTCTCCTTCACTTTAGGCCAACTCCTAGAAGCCACTGGGGGTATCCCAATCCAAGTGAAGTAAACCTGTCAAATAAGTCATTGTCTTGGGAAAGATTCACTTCAACAAACAACACCTCAATATACAATTAAATGGACTAATGTCCAACAAGTGATAATATGCTTAACTCACATTCAAAAGAAAACAAGAGCACAAACCACACTAATTTAATGAGGTTTAGGAGCTAACTATTATGTGCTTAGTCCAATAAGAGATAGCTTCCACAATAAATGCAAACTAGCACTTGACATATTGCAAGCTTAATCAATGTGTAATTATGAAATTTGCATAAACTTATAAGAATGGATGGTGATTTCCCTTCGGGTTTTACCAAGAGAATCTCTCAATAAAAAATGAATACAATTAGCAACTAGGAGATCAATATCACAACCATATGTGTAAGATGAACTTGAGAAACAATCTAGTAATGAAATATAGACTATGAGAGGGTTAGAATACACCTTTAAAGCACCAAACCATAGCCTTTAGGGTTTCACCAAATCTGATTTCTAATGCGGCAAATTAAATTACAGATTTGAAGAACTCCTTAAATCAGCCCACAAGATGTTAGAACAATCCTTAAAACAACTCAATGAAATAGAGTTGATTCTCCTTCTTAGGGTTAAAGATTTACCATGAAGCATAAATCATTGAACAATATATCTAGAAAGTAAGATATAACATTGATCATCCACTAGACAATACATGATATATATATATATATATATATATATATATATATATATATATTATTTCTATATTTTATAAAGAAAAAAAATAAAATGATTTTGATTTTATAAATTTGGTGGTTGGTTGTTGGGATCTAGACTTAGTGCCTTGTCTCCACTTAGGGCTTTATGGGGTCAAGAAGTATACCCCTCTAAGTATTGGTTATCCAAGGCTTATGGATTAGAACAAGAGACTAGAACCTCAAGGGAAAATAGTCTCTTGTCTAATCAAGACAATTCATGAAAACCAAGGCCCTGCAAGAAGGGGTTTCCCCAAGGGAAAAGCCTTCACCAACAAGCTCAGTTATAACTAAAATATAATGCTTAAAACCCTTTACAAGGAACCAAAAGGAAAAGATAAAGCAATGGATTAAGTACTTACCCAAGTTAACAAGAGAAGGAGGGAACAAACCCTAGAACATATCCTCTCCAAGTAATTAAGCAACTCTTCAAATGGATTGATCTTGCTAGCTATGTATAAGTCTGGAACATTCACAATAATATCTTTGATGAACCAAGTAAAATAACCAAGAAAGAGAGAACTCCAAAATTGACACCAAGAAAAATCCAAGAAATATCTTCTATTAAAGTCTTGTAAAAATGATATCCAACAATTCACAACAATTTGGAATGAGAGGAGAGCCTCTATTTATAGAGTAGGCTTCTACATCCGTCTCGTTCATTAATAATTTGTTTCCCTAAATTTAGCTTAGAAGACTAAGAAAAGAATACTTGTCATCCACACAAAGAAGGAGACTAAGTTAATACAAAGTCAAATGATGCCACATCTGCATAAAACCTTATTCAAGAGGAACATTCCACAAAACAATGAGGTTGATTTTGTCTCCAAGGACAATGTTCCATCAAAAGAGTGATGTGGAGGGATCAAAACAAGGTGGGGAGACCTCCCAAGCAAGCAAGGCTCCAACATTCCTCTCCTCCAAGTGGAACAACCTCATGAAAACATGGAGAATGACCTCTAAAGTTGACGACCTCCTCATAATGTGCTCAATAATCATTAAGAGTAGTCTCCAAGGCAAGATTAAGCCCTCAAATCAAGGAAAGGTCCTTCACAAGGAAAGGAAATTCAATCTCCAAGTCAAATCATGTCCCAAATCATCCATATGTCTACCAAAATTCCCACATGTGTGGGTCAACCTTCTAATCAAGTGAAAGACACCTCCAAAAATGGTGAAAGAAGAGAAACATTATAGGATGTCAAAGGTGGAATTTGTAGAGGTTGACCATGTGTCCAAAGGCAGCCCAAAATTTCCTCGAAGGATGTGACCAATGCCTCAGAATGTGTGTAATACCTCGAGAACTGTGACACTGCCTTGAGAAACATGAAATCGAGTGAGAATATGTAAAATCATCTATGATAATAGATGGCGAAAGTATGATGAATACATAAGAAAGGGATTCATGCTTAGGGATACAATAAGTGTGTTATACATATGTGTTTCAATCTTTACAAATAGAAACACTTTTACATCATAATAAAATGGGTAAGAGACCATGCATCTCCCCTAGATCATGTGTCCTAGTAGATCCATTGCAATGTGATTGCATACATAATCCAAATAAAAAATGACCAACATGGTGAGAGTTACCGACACCAAGGGGTAGTCGACCACAGCCATAAAAGAAAAATCCAATCTTGAAATGGGGACTAAATGGATGGGCCATGACCAACCACATGGGGTCTAGAGATACCACATAAGCCTCCTACAAATACATAAGACATATAAGCATGGTCCAATACAATACATGAGTGAAAATACAACCACACTTTTGGCTCGTCATGGTACAATAAGGAACACAATCTTCTCGTATGGTGGTCCACATCAGGTAAAACAATGTATGGCATGTTGAAGTGAATTTGAGGTGTAACAAACTAGAAGTAAAGAAAAATGTTGTTGAAAAGGTGAGTTAATGTATATCCAAGCAAATATCAAATCCTTGAAAAATTGTTACTAACCCACATAATTAACCAAATTATGAGTACCTCCAGCATATTAAACCATAGATCAAATTTAGTTTTGAGTTATGTATACTTAGATTTGTTCTTAGTTTCAATACTCGGTGATAAACCTAGTAGAGAGATGCTTCACAAAGGGAAAAATTGTCAAGTCATTATCTTACTTATAGCATCGATCTAGTCCTTCATGGAGTCTTGATGCTAAATCAAATGAAATGCACCATTTAAATCCTTTCAAACTTCTCTTCAATGATGTATGATTTGTTTTTATCCCAAGAGAAAAATAAAACCAACAAATCAATTTAAGATCAATCTAGCTAATGAGCATATTTGCAAACAAACTTCAAGTTAACAATCTAGATCAAATAAAGGACTATTAGCTTAGTCAACCTGAAGCAAAGGGACAATCTATATCTAATAATTTTAAAACCTTCAAACCCTAGGTTTCTTTCAAAATAAAACAAACTCAAAGAAAATTTAAAAGTGAAGTGAGTGAGAAAGAGAATAAAATACACCAGTCCCTGACTTCCACTTGGCCTGTGCGGTCACACTAGACCTTTCTTGAGGCTCGATCTGTGTATCAAGTCTTGGGATTCTAGGAAACCATAAGGTTAACCTGGTAAATTTCCCCAAAAGACATTTGGATTCTCCAAGATTTGAGTGGAGAGAAGAGTGTGTAACAAACACTTCTAAGTAGCAAGAAGTATCCCCTATCCTATCCTAAAGTAAGAGCTAGAAATCAAATGAATATTATCTAAACCCAACACCCTAGATATAGAAATAAATGGCCAAGGAGAATGAAGAAATGGATTTACCTCATGAAGTTCCTCCAGTTGTAGCTCCTTCATCCACCATTACCTATTGCATTAAAACACTATTGCTAACTGTTGGCACAGGGGCAGGCCCAGGGTTCAACACTACAACAACTCGCCAACAAAACCCTAACTACCGGGCTTTTCGAAAACACCTGCGAAGCAGATAAAGTCTCACCCGAGGTAGAGGCATGGGTGGTTGTGAGACTCAAGTGTCTGCAACCTTAGCTGGGATACAGATCTGTGATTATGATACTTAATAGAGCACTTAGCACCGTCATATCCTTAATATGCAATCAATATCTACTTCATTGATAAAACAGAGCTTCACAACATTCACACTGATCTAATGTAATTAAGAACTTAGCACAAACAAAAGGATCGAATCTAGCAGAAGCAAGCACTAACCACATTCATAGAAGTCAGATCTCACGTTCATAGCACAAAGCATAAGAATATCTATCTATCTATATCAAAGCACTTAGCAAGATAAGTTATAAACACATCAAGACAAGCACAAAGAGGAACAACACAGTGTTTACGTGCTTCACCCCCACCATGGGGCTATGTCCACCAATTCTTCTTCTTTATTGTCTTCAGTCAATAGGTTACATGCACAGAGCCTCCGAACCCTTCTCCGCATAGGACATAAGATCTACGCAGCTCGCTAGATCCTTCTTCCTTGCGTTACAACACAAAGCCTTCCACTGTCTGTTACAAACACTTGCACTTAGCTCTGTAAGTCTCTTACAGTCATGCACAAAGCACTTACAGACTCTACTTGCACTTAGCATACATTCATATCACATAGATGCACCACCACTTCTATATAGCCTAAGCATCTATTTATATATTACAATAGGCCTAAACATGGGTAAACCCATGGGATGACATCCCAATCCTGTTACATAAACCCAAAAACCCACAAAGGACTCAAAAAGGGCCGATATCCCATGATCTCCGCTTCGTCTTGCGCTCCTCCTTCGACAGGCTGTCGAAGTCCAAAATAGGTCAACATGACCAAGAATCTCCCAAATCTTGGTCAAGGGCCAACAGGCCCCCAACACTCACCTGTGACTTGTCACGAGTCACTTTGGTCTGACTAGTTCTGCCTCGAATGCCTCGAGCTGCTTTGACCTGTTGTTGTGCTACGACCTCTTGCTCGACGAACTCCTATATTACTATGTCGTTCACTGACCCTTCTAGGCATTGTTCTGCTGCATTAACAACCTGTTCTAGCTTTGCTCCTCAGCTCTCGACCTTTGTGAACAACTGATAGGCCTTATCTTACACAGGTTGGAGTTGTTGAGTTACTTCCATAACTTTCCTTTGAATCGTATGGATCTGCTGCTGGACAATGAACTAATCTTGAGACTGCTTCATTCTTTCTACAACTGACAGGGCCTTCAACTGAGCCTGTAGTATCTCTGTGTGCTTCTCTGCGTGTTTCTTTGCTTCCTGGAGTTGCGACTCCAGTGCCTGCAATTCCAAATTCTCAGTGAGCTTCTCATACGTTTGGGCACTATGGTTACTAAGCTTCTTACACTCCCCGGCAAGAGCCTTAAGTCTCTCAACTGTGCTCCTGGCGGTTGCTTCCCTTTAGTCTCTTACATCTTGAGGGGTCTCGGGTACTGTGCGTAGCTCCAAATCTGTTATGCGTTGTTGTAGCTTTTGGATCACTTCTTCAAGTTGCACCACTTGCTGTGGAATTCTCTCTTCGGCCTTTACTTCTATGATTGTCATAGAGTGAAGTGCTATGTTGACCATTTCTTTTACTTTGAGTTTCTCTGTGAGCAATTGTTCCTTTTCTTTCTACAGTTGGGCTTTTTCTTTGTCGAACTTTGCCTGGAGAGCAAGCTTCTCCCGTTCTACAGTACTGCATTTCTCTACAAGGACTCCTTGTACTTGTGTCAAAGCCTGGGTGGCTTGCGCTATTTCTTCTTGCGCTTGTCGAAGGCGATCTTTGACTATATCAGCTATTCATTGGAGTTGAGATGGCTCATCTCCTAGTTCTGGTTTTCCTAATGGCAGAGACGTAGTGGAGACTTCGCAGCTGGACTATAGTGCTTGTTGTACTCCTTGGAGCTCAATCTTGATTCTATTATACATCGCTTCCTGCTTAGCCTCTTGTTTCTCTACTATCTCCAGTGAAGCATCATTTAGGGCCGCTATAATGAAATCGAAGTCATCTGAGGTGAGGATAGTCTGCATTTTGGTCATAGAATATTTTGATTTCTTTCGGGAGGAAGGCTTTGGGGGGGAAACCTTCCTTTTCTTCAAGGGGTCCTCCTCATCTCTAGGTGGTGTAACCTCACCTTTCTTCTGTTCAACTTCTGCACCATCTATCTCTCCGCCATCACCTCCTTGCTTTGGTGAGATGGAAGCAATCTACATGGATGCACTGTCTAAATCCTGAACCTCTTCAGTTTTCTTCATCCTGCTAGGTCCGGGTGTATCCTGTGCAGTTTTTGGACTGTCTATATCGGATATCTCCGTAGGGTCTGTTGGAATGAGGAGGTCCATTAACCAGTCCTTGGTGATCTCCTCCAAGTCCTCCTCCGTTATCTTGTAGTAGGACTGAAGTTGTTGCTTGTGCTTGTCAATGCGCGTTGTGATATAAATGAAATGACAATTTGCGCTGAATTTCATCAAAGGTCGAAACATGTGTAAATTATTTGGAGTTATGCGAGGCACGGACTGCATGGCTACCTTCAACTGGTTGTAGTATGAGTGAAATATAGCATTGGACTGCCACTGTTTATTCATGTTGCTTGAATACCATAGTGTGTTGAACTTCGCAGCCAATGGTTCAAAGGGCTCAATTTCCGGGAAGGTCGCACCTTTCAGCATCTCCCAGGAAATGAAAGCGATCAGGATCAATAGCCATCTGAAGTGAAATTCATACCCTTGATCCTAGGCTTCTCTCCAGTCAAGTTCTAATTGGTTCACCAGGTACTTCTCCCAATTCATTTGTAGGCCCTCTGCACACTTCCCTGTGAGGTCGACTACAAAACCAGTGACTTGGGTGCGTCGACTCTTTCGTACTAACTTTCCTGGGATCAATTGACAGGAGAGGTGCACTGTGCCGCTCTGGATAGAAGCTACCTTGTATCCTTGCATGCCCTTCTCGACATCATCATAGGTGTCTTTGATCCTTTGAGCTAGAGCACGGTGCATTTTTTTTTTTACCAAGCTTTGGGAGATTCTTGGTCATGTTGACCTATTTTTGACTTTGACAACCTGTCGAAGGGGGAGCGCAAGATGAAGCAGAGATCACGGGATCTCGACCCCTTTTTGGGTCATTTTTGGGTTTTTGGGATTATGTAACAAGATTGGGATGTCGGCCCATGGGTTTACCCATGTTTAGGCCTATTTTGTAATATATAAATAGATGCTTAGGCTAGATAGAAGTGGTGGTGCATCTATGTGATGTGAATGTATGCTAAGTGCAAGTAGATTTGGTAAGTGCTTTGTGCATGACTGTAAGAGACTTACAGAGCTAAGTGCAAGTGGTTGTAACAAACAGTGGAAGGCTTTGTGCTGTAACACAAGGAAGAAGGATCTAGCGAGCTACATAGATCTTCTGTCCTATGCGGAGAAGGGTTCGGAGGCTCTATGCATGTAACCTATTGACTGAAGACAATAAAGAAGAAGAGTTGGTGGACATAGCCCCAGAGTGGGGGTGAACCACGAAAACACTATGTTGTTCTTTTTTGTCCTTGTCTTGATGTGTTTATAACTTCTCTTGCTAAGTGCTTTGATATAGATAGATAGATCTTCTTATGCTTTGTGCTATGAACGTGAGATCTGACTTCTATGAATGTGGTTAGTGCTTGCTTATGCTAGATATGATCCTTCTGTTTGTGCTAAGTGCTTAATTACATTAGATCAGTGTGAATGTTGTGAAGCTCTGTTTTATCAGCGAATTAGATATTGATTGCATATTGAGGATCTGATAGTGCTAAATGCTCTATTAAGTATCAAAATCACAGATCTGTGTCCCAGCTAAGATTGCAAACACCTGAGCCTCACAACCACCCCTGCCTCTACCTCGGGTGACACTTCATCTGCTTCGCAGGTGTTGTTGAAAGGGCCGGTAGTTAGGGTTTTGTTGGTTCAGATTCATTCCTTCAAGCTTAGCAATCATTCTAGGGCAATCCAACACTTCATGGTCCGTAGCTTTGCAACAAAGACAACTGGGTCTTCTTCCAAGGAATTCCTTAGCAAGATGTCATGGTCTTCTACAGCTATAACAGAGGGTTAATCCTCTCTTTCTTTTAAATTATACCCAACTTCTCTTGTACTACGCGCTAGGAGCATAGGAGCTAACCTACAACAGATTCTTTCTAGGATCCTGCATCCATTTGTTAGTCCAAACATTCTTTCTATGCATAGGTATAACATATCTTTCACTATTCTTGTCAGATCTATTAATATCAAATCTTCCTTCATCTATCAATACCCTAGTTTTCGAACTAGGACAGAATCTATTAAACATAGCTAGATCCATACTCTAGAAACAAAAATTTCCACTTATCTTACTTCTACAGAGGACAAATCTTCCATATCTAAAACTTTTCACTATTCTTACCTTTATCAGAGCACAGAGCTTACATATCTTACCTATTTTAATCATAAATTCTCACTTTTACCTTTCTTAGAGCATAAAGATTTCAGATATTTCTTCTCTCCTCCAGATCCAACTTCTTTTCTTCAGATTAGGCTTCTTTCTTTTAGCACAGAGCTTTGTAAATCAAGCAGAATACTACGCACTAGAGTGACATATCTATGCATAGAGATTTCACAGCTTCAGGACGAATCCTTGCACAAAGCTTCTTCTTTCTCAGTTCCCAGCAATCATAGTTTCAGGTCCCGACAACGAAACCATTTTTTGGCACAGGGGCAGACCCAGGGTTCAACGCTACAACAACACACCAACAAAACCCTAACTATCATCCCTTTCGACAACAACTGCGAAGCAGATGAAGTCTCACCCGAGGTAAAGGAAGGGGTGGTTGCGAGACTCGGGTGTCTGCAACCTTATCTAGGACACAGATCTATGATTATGATACTTAATAGAGCACTTAGCACCATCAGATCCTCAATATGCAATCAATATCTACTTCGCTGATAAAACAAAGCTTCACAACATTCACATTGATCTAATGTAATTAAGCACTTAGCACAAATAGAAGGATCAGATCTAGCAGAAACAAGCACTAAGTACATTCATAGAAGTCAGATCTCACATTCACAGTGTTGATATTATGGTAGCTTCGGGAGGTATGAACCTCTATTGTGACCTTTGACAAGATTAGAATATTCTGGAAGGAAGCAAAGAGATGAAGGAAACCCTAGACAAGATGTCGGCTGCAGAAATATAATTAATATGAATTAATTAGTACCAAGAAGGAGAAGTCGGCCCCAGTAAGTCTGCCAGAACCACTATAAATACAGGGCACTAGTCTCTCATTTGACACACTTCTCAACAGTTGCAGAGAGCCAGTTCTACGTAGTGTAGTTACAGTCTTGTGCGCAAATCCTGGGGAAGGTACTGCGCGAGATTTTGGGTGGGACTATCTGATCAGCTTGGTTACTTCTTGCTTGGTGCATTAGCCTCTCTTGGCTATTGGATTGCTACCAGAATTCTCTTCTCTATCAAGGTCAAGGTGCTCGGAGGGTGGCTTCGGCCTATGGTTGGGTGACAAGGGTATTGTCAATGGTAAAATGAGCACAATCCTTCATATTCTAACAGGTTATGGGCCCACGCCTCCTTCATTCAGTCTCACCGCTAGAAGGAAGCATAGCCGCTAGGATATTGAGCTCGCTGAGGAACTGTCTCTAGGGTTACTAGTAGGAGCAACTTCCAAAGACACCGCCACTAGGGTTACTAGCAGAAGTAGTTGTAGAAACCCTAATATCAGATCCAACACCTTGTGATGGAGCATCTCGCTAAAAAAGAAGATATTCATATGCGCCCTAACTCAGCGCACCTTTTGTCTCTCTCAGAAGACAGAAATGATGAAGTTGAAGTTTTGGATGAAGACATGACCAGTTACCAGTCAACCGAAGACATGAGTGAAACGATCAGTCATTTACACTACTTAGCACTTACTGAAACGATTGAAGATGACATGTGGACAATCGATAGTGGAGCTTCTAGGCACATGACGGGAGATCAAGACAGACTCTCAAATCTAAATGGGAAGAAGACCTTGTATAAGGTAGAGCTTGGAGACAAAACCACTTACCCCGTGTAAGGATTTGGACAAGACTCCATCAAAATGAAAACATGTAACTGTGTTCACCTAAGCAATGCTTTATATGTACCTGGTTTAGAAAAGAATCTTGTATCAATATCTTGCCTAGAAGACAAGGGAAACATAATAGCTTTCGTGGATGTAAAGGTGTTATCATGGCATAAAGACTCCAACATAGAGAATGCTAGGGTTATTGGAAGTCGTGAAGGAAATATGTATAGACTACTAGAAAAAAATGAAGAAGCTCTTGTACACAACGAAGTCAACCCCAATGAGCTTTGGCACAGAAGGTACACTCACATTAACTATCAAGCATTACCCTTTCTCAAAAGGATGGTTGAAGGAATACCAGAGTTGCAGTCTACACATGAAGGAATCTGCAAAGGATGTGCTCTTGGGAAGAATATCAAGAAACCATTCCCAAGCAACAACAACAGATCTAAGGAGATTCTAGATCTAATACACTCAGATGTTTGCAGTCCGATGCCAGTAAAATATCTAGGAGGATATTCTTACTACGTAATCTTCATAGATGACTATTCAAGAAAGACTTAGTTATATCTACTCAAGACAAAAAATGAAGTATTCAACAAGTTTCAAGAGTTCAAACAAAAATAGAAAATCTCACGAATAAGAAGATCAAGACGCTAAGAACCGATAATGGTGGAGAATACACATCAAAGGAATTTGTTGCATTATGCAAATCGGCAGGGATTAGGAGGGAGTTGACTGTTCCTCATAATCCTCAACAAAATGGTGTAGTAGAAAGAAAGAATAGATCCATTGAAGAAACTGTAAAAGCCTTACTAAATGATCAAGGTCTATCCATGTTATTATGGGGAGAAGCAGCAATGACAACACTATATGTGCAGAACAGAAGTCCTCATCATATATTGAAGGACATGACACCAGAAGAATCTTTCTCAGGTAAGAAACGTAATGTGGAAAATCTAAGAATATTTGGATGTCCTGTTTACTCTCACATTCACAAGGACAAGAGGAATAAACTAGAACCTTCAGGAAAGAAAGGGATATTCGTGGGATATAGTGATTCATCCAAAGCTTATAGAATATATATTCCAGAACAACACAAGATCAAAGTCAGTAGAGACATAACATTCAATGAGAAGATGGCCTTCAAGAAATCCATAGAAGAAACTATAGAAGAAGAAGAGATTGAAGAACTTAACGAAGAAAAGACAGAAAATGAAAATGATGAAAAGGAACTACATGATCATCCTTTGGAGCCATGTGAAAAAATTGATTCAGATATTGTACCTAAGACCAAGAAAAGAACAACTTGGCTTGAAGCTACCTTACAATACACAGAAAGACTCAAGGTTCCAGAAGGAACATTCAGAAAGAGTAAAAGACCTAAAAGATTCTCAAGTTATGCAGCATACATGATGAAGATTCTAGATGAAGAACCTACCACATTTGAAGAAGCAGTTCAAAAGGGCCAATGGAAAGAAGCTATGACAGAAGAGAATCAATCCATTATGAAAAATGAGGTATGGGAAATCGTACCAAGACCTAAAGAAAAATCGGTGGTAACTTCAAAATGGGTGTACAAGATCAAACATGCAACAGACAGAAGCGTGGATAAATACAAGGCAAGATTCATAGCTAGAGGGTTCTCCCAGAAGGAGGGAGAAGATTATGAAGAAACGTTTGCTCCGGTGGCTAGATATACTTCCATCAGAGCTATCATATCTCTTGTCGCTTCCATGGGATGGAACTTACATCAAATGGATGTAAAGACAACTTTCCTCAATGGAGCTATTGAAGAAGAAGTATATATTGAACAACCTCAAGGGTTTGAGGTACATTCCAGAGACACTCACGTTTGCAGATTAAATAAATCTCTATATGGACTCAAGCAAGCTCCAAGAGATTGGTATGCCAGAATGGACAACTATCTAACGAGACTTGGTTTCTCCAAGAGTCATGCAGATCCAAACCTTTACTATAAATTCGTGGACAATGCACCCGTAATCCTACTACTATATGTTGACAATCTATTCATAACATGTGAAGAGTCTCTCATCATTTAGTGCAAGAAGGAACTAGCTTCTGAATTTGATATGAAAGATTGAGGTCTCATGCATTATTACTTGGGACCAGAAGTATGGCAGAAGCATGGTGAAGTATTCCTTGGACAAGGAAAGTACGCAATAAAGATCCTTCAGAAGTTTGGAATGATGGACTGTAAGTCCATGGACACTCCTATGAATGCGGATATAAGAAAAGTAAAAGATCCAGTAGATCCATCTCTATATCAACAACTACTTGGGTCATTGATGTATTTGGTAAATACTCGACCAGACATTTGCTTTGCCATGAATACACTAATCCAGTTCCAGGTGGAACCGAGACATGATCATTGGATAGTTGCAAAGCATGTATTAAGATATGTTCATGGAAAAATAAACTATGGTTTGAGATATACCGCATCCAGCAATATACAACTTCATGGATCCATAGACTTAGATTGGGTAGGAAATGCAGAAGACAGAAAGAGCACTTCAGGAATGTGTTTCATCTTGGGCTTCGCTATGATATCTTGGGGCAGCAGGAAACAGAAGTTTGTTGCACTCAGCACAGCAGAAGCAGAGTATATGGCAGCATGTGAAGCATGCACAAAAGCAATATGGTTAAGGAAGTTAATCTCCAATTTATTTGATCAGATCCCAGAATTGACCATAATATATTGTGATAATCAGAGTTGTATAAGATTATCAGAACATCCTGTGTTTCATGAAAGGTCGAAACACATTGAGATCAAACACTACTTTATTCAAGATAAATTCCAGGAAGGAGAGGTAAAGCTCGAGTATACCCCCACTGATGAGAAGACAACAAATATCCTGACAAAACCTCTATCCAGAATAAAGTTTGCATATTTCCGAGAGAATATGGGGATCATGGAAATAACTCCCTTAGTTGAAAGGGAATAAATGACTCTCTAGGTTAGGGGGGAGCATTGAAAATATTATTGAAGACATTTATTTTTGTGATTGAAAAATAGTCCATCTCGGACAGATTCTTTCATGTTTGGAAAGTGGATTGAGATTTATGACGGACAACGATTTCCCATTGTGG
Source organism: Picea engelmannii (assembly GCA_009831015.1). NCBI lineage: Eukaryota > Viridiplantae > Streptophyta > Pinopsida > Pinales > Pinaceae > Picea > Picea engelmannii. The sequence continues at coordinate 335,426 of ML791909.1, forward strand.
TTAACATGGGAAATGGTCCAGATTGTTGATGTATCATAGACAGTGACTTTCCATTGTGGTTAACATGGGGAGTGGTCTAGGGCAGTCTCTCTTCTTGAGGGTTACTCAAGAAGACTGGCTCGCCTCGCTGGACAATGATTTCTCATTGTGGTTAACATGAGGAATGGTCTGTTTTGGAGGTTGATACAGGACATTCTTTTCCTCTTGTGGTTAACAGAGGAAATGTTCTAGACTGTCATTCCTTAGGATTTATACATTCTCTCTAGGGTGCACTTTGTTGGCAAATATTGAACAAGCAACGAATGTGTGTTGATGATTGTTGTCTTTGATGGCAACAACAGAAATGGCAGGATATGCAGAATTTGGGGATTTGGACGTAAAAGCACAGGAGGAACAACATTGAAGAAAACATGCGC
>ML791910.1:48543-82686 GCA_009831015.1 Picea engelmannii
AGGGCATTTTTGTATATTGAGAAATTATGAGATATTTGTTTTTCGAATTCATATTAACTTTTGTATATTGAGAAATTATGAGATATTGTTTTTTGGAATTCATATTAATAATTGTAGATTTGGATTGAAAAATAAATAGAAAATGGATTCATATTAATAACTGTAGATTTGCCTCGGATGGGGTGCTTAATCGAACATGAAGAACGCAACATAACATAGAGCCACCCGGCCAGGCCACATGGCTACAGGTGGCAATCTCACGTCACGTCCGTCCTCTCAGCAAAGAGCCACTCGGCCAGGCCACATGTCCACGGGTGGCAGTCTCACGTCCCGTCGCCTTGGCATTTGTTGGCTGGCAAATTTTTCGCCGTCACCTTACCTCCCACACGCGCACCCGGCAACTTACATGCTTTAGTACCTTACCTCCCTCATGCAAATATTCATGGCGCTACATGACGAGACATATTGGTCACGTCTGTGCCAAAATGAAGAGTTCTCTCATGCTCCCTTATTTCGAAGAGACCTCCTAAGAGCTTATTTCATTCACAACTCTGATCCTCAGAAGGGCCATGAGAAGGGCCATGGCCGATCGAGAAAAAGGGAAAGCACAGGTAGCACAGGTCTATGCCGGACCACGTCTTGGTCCAGGTCACTAATGCTTTCCCATGTTTTATCTTTTTCTTAGTCATTATTTTGGCCTTGCATGACACAGTAGAATGCATGCTTTCTTGCATTTGACACCTAGCCCTGAGTGGCCACAAAGACAAAATTTCTTCTTACAAACTAGACATCAGGCAACGATGGTTTCCCAATTGGACACCGTTACCCCTCTTTTGACCTTGGACACCTGGCAGAAGTGGTTTCCCAACTGGGCACTAATGCCAAATAGTCAGATAACACTCAGGCATCTGTTTTTTTTATCAGGATTTAATACAAAACCTAAATTACAAAAAAAAAAATGTAGATTTGAATTACAAAAATAAATAGAAAAATGGATTCATATTGAGAAATTCAAAGATATTTTTCTTTTTGGAATTCATTACAATTCTTTTTTTTTAATGGATTCATATTAATAGTAGATTTGGATTGCAAAAATAAATAGAAAATGGATTGGAATTCATTACAATTCTTTTTTTTAATAGATTCGTATTAATATTAATAACTGTAGATTTGGATTGCAAAAATAAACAGAAAATGGATTCATATTGAGAAATTCAATAAAAAAAAATTGGAATTTATTACAATTCTTTTTTTGGAATTCATTACAATAACTGTAGATTTGGATTGCAAAAATAAACAGAATTTCAAAATGAATGAAATTGTTGTCATGTTATTTTGGAGTCAAATTTTCAATTTCAAAAATTAAAAAACAGGATTTCAATCTATTCCCAATTTTTTAAAAATAAAAAAACACCAGTTTTAATTTATTCACAATTTTCACTGAATGAAATTGTTGACAGGTTGTTTTAAAGTCAATTTCTTTAGTTCGATTTACATTTTTTTCCAAATTCTAAAGAATGCAAATGTTGACAAGTTATCCTCCTCTTTCAAAAATTAAAAAACAGGATTTCAATCTATTCCCAATTTTTTAAAAATAAAAAAACACCAGTTTTAATTTATTCACAATTTTCACTGAATGAAATTGTTGACAGGTTGTTTTAAAGTCAATTTCTTTAGTTCGATTTACATTTTTTTCCAAATTCTAAAGAATGCAAATGTTGACAAGTTATCCTCCTCTTTTCGGTTGTGGAAATGTTGACAGGTTATCTACCTCTTTTCGGTTGTCGGACATGTTGTTAAGCATTTTAAGTTGTCATATATAGAAGCGGAGATAGGATTTCCAAATGAATATGAGAGAGTGAGAAGACTTTGACCCAATGAACATGTTTTTAGTATTCTATGTTGCCATGTAAATGGAAGAACATGTTTTTAGTATTCTATGTTGCCATGTAAATGGAAGAGGAGACTGAATTTCAAACCAGTGCAGAGAGTGCCATTGCAGGTTAACTTTGAGCTGCATCCATTGTAACCTGGTGTGTGTAGAGAGTGCCATTGCAAGTTGACTTTGAGCTGCATCCATGGTAACCTGGTGTGTTCTTGCATGCAATCGAAAAAACTATATGTGCCCTAAGTCGAAAAATTTATTATAGTTCACCAATCGTCCTCTTCCTAGTCAAGAAGATTATTCTTACTTAATCTTTTTCCTAAACAAGAATATTGTTTTTTCACATATAAAGGCATGAATATTAAAAAGGAAAAGAGACCATTACTCCCCTCTTCACTAATATTGTGGAAGGAAGAAGATATACTGCAAGAGATGCTGTAAAAGAGAGGGGAGTAGCTTAATAAATTGACAGAGCTATTTTTTTTTTTTTAATTTCTGTAAAAAGCCTTAAACCATGAAGGCATTTAAATTTAAGATGATCCACATCATATATATAATTAATGTCTCTCCAAATAGGAAATATAAAATAGGGGTATAAAATATTTTTATTTTTGGAATTCATTACAATAACTGTAGATTTGGATTGCAAAAATAAACAGAAAATGGATTAATCTTTTATGTGAAATTTAAAAAAAAAACACAATTTTTTATTTAATATCCCAAATTGCATTGAATTCAAAATGAGTGTGAGCACAATAATTCATATTTAATTCATGTTAACAAATGAAGGGGCAAATATTACTACTTGTGATATGAATCAAACTCTAACAAAACAACCTAGAATTAATTAAACTTACTCTACCAACAATAGAACTATGGTTTTTCCAATGAATTAAAACCATCATATTAACTAGTTCATGTATCTTCCAATCATGTCTTTGTGATTTCTTATATGTAAAAGCACAGATTAGAAACATCCAAAATCTTTTTACAGTTCTTAACGCATAGAGTAAATCTTTGAAATTGTTTTCTCATTTTAGTGGATCTTTCATTGAACTTTAAGATAAAATTCAACCATCAATTATTTATAGCATTGAGAAATATCCCAGATCTAGCCATTAAATGGAGAACAAGATAGCATGTTGTAGTTGATTTTAGGTTTCTATGTAATTCGAAGCATCAGAACCACAAAAAATTGTGGAAGTTCAGAAAAAATTAAACAAATAGACGAAGTTCAGAAAGATAGAGAAATATAGATGTGATGAGGAATAGAGAAAGATAAGGGTGGCACAAATAACAACACTGAGCAATATAGATGTGATGAGGAATAGAGAAAGCTCTGCTTGACAAAAAAAAAAAAATTACAATATACACGATGAGGAATAGAGAACGCTCTGCTTGACCAAAAAAAAATACAATATACACAAAGAAGACAGTTTAAAGAAAATTTGAAAGGGGAACTTGCACATATTCAATTTCTTTTCATTACAATAGAGAAAGTACATATAGTGTGAGATCTTCACCTGTTACATGCGTTTTCCTCATAGCTGGAAAATGGTCTCTTGATTGTTGCTTCTGTGATTGTTGCCATGTTGAGTTCGATGGTTCTACTACGACTATACCTGATATTATTCCTCATCAATACCAGTAGCAACTACTTCTACTTGTAGAGTCTTTGTCCAACAACTTTATCTCTTGTTCAGGTGAGAAGGCTTCCTTGCTCAAGCATCAGCCTGGAATCCAAGTATATAGGAAACATATCGTAGGCCTAGCTAATGGGTAAGTTTCAATCAAGGCTTGTTTTTTTTTATGTGTAAGTTCCTTTAGTTCCAGACTTTAGTTCCAGACTATTTAGTTTTAGACTATTTTGCAGAGGGGATGCCAAAGGTGATAATGGTGGCTATGGCTAAGGAGATGGGAGTCGAACTATTGATCAGACTATTTTGCAGAGGGGGTGCCAAAGGTGATAATGGTGGATCAACGGTAGATCTGGCTATGGCTAAGGAGATGCTACTGAAACTGGTGAGGAAATATGCGGACAGGGTAAGTTTCATCCATGGTCGGTTACTTTATGCATGCGCTGCTTTAGTACTTTATGCATGCGCTGCTTTAGTTTCAGATTTTTTTCCAGTTGTTTTAGGCTCATAACATTTGCTTATGTACATTGTTTTTCTTGCATGCAGAGGAGGGTTGGCTCCATACAACCTGCCCAGTGGACTGTCATTCCCAAAAACCTTAAGGATAACGTGGTGGGTCGCTCATTCAAGTGCAGAGGCATCCTGACTTACTGGAACATTGTCAGGGTTTGAATGATTGCATGATCGTCTAATTGATTGCAGTACAAAATACCCGGTACAAAATTTATTTTTTAAAAATCATTTTATATTTCTGACAATTTCGGGAAAAAACTAACATACACCACGGAAATAAAGTCATGTCAAAAAGTTGTGGATTGGAGCTGTGAACCAATCCAAAATTAGATTTGTGAAGTTTTATAAATAAGAAAATAAATTTGTTTTTAAAAATAAATAAAGTTAATATAGAATTTAATGAAACTTTGAAAATGGTTAGAGATTTAAAATTAAATTTATGAAGTTTTATAAATAAGAAAATAAATTTGTTTTTAGAAAAAAAAAATTAATATAGAATTTAATGAAAATTTTGAAAATGGTTAGAAATTTGAGTGAATTAATAAGCTATTAATGTAGTTTAACTACGTGACCGAAAGCTATAGTCTCTGGCCAGGCAGGGACTAATAAAGTGCCATTAGTTATAGTGGCTAGGTGAGGAAGGTACATATAATACCAACCAGCAGGTTAGCAGTTATAGTAATAAAGTGCCATTAGTTATAGTGGATAGGTGAGGAAGGTACATATAATACCTAATATAAGGTGATCTACCACATTGTATAAAACAACGTTGTTGGCAATAAAATCAAGTATTTCACATCTCTCGTGTATTTTGTTTATTCACTTTGTATCAAAAGAATAATCATATATAGATATGACTAGAGCCAAATTATTTCTGTTTCCAAAGAAAGAAGAGTAAAGATGAGGGCATTGATCGCATGTAGGAGAAAGAAGAGTGAAGACAAGCAAGTTAATATTGTTTTAAAATTTTCTAAAGTTATAAATATAATAATAAGTTTGGAATATTATAAAGTTGGGAAGGGAAAAACAAATAAATAAAATTAATCATAGAAAAACAAAAGAAATGAAGCTACTCAACTTATTCAAATCTTGATTGTGTGAAAACCAAAATATATCGTGAAATTCATACTTGATATAGCATAGCAATAAAATTCACCAAAAAAACATGCATCAACTATGAAACTCACTAAACAATAAAAAAGAAACTCACATATAAAAACTCATTCGAAATAACACAAACCACATAGTTGTATGATACTCAGACAAATTCCCAACATATGCATCAGAATAAATTCCCACCATATGCATCTGAATACCTGAATAGTGCTTCCATGTCTAAAGGTGTGACATGCAAGTGCCCACCATATACATCAAAATACCTTAATAGTGTTTCCATGTCTAAAGTTGTGACATGCAAAAGGGCACCATTAACACTTGGCTGCAACTAAAATAACTTACTTAAATAACAAAGATTGATTCCCTAGATGCAAAGATCAATGTGCCATACAACCCTACAAATAACAAGTTTAAAGTGTAATTTTGAAAAAGAATTTTTAGATCAATTGATATGTTTATACATCAAAATACCTTAATAGTGTTTCCATGTCTAAAGTTGTGACATGCAAAAGGGCACCATTAACACTTGGCTGCAACTAAAATAACTTACTTAAATAACAAAGATTGATTCCCTAGATGCAAAGATCAATGTGCCATACAACCCTACAAATAACAAGTTTAAAGTGTAATTTTGAAAAAGAATTTTTAGATCAATTGATATGTTGTTTTTTTTTAAGAGATTTCGAAGCATATTTCTTTTAAATCAAACACGATGTGTTGTGAAAAAAATGATTCCTTGGCAAATGCTTTTTTTCTTTTAAGAATACAATTTACCACATCAACAACAATTTTTTCAACTCAATAAAGAGAGATAATAAAAAAATCTGATGGAAGAAAATTCTATACATGGAGGGTGAAAATAAAGTACATTCAATGAAAAAAAAAAACATAAATGGTTGTTACTATAACAAAAAGAAAAACTATGCTAAAAAATATCACCATTTAAATTATTTAAAAAAAAATTGTAAAAAAATTGAATGCAATTGATTTTAAAAAAAATTATAATATAAAAATATATATATNATCAATGTGCCATACAACCCTACAAATAACAAGTTTAAAGTGTAATTTTGAAAAAGAATTTTTAGATCAATTGATATGTTGTTTTTTTTTAAGAGATTTCGAAGCATATTTCTTTTAAATCAAACACGATGTGTTGTGAAAAAAATGATTCCTTGGCAAATGCTTTTTTTCTTTTAAGAATACAATTTACCACATCAACAACAATTTTTTCAACTCAATAAAGAGAGATAATAAAAAAATCTGATGGAAGAAAATTCTATACATGGAGGGTGAAAATAAAGTACATTCAATGAAAAAAAAAAACATAAATGGTTGTTACTATAACAAAAAGAAAAACTATGCTAAAAAATATCACCATTTAAATTATTTAAAAAAAAATTGTAAAAAAATTGAATGCAATTGATTTTAAAAAAAATTATAATATAAAAATATATATATNAAAAAAAAAAAAAAAAAATTAAAACAATATTATTTTACATTTAAAATGAGTAAAGAAGAATATATTATTAAAGTAAAACAACATTATTTTACATTTAAAATAAGTAAAAATATATATATTATTTAGGTAAAAAAAATCATAATGCAAAAAAAAATCTTAAATGAACCATATTTTACATTTAAAATGAGTAAAGAACAATCTACATCAAATCATTTGAATACCATTAACTTATAAAAAATCATAATACAAAAAACAAAATTTTAGAACATTATTTTACATTTAAAATGAGTAAAGAAGAATATATTATTTAGGTAAAACAAAATCATAATGCAAAAAAAAATTAAATGAACCATATTTTACATTTAAAATGAGTAAAGAAGAATCTACATCAAATCATATTAATGAAATATTAATACATTCAAGACATTAATACAATAGCAAGAAAAAGTGGCTATAAAAGTTGAAAAAGATGAAGGCAATGTTATTAGTCCATGCTAAGGTCTAGAGGGACTATAGGGATCAATAATTTGTTGACTTTATAGACTTCATATTAATATGTCCTTTGACTATCAATTTTCACATCATTTGTATTGTTCAAACTATAGAAGTAAAAACATTATTTTTTATATAATAAAAAAAACCTTATATGTCATCGTCTCTTTGGAGAATATATTGGAGGTCTTATTGTCAGCTTCATTGTTCCCAATGTTATAGATGTTTAGATATCCAAAGTTTTGAGCTTAGATGCTATTTTTTAATTTTTATTACATTTTTACTGAAATGTTTACATACCGAAAGTTCTGAGCATGGACGTTGTTTTTTAATGTTTTTATTATTTATATTTGTATTGAAATATTTACATACCGAAGGTTTAAAGAATTGACACTCTTTTTGAGGTACTTGAATAGGCCTGACAGCTTAAATGTTTACATAGCGCGAGGTCCTTAAACAGGCCTGATAGCTTAAATGTTTGCATATCGTGAGGCCCTTAAACAACCTGACAGCCTTAAATGTTTACCTGAATAGGCTTCTAATAGTACATTTTCCTCGAATTTTTCCATACAATGTTGCAGTGAATTTGGACAATATTGTTGTCCACCGCCAGTTGCATAGCCATCGTATGTTTCATACTTCTTCTATGCTTGGAATGCAATTTGGTCATCATTGAAGATACATATATTGTTTACTAGTTCGGTGGGTGATTCTTGTTCATTATTTCGTCGGTTGTTGCTTGTTGTTGTTTCGTTCAACTTTGCAAGGTTGAGGACCTGCACCTGCGATTGGACCTGTTGGTGCTTGTTGCTTGATTTTGTTTTCTTCAAATTTGCAGGGTTGGTGTCCTGCATCCATAGTTGGAGTTGTTTTATTTACTTTGTGGGGTCCAAGTCCTACACCCACAATTCGACCTAAGCTTATGTCGTTCATCGTTGCGGAGTAAGTTTTGATGCCATAATTTCATTTGTATTCATTGTTTGTTGTTTACTATTTGCAGTTTGCAAGTAAGAATGTTTAATTATTTCTACTCGCATGGTCGTCATATGTTTCGGGTTTCTTCTATACTTGGGATGCAATTTGGTAATAATTGAAGATACATATGTTGTTTATTGGTTCAGTAGTTGTTGCTTGTTCGTTGGTTCATTGGTTCGTCGGTTGTTGCCTATTGTTGTTTGGTTCAAGTTTGTGAGTTTGAGGTCTTTCGGCTGCAGTTGGGCATGTTTGTTCTTGCTCACTGGTTTTTTGCTTGTTGTTTTCTTTTGTTTGCTTCAACTTTGTAAGGTTGGGGTCCTGCGCCGGCAGTTGGAGCTGTTTTTGTGCACTTTGTAGTGTTCAGTTCTTGCACCCATAAATGGACCCGTTGTTCTGTCATTCATCATTAACGAGTAAGTATCAATAGTATATTGTCATTCGTGTCCATTATTTAATATTCATTGTTTTCATTTTTGCAAGTAAGAATGTCTAAGTATTTATTCATTGTTCTTGTCCTGCAGACTTTGCATAGAGGTTGGCATATCTTTTTCTCCTGCTCTTCAATTTTCCTTTGTTTTTTTCCTGGGACTCTGCACCATGTCCATGCCAGTGACATGTGCACAACTCCATATGTCATTTTTTCTAGCATTTCAAATTTTGGTCCTTTGTCGTGTGTGACGAAGTCGAGATCTAACGCCTATCCCATCTCGGCCTATCCCGTATGGGAATCGAACTTGTTTCTTTCGAATGAAAAATATGATGTCAAGCTTGTTTCCTTTATAGGATTATCTTGTAGAAGAAAACTGCATGTAGGTGTAGAAGGGATAGGAATGATACAACTGTGCCTAGGCTGCAACAAAATTGCACAAAATTGGAATATCTTTCCATCCTTCTCTTAAATGTTTCTCCAATTTTTTCTCCTAAATCTGAACCATACCTACATGCCATTGCAAAATTTTCTTGTAGAAGAAAAAGATACTGAGATGGTGCTAGCAAGAGTGGTGTTTCGTGGATTGCAAATTGCAATATTTAGTTTCTATGTTGTTTCGTGTGCAACATTGCTAATATAATGAATGTGTTCTCAAATGCATCACACCATTAACATTTGGATGAAACCATTATCATTCTAAGATACTTTAGTGTTGACATGCTACAAAATAGTGGCATAACAAATAATTGGACAACTACATGTGCAATTAGTTGGATAGGAAGATGAATTCTTATATGCCACAACAGAGGGGGATGAAGTACAATCTTCGAAAAGGTATACCAACTGTGATAGTAAATCAAACATAGAAAATGGGTGGGTGCATATAATATTGGACTAGAAAATGATGATTTGGAAACAATGGGCCTTTTTTGAGACTTACCTCTTCTAAACATTGCCCTCCCCATTTCTATTTTCTCACTTTCTATTATCTTCTTTTTTTCCCTCTTCTATACTTAACCAAAATCCCCTTTGTTTTTCTCCTCTACTTTCGCTTTCTAGTTGCTTTTCTTAGTCGTCTTTCTGAAAATTTCTAGGTGTGTGGGTTGGAGGACTCATGGGTTCACATTTATACTCATGCTTCTATATCATGACTCCGACCGACAGTTTCATCATTCCATACTTAGCCACTTTTTCGATCGCAGGTTCCCGGGCTGGCAGGTTCAAGATTGTTCATCTATCTTTGGAGGTTCCACAATATACAGATTGGTCGTCATACCCCCCCATCATGCCCTATTCCCTATTACACATTTTTGTAGTCAAAAAAACCAAGGTATACAATTTGACCTTCGGGTCCTCATGTTTCCTGATTATCCCTTGACACCCTATTTCGTATTCCATCTCCTTCAACCATGTATGTGACATTCAGAACAATTATGGACAATATACAATGCATATTCTTATTTAGTCCTTTTGATGTTCATCTACACATGCTTGCATCAGAAAAAGTTGGACTAGTGACATGGCCATGAGCAGTCAATCATCGCAAACATCAACAGAAAGACAAGGCCAAAGGTAAATATTGATACATTGTATTCCTCATATGTTTACCAAACAAATATCTTGAGATATGTATTCATCTATGCCATGATAAATATGTTGATGTCATCTGCAACACATACTCTGCAGTTCACAAGAAGTATCAATGAGCGCAAGTGAGATGTCGAACATAGCGCAAGTTCCGCAGACTAAGAGGTCTGGTTGCAAAAATATGGCCTCCATACTTCATCTAAGTTGTGCGTCTACTTGTACATTCATGCCAGGAAAAAAAAAGTAATGCAAACTACCATTCACATTACTTTTTGTGTTCAAAAAATGTCACCAGGTGTAAACTTATAATACCCAAAATACTATCAATAGAGGGCTTGAATAGCTGCCGAACTGGTCAAGTGTCCATCGAGGACATAATGGTCGTCTATAGCACCTACTTGGAAAAGGAAAACAAAACTAGATCCATTATGCGTGTTGACATGACAGAAAATGAAGCCCTGATTATAGTCACACTAACTATCCCTACACAACTTGTCCAGAAACATGCAGAAAAGATATTGTCAGGTAATGGGATATCCATTACAAATTTTAATATATTGTCCAAAACAATATATGACCATGGTGATTGTGATCGGATTATATCGCTCAACAAAACAAGTATTGTGGAAAAAATTCTCGTGATTTGTTCATAATGTCGTTTCGTACCAGACACAACAATCAGCCAACTTGCAACGACACTTACCCAATCGAAACCATTGGTGCAGCTATCACAGGCGTGAGACAACTTGGCTCACAACACATTCTCCATATAAAATATGGAGAGTCAAACAACGACAAGGCAATAGTACCGTTCTCCATATTTAGTTTTTTCCTTTACTTTCACATGTCCATGTATCTCTATTATGTTACACAACTATTGCATTGTTCCATGTTGCAGCTGCAATTGTTTGACACCTATTCAGATTTGTTTTCCTCAATGGAACAACAATTGCATAAATGGAAATTTTCACTTATGCTCTTGAAAAATATAACAAAGAAAAGAGATGTTAAAGAAAGGATCTTTTGCACAACCCAAGCAACATTTGTAACAGAATTGCAGACAGACATAGTACAGGATCTCAAGAAACTAACTAGCTTGACAATTGTTGTGCGTATACATCTACAATTTCATCCTCACTTTGCTCATACAAATTGCCTTCACCAATTTTCTGCAGCTTTTTTTTTGTTGTGCATTTGTATATTATATTGTTCAATATATTGACTGTTATGCTCACGTGCCCAGGTTGAGGGTGTTGTGGTTGCAGTGAATGTGTACTTGACCCCCTTCGAGCCTGTATGTGCCAAATGAAACTCTCTTGCTTCTGCCTCTACTTTCATAAATGATGGTACAATTGATTTTCTACGATGCAGTAAAAAATTCCCTTACATATATAGACATTGCCTCAATGCTGCCATCTGAACTGTGGGATACACAATCGTACATTGTACAATTAGACAACCTATGTTACAAGATGTGCTTCCTGGGTTAGCAGAATTTCCATATGAAGTATACCTACAGAAAAAGGAAAATAGTGTCTACATGATGCGCGACTTTCGGGTCCATAGCAAATTTACCTTAAATGAGGACAATGCAATAATGCATATTGGCTGGAAAAAAAAAAATTCATATCAAGCGTTGGCAGGAAATGAAAAAAATCTAATGTGTATCTGTCCATGCCACCCAATGAGGATATGAATAGAATTTTGTAGTGCCATGGAAAATTAAACAGGAAGCACATAAGATTGTTCAGTGCAGAAATGGGAAGCATGAGGACAAACCCCATACAAAGTATCCAACTGTGAATAAATCAGGCCCATCCTTTGAACCGTCAAAATGGCTTGCTTCTCTGAACGGAACCATCAGGCATTTCCAATAATATTGTAAATTTGGCATTGTTAAAACTAGTAGTGATAGAACATGGCACTATCAGAAGCAAATGTCCATGGTGATCTTGCTTCATGGTAAAATAGTAATCAGCAAGTTTCTTGTTCCCCATTTGGGGGTTTGGTTATAGATGGGATAAAATGTTGAATCTTCATTGGTTTTGTGTTGTCCTGTGTTTGGCATACTTTTGTTCATGTGTTTTCATGTTGTAGTTCAGGGTTCTCATGGGCCCGGTTATTTTCTCATGGGAACATATACCACATGTAAGAGAAAACCAATGTCATGTGTGTTTTCTTTTATATCAACTTGTTTGATGCATAGGTCGATGCATACTGCTCTATGGACCCTTATGGGATCTCACTTGGCACCTTTTGTGTTCATGCGTTACCTTGTGCCTTGACTTTCAATACATTTGGTGTTTACTTGTCTCTTGGTTGTATGCTTTGTACTAGAAAATTAATGATGCATTCAGGATCTTGGCAGTTTTTCTATGATCTTAAGGAATATACAGGACCTTCTTTGCCTTTAAATATAATATCTCTTACGCAAATGTAGTTTGTGGCTCGTTTTACCACTTTTACTTTATCAATGAACTTACCAAAATTCATCTTCAGGAATATTTTGAAATAAAAGGATATATACTATGTGAAGTCCAATGGAACTATCATATCAACCACAGAAAGTTAAAATTAAAATTTGTCCTAAAATTCAAATTCGTCATTGTTATACTTACAGTGAAGTTGACAGTGCAACAATTTTAATTAAACATCCCAAAATTGATTTTCTTATGGTTTTTTTATGCTTCTCTTATGCAAACACATCCTAGAAACTATAAGCATGGTTCTCTTTATCTATTCCTTGATTGAAGAGCTTGTTCACCTGTTTAATGCACTTCATAGTTAACTGTTAATACCATCAATGGGTCTTTCTTACACCAATTCCTTCTATTGAAAATTTTCATCCCCTTTTCTTTTTTCCATTTGCTTTCCCTCTCTGGTTACTTAGTCGTTTTTCAGAAAATTTCTAGGTGCGCGGGCTGGCGGATTCACTGTTGACGATTAAATTCACAACGGAGTTTTTCCTGCAAAGTGTTGCTAAAACCTATTATTATTAAAGCTAAATAATACTAGTAGGTGGGACCCCCTTGTAGATTGGATATCAGGTCTGGTGCTTATTTGATGTCGTGCTACAGTTCGACACTGCTTATATAGTTGGCGAGATCTTGTTTTTATTGGCTATGGATTGGGCTTATGAAGTATTGATTATTTATGTTACTACGACCTATGTTATTCATTGATACCATTGTTATCTGTTCTTGGGACACCTGCACAACAAACATGTTAGTAACAATACTTAAAAGGCAGTTGAAAAAAAAACAATAATGCATACAAGCAATTGGAAGGAAATGAAAAGAAATGCAACAAATGCAAAGGGGAAAATTTAAACTATGTTATACGCTATACTATATGCATTGATTTTTAATGGATTGTTGTTATCCTATCTACTAAGTTAATATCTATGTGATTTTATTCTTGAGTTATATAGTTGATATGAAATGGTGATTATGTTATGGCATAAGTTGATATGGATTGAGCTATTGGTGATGGTTCGATACATGGTCACTTAATTGGATTATATAGTTGATATGTAATATGGTCAGTTGAAAATGGAAGGTATGATGTGGGTGGCGTGTTTGATGCAATTTTTGATGCATGGTTTAAATGAATTGTTGTTAGATTAATGGTTGACATGTACTATTGAATTAATTGACTATGGGTGGAGGTGACATGCATTTATTGCACGTCACCCTTAATCCTTCCATTGGTCGCCACCCTAGTCGAGCTATTGTTCAACCTTGTTGTTGTGGTTATGCTCTGATTTCTTAGAATAGAGGAACCGCTAGGCCAACTCATGTTTTAAGGTGTTCGATTACATGTCTGTCTTTTTTTTTCCATTCATGAGTCTACTCTAGTTAGGAAATAATTATTGGCTCAAGCGTATTGGTTTGTGCTTTCCTTAAGTATTGCAACTGTGTAAAATTGTGATTTTGGAATGAAGTGTTGATGGTTTTCTCTGCATAATGTTGAAGTCATAGTGTTATTGGTCATCCTGGGTGTTAGTAGCCATAAGGGATCTCTGTTATCCTTGTTGGTTTAGTGGAGGGTTTTTGTTTGGTCTTGAGTGGTTGGTTGTCCTCACGCATTCGTATCGCTATATCTAGTCTTTGGATTTTATGGGTTTTAAGGGTTGGGAGCACTCTGTGTCACTGCATTTATTTACTTGAGCATTGGTTTGATTTCACCACTAAAGGTCGCGCAGTGAGTTATTTTGTTCTTTCTCAGCCCTGTCTTCACTTCAGCGTTGTGGTTTGTTGACTGGAGAGCCATGAGGGTTATACCATGTGTGTGTTAAGTATCATTACTAGGCCTAATTGGAGCCTCATCCCTTTATTATAGCCTTCCTATCATGGGATTTGTCACCTGTCCACGAATAAGTTGTGGTTCTCTCTGTGTATGCACTGTTGGTCTTGGAGGTTTTCACCATTAAAAGGAGTTGGTTCTAGCTTTCCCCTTGTTGGTCACAGATCAAACCCTTAACTCTGCAGGTTTGAGGGTTGATAAGAGAAGACCGGTGTGGCCTGTCAGGTTTACTACTTGGTTATTGTTGGATGGTTGTATATTGTAGACTAAATTGAGTATAGGCCCGCCTAGTTGGTCATGTGACAGTCGTGTTGGTTCTGGTATCTAGTCATTGCCTGTGTTATTACAATGGGTAAACCATGCATTGTTAATTGGACAATTCAAAATACACAGTCACTTTCTTTTGCATTGAATATCATTGGGATGTTAAACTCAGCATTGGTTGCAATTGTTAAATGATGTACGCGCGTAGTGCATTTGTCTGTATGGTATTCCTACACCATGAATAAAGGGTCACTGTAACTATGAGTGTTTTGGGGCCAAATGATTATGGAAACTAGATGACTATAGAAAATCCACCCACTGTATGTGTTATGATTATTTGATTGCATCATTAGGGATGAGCCCGAGTTTTACACAACATGGTTGATTACAGCTTGATTAGTTTGAAGCAATATTGTATTAGGTTGATAGCTTGGCATGATTGGTTAAGTTAATACTGTGACTGTGTGTTTAGAATTGTAAAATGGGAATGTTACATCATGTTGTTTTGGGTGGTTGCCCACTGTGTATGATATGGATAATTTCAGGTTGCACACTCAGAGATAGTCACAGAGTTTTAAGAATGACTTGTTGCATTCCGATTATGGTATTATGAAGTCGAGCATGTTGTTGAACCCCATTGTGTTGGATGGATAGCCCATCCTTTTGATTATTTAGAGTCACATGTGTTGGAATGGTGGTTGTTGTTTTCCTGTTTAAACGACGAGTCGGGGTTTTACAATTAAATCTAGATTATTGGGTTGGCTGCCATTATGTATGTTTAAAGAATGTCATGCATTTAAATGACAGGCCCGATTGTAGTGACAGTATAGCTTCATTGCAATTTTGAAACATGACTTTGGGTGTATTTGATGATTGAAGAAATGTGTGGCAGTGATTGATTCTGATGATTAATAGAGTGGAAATGGTTACTATTATACATTTGAGGATCGTTATAAGATGAAAATTAGATAAATAAAAGGAACAGAACTCCCTTACAGATTGTTGCGTAATGCATATTCTCTTGTTGATGGCACTGTGTTAGATATTTGACTATGAACAGTGAACTAGCTAATACACAATGATTGTTATGATTGTTTGGTTGGTGTATCTCCTTTTAACAGAATGACTATATGGATTACTTGATTAATTTTGTGAAAAGAACCTACTCTCATTCCCCACCATTATTTCGTTTTTCTCTAATTACAACCCCATCTCCTTCCCACATTCATTTTTCACTCCCTATTCTAAAATTGATTATAGTCAAAGAAAAAATTTTGTTGAAACAGTTTGGCAGTAGTAGTGTCTTGGTTGAACTACAGTGATGTTTTCTTTGGGTTGCAGTTGATTGTTGTTTTCCTTGAGCAGTAATCGTATATTTTCCCCCCTTCATCATATCATGTTCCACTCAATACAAACCCCTCACATCTCTCAGGACCCTTTATTCACCCCCTGCTCATTAATAAACAGTAAAACAATTTGTATGGATTGGATTGCATGAGTCTGATACATCGTTGAGACAAATTTATTTCATATTTTAAGAATTGTCATGTATGGTTATTTAAAAGACTATTTTCTAATCAATCATGCATGAAGGAATGAGTTTTTTCAGCCGAGGTATCCATGGCCGAGGAAACAAAGGGAGAGGTAATTGGAACAAAGGCCCAAGAAGGCCAAGGTTCTCCATACATTTTGATGATGACTCACAAGATCTTGGCCAGTTGTTTCAAGCCGGATTTTTCAATTGGATTGGGCAAAGAGTGGTCCAATCCAGGCTCGAAAGGCCTCCTTTACAAGTATCGCAAGCCCCTGGTCTCCATGTGCCTCCTCACATCTCATTGCAACCCGAGGTCCCTGAAAATGATGGATGGCAATAGATTGTCCACCCGACAGTCTCCCAACATTGTGGTTGGCCTAATTTATCCCTACCTACTCCTCCACCTATTAATCAAGTTGTCCAAGATCCCCCCACTCACCAGTGCAGTCCTCTCATGCTAGAAAAAGGTTTAAATTCAAGACCCAACATTCCCTTGACAAAGGAAAAGCCACTGCTCCCCCTTCCTCACCCTCTAATGGCTCTGACAAATATGTGTCTTCTCAGATGCATTTGAGGGACGATCGTTCCCACGTGATCAGGGAGATTAGGCCTAAAGGCTCAGCGCATCCAAAGGCAAATTCAGGAAAATCGAAGGGTGACAGCAGCAATCAAGGAAAGATTGCATCTTAGAGTGGGAAATATGGCTTTTGAGTTTTATTTTATCTATTGTTGATGACAGTTGACTTCAAGAATTTTTGGACAACATGTTTTATTTTGGATATATGAGTAATATTTTTTGAAAATAATTTCAAATATCATGAGATAAATTGCCAAAAGTGAATATGTTGATGGGAGTCACAAGGAGGTGTGTTTTTTCTTAATTGACTAGTATGTTATGATTGTTAAGAAATAATGGGAGTCACAAGGGGTCTCACCTACTAGTTATTATTTAATTATAACCCTTATTATGATTATTACTTTTCCCCCTAACTAAAGTTGGTTGAGTCTTTTAATTAACTTAACTAATGAGTTGGTTCAACTACTTCAACCAATTCTAATTTGTTAAAAGCAAAAGGAAAGGGAGGAAAAAGAGGAGGATAGAAGCATAAGCATACTAAGGTTTTTTCTTTGAGTTTATGTTGAGATAGTTTAGTTTTCATTCATTCATTTATTCATCACAAGCCTAATTCTCTTTTATGATAGCAGGGTCTTATTGAAGACAACAATATTCAGGGTTGAATCACATCATTCAGACACCTGTTTTTTAGAGGTGTTGATCTATCTTTGATAGTCTGTGTAGAGTTGTTTGTTTGTGAATTAATTTTCATGACTGACAAAGGCTATTGTGCAGAGTCGAGTGGGCAGAAATCTATGGCAAGTTGATCCATCTTTTAGATTTCAGTTTTTGTTTTCTTTCAAAGGTCCTTTTGTATGTTCCATCGGGGATGTCTAAGTTTGACTTTGGTCCAAAATTTTTGCATGAGATTTTGTAAAGAAAATGACTCTTTGGTGAATTTGAATGAAATAAAGGATTGCTTTATGTCTCATCTGTCTTGATTATCATCTTGGTGACTTTACTTCTATCTTTACGTTTATTTCAGCAACTAATATGTTCATAAAAATGAATAAAATGTAAATTTCAGCAATCTTTTCATTAATAAAATACTAGCCTAAGCACTCATAATTAATACTTGTGAGTTAGGATGTTAGTTTTGTTGGCTATAAACATAGGGTGATATTCTTGTCTACTTTTCTTTAGCCAAGCAGAGTCTAAAAATGTTTGAGTAAGATCATTTCATATATTTTCCTCAACATTTATTTGGCGACCATACTGGGGAGATCGTCGATATCTCTCTAGTTAATTTTTATACTCAATTTTCATCGATACATCTTTCTTTTCTGAAATTGATTCTTTGACTGTTTATTCTTAATGACTGTTCCTATTGCAAGGTAGCCCAATATTGAGCCCGGTCTTCAAGATCAAACTAGCATGGATTTGAATCTATTTAACACCATCTTAGACACTTCCAACACCCGTTTTGAGCTTAACCATTCTTGGGAAGCAATTGAACGAGATATTAGTGCTCAAGAACAATTGGAAGCTAGATGTAGATGGCCTAGAAATCAGCAATGACCATTTTGTTTCTTCAAGTTTTGGCCTTTCTTTCATGTCCTTAGATTTTCGCGCTTCTAGAAGAAGAAGAGGCTTGTCACCTAAAATAAATCTTATTGCTGAAATAGGAAGAAGAAATGTCGTGTTATCTTCCCAACAAATTTCTCTAAGGAGGACTTTATCTGATTCATCCAGTTCTTCTTTCTTTTCCTCTCATAGCATCCACAAGATGGCATCTAGTGGTGGTTCTAGTGGCACCAGAAGTGCTTCATCTTCCCAATCCTCATATTCATCAGTGATTGGTAAATTATATAGCCACAATATTCCTATCCAATCTACCACAAACCCCACCAAAGTCATAAAAAAGTATGGGCTTTTTCAGTTCAAAGAAGACGCCACAACCACACCATGGTATGTGTCCTCTCCTCTTAACCTAGCACCTGCTACTCATCGACTTCCAAAGTTTAAAGATCACCTGCCTAAGTTTTCAGGAAATAACATTGTCAGTACAAATGAACACCTGATGGAATTTTCTAATGCTTTTCATAACATAGGGGACAATGACAATGACACTTGCATGTGCTTGTTCGTCAATTCCTTGGAAGGAAAGGTTGCGGCTGATTTCTTTGACCTTCCTCCTAAGATTCTATCTACTTGGGAGGATTTGATCTATTGGTTCTGATCCAATTATGGGCAATCCAAAAGCCTCGTCGAGAATTTAATGGAATACAATAACGTCACCTATAAGGATGGTGAGACCATCAAGTCTTTCAACTTCCATTTCACCAAGTTATACAATCAAATCCCTGAACTTATCTGCCCTTGGAACCAAGTTGATTTCATGCATTATTACAATGCATTTTCGTCTCCCTACCATCATAGGCTTGAGGAAAAATCCATTGATAATCGTGGTTCCACTCTGCATACCTATTCATAGTATGAAGAACAGCTTGAAAGAACTGTTCTTCCCCATGGAGAATCGATTAGACAAACAAACATGCCCGCCCTCTTACAGCTAGTAAAAGATATGAATAATCATATGATAGCGTTCAAGCGAAAGGGAACTGTATCCCCTATCACCCCTGGAGCTTCATCCTCTTCTGCAACCCCCTTTAGAAATCTGGTTGAAAACAATTTTTAGCCTAAGGCTATCTTCCCTCGGAGTTGGTGTAACTTTTGCGAGGAACACCACGAAAAAACCACATGTGAGGTAAAGAAGAGTGTCAGAGATAAGATATTTTATAAAATACCAGAAGCTACTATCATTGTCCTAGATTTTGCAGAGCTAGAGGATGTCATGGTAATCAACACTAGGAACAAATCCTATGCTCCCAAGGGAAAATTTGATCCACCCCATAGTTCTTCTGGCTCGAGCTCATTCTCAACTGCTGCAACTCTCTAGGTTTCTAAGGTTCATGAGAGTCAATAAATCACTCCTCCTCTCCCCTCTTCCAAATACAATATCTTGAATCAATTGGCCAACATCAAAGCAGATGCAACCCTTCTAGACATGGTTGTCATCCCTTAACAACAGATGCATCTGAAACAATTCATGGAAAGAAAATCTTTCATTGTAGCCAATCTTTCTGAAGAGGTAAATGAAGAGGATTCTTCTATAAATAAAGTAGGTGTACACAACTTTAGATACCCTATAAAAAATCCCCCATTTTTATATTTCTGTAAAGATTATGGATAAAATTGCCCATTTTTGCCTCATTGATGGTGGTTCGGGCCCAAGTGTGATGTCAAAGATTATTATGGAAGAGCTAGGCTTGTCTTGTAAAATGAAAATGCCAGAAGCATGCTCTCTTATAATAGTCTACAAAAAACAACCATAGGTGATATTAAGGACGTGACCTTGGTTTTATGTGCTCATCCTGACATAAGAACAACCCTCAACATTCAGGTAATTGATATGCTTGTAAGAAATTACTCAATTATATTGGGAATGGATTGGCAAGCCTTAACAGGTGGATACCTCTCACTCAACGGGACACATTTATCCGTTCCTCGGAATGGTAAGAACATTATAGTCCTTAGAGAGGGGATCATTTCACCCTACATAGAGAGTGTTCTACAATCTAGCGTAAACTATATCGAAGAGGACCTAGGAGTCTATTCCATCTTTGTTGAAGAGTATAATATTCTTTTGGAAGGAATCGATCTAGATGATGATATGTGGCACATGCAATTTAATGGTTCACGCTCTAATGAAGGTAATGGGGTTGGCATTGTCTTGGTTTCCCCTATAGGGGAAATTCATAATTTGTCTTACAGGTTAGAGTTTGCTTATACAAACAATGTCGTTGAATTCAAATCTTTATCATTAGGCATTGAAAACGCCCTTAATCTCGATTGTGGTCACCTTTCAATTTTTGGAGATTTTGAACTTGTTATGAACTTGATATGAAAAATGTGCTCTCCTAGAAACAAGATGATGGAACGATACTCCCAAACTGTTTGGGCACTTATCTTGAACTTTTTATCCTTCAACATCACTCATGTTAAGAGGGAGTTGAATTCAATGTCTGGTCGGTTAGATATCTTTCCAGCTTCTCCTAAACAACAAATTTTAGCTCACAGGCCTAATTGTTCCTTTCAAACTCTATATCGTCCATGTATCCCTGAAAATGTAGAATCTTGGCAGGTCCTCCCTAACAATGTGAGAAATTTTGTTTTCATTCAAGATGAAACTTTTAAGCCCGAGGAGATTATATCCATAGAGAACAATAAAATTCTTGAGGGATTGACTCCTCTTGAGAGTTCGTTTTCATCGAGTGATATAGGAAATAAAGAAAAATAGAAAGAAGAGGAGTTACAAAAGAAGGTGGTTGAAACCTTCTCCATGAACATTAGGACACTTGAATATTCAATTGTTAAAATAAATGTCCAATGTTCTGATAAAGAAGAGATGAAGTCTGTTGAGCTACTCGGTGGATTTCAAAATGTTTTTGCTTGGTATTATGAGGATCTTCATGGTTTTGATCCCAGTGTTGTTCAGCATACTATGAAACCAACTAGGAAAAAACAAGGACTTGTTAACTCTGCACTAAAAGCAACCTTTCAAAGGGAGTTGGGAAATTTCTTAAGGTCTAGGATTATATTTTTAGCCCACCCTAAACGGGTTCCAAATTGGGTACCTGCTTCAAAGACCACAGATCATATTAGATCTTGCATTCATCTTCACACCTCCAGTCAGGCTATTATAAGAAATCCTTCTCCCCCCTCAATACAATAATGATTCTGCAGCAGGTTATAGAGTTGCAGTTGAATCCCTTACTTGATGAAATTCTGGGTTACAATAAAATCAAGGTAAAAAGGGAAAATGTTCACAAAACCACTTTTATTACTAATTGTGATACTATTTCTTACAAATGCCTTCCTTCTAGCTTACTTGATACAAGTACCGTTTTTAAAAGGCCTATTCACACAAATTTCGATGAATTGGTCAGTCTCCATATTTATCTTGATGATTTAGTCGTGTGCGTCAAGGGGATGATAATTACATCAGAATTCCAAGTGTTGGGTCCATTCCAAATTGATTTTGTCTTAGAGAATAACTCATACATTTTAAAGGATTTATAGAGGAAATTGTTTTCCTACAGCACTGAAAGCCCTTGCTTGAAGTATTGTGAGGGACCAGCGTGAAAAGTTCTAATGTTGATTGGATTTTATGTATATTAGTAGCTTAGCTCTTCTTTAATTTTTTGTGCTATTTTCCTTTCTGATTTACAGTAATTTGATTTATTCTTTTTGTTTCAAAACTTTTCTTGTTGCTTCTTCATTTTTGTCTTTTATTGTTGTTGTTTTAATGTCTACTATTTTACTTTTGTCATGATTTTGTTTCCTATCATCTTTTAGATTAGTTTAGTCAAAGATAGGATGTTGGATCGATTCTGCTACAGTGACACTCCTGCAAAGCATTGTTAGTCAATAACAATCAAGCTACACATATGTTATGATGTCTCCTTTGAAGGACCCTTGAAATTTTTATATATTTCCACTGCTATTTTGTAAAGGATTGGTTATCTCTCGCTTCTTCTTGCCATTTCTTCATCCATTGATATTTTAAGAGCAAGTCTAAAAGTTTTTTTTCCTTGTAGTGAGAGTAGATCCCAGTCGAATGATTATGCATACAGTGGGAAAAAAACCATTCATACTTAACACTTTTCATGAATTATTCCCAAATTATCGGTCATATTTCCATTAATTCCGCTCACTTCCCCCTATTGCATAATCTTCCTAGTTATATCTTCTTGGCCCGTTGTTCTTGGTCTGCGAAACCAAGAGTTCTGAGTTCTAAATCTGTTGAAAACAAATTTCCCTGTGGAGTCGCCAGTTTGTTGACGATTAAAATATCAACGGAGTTTTGCCCGCAAAGTGTTGCTAAAGCCTATTATTATTACAACTAAATAATACTAGTACGTGGGACCGCCTTGTAGATTGGAGATCAGGTTTGGTGCTTATTTTATGTCATGCTACCATTCGACATTGCTTCTATAGTTGGCGAGATCTTGTTTTTATTAGCTATGGATTGGGCTTATGAAGTATTGATTATTTATGTTACTACGACCTATGTTATTCATTGATACCATTGTTATCTGTTCTTGGGACACCTGCACAACAGACATGTTAGTAACAATACATAAACGACAGTTGAAAAAAAAACAATAATGCATACAAGCAATTGGAAGGAAATGAAAAGAAATGCAACAAATGCAAAGGGGAAAATTTAAACTATGCTATACGTTATACTATATGCATTGATTTTTAATGGATTGTTGTTATCCTAGATACTAAGTTAATAGCTATGCGATTTTGTTCTTGAGTTATATAGTTGATATGCAATGGTGATTATGTTATAGCATAAGTTGATATGGATTGCACTATTGGTGATGTTTCAATACATGGTCACTTAATTGGATTATATAGTTGATATGTAATATGGTCAGTTGGAAATGGAAGGTATGATGTGGGTGGCGCATTTGATGCAATTTTTGATGCATGGTTTAAATGAATTGTTGTTAGTTTAATGGTTGGTGTGTACTATTGAATTAATTGACTGTGGGTGAAGGCAACGTGCATTTACTGCATGTCACCCTTACTCCTTCTGTTGGCCACCACCTTAGTCAGGCTATTGTTCAACCTTGTTGTTGTGGTTATGCTACGATTTCTTAGAAGAGAGGAACCACTCGGCCAACTCGCGTTTTAAGGTGTTCGATTACAGGTATGTCTTTGTTTTGTCCATTCATGAGTCTGCTCTGGTTAGGAAATAATTATTGGCTTGGGTGTATTGGTTTGTTATTTCCTTAAGTATTCCAACTGTGTAAAATTGTGATTTTGGAATGAAGCATTGATGGTTTTCTCTGCATAATGTTGAATTCATAGTGTTATTAGTCATCCTGGGTGTTAGTATCCATAAGGGCTCTCTGTTATCCTTGTTAGTTTAGTAGAGGGTTTTTTTTTTGTCTTGGGTGGCTAGTTGTCCTCACACATTCGTATCATTATATCCAGTCTTTGTATTTTATGGGTTTTAATGGTTGGGAGCACTTTGTGTCGCTATGTTTATTTACTTGAGTGTTGGTTTGTTTTCACCACTAAAGGTCACGCAGTGAGTTATTTTGTTCTTTCTCGACCCTGTATTCACTTCAGCGTTGTGGTTTGTTGACTTGAGAGCCACGAGGGTTATACCCTTTGTGTGTTAAGTATCATTACCAGGATGAATTGGAGCCTCATCCCAATTGGAGTTGAATTGGAGTATGTTTTGGGCAAAATTCTTTCATTGTAAGGAAATGGTCTCTTGATGCTCCCAGAGAAATATTTCAAGGAAAATAATTATTCAATTGCAGGACCACTCTCATGTTCTTTGGATATACAATTAACATCTTAGGGGATGAGAACTAGAAATCCCATTGGTGCAAGGCATATTCCTACTACTCATCTCCTTCCTCCCATAACGGACTAATTTGGGCCTCTAGAATTTCTCGTGTGGCCTGTGTTCCTGAAGTATTTTCCTATAAGGAGGGGGTCTCTTGGTCCCCTCCCACCCAAAATGAATTAATTTGACCTCTCGAATTTCTCGTGCATGTTGTGTACCTGAATTATTTGGCTGTGAGGAGGTGGTCTCTTGGTGTGTCCTCACTTTCAATTTCGGGCTCTTCTTCTTTCCCTACAACGTTTTCCTCTTCTTCCTCACAGGAATCTTGTGAGAACTAACAATTTTACCACGAGGATGGGTTCTTATGTCCTACATTTGAAAAATCATGGGTTTCTTTCTTATTGGGGTGGGACCTTGGAGCGATGTTGCGGGATGTTGTTCTCTTGACAGTGGCGATCGCGGATTGGAAAATCTTCTCATTAGGGCCTTTTCCCTATTATTTGTACAATTCAGTGGTGCCTTGCAATGTTTCAAGGTCGCCAGCATCAGGAGAAGGATTGTTGTTCACCTGCTTCAAGCCAAATAGTTATTCCACTGCAAAACCACTCTCTTGTTTCTTTGTCACCTCAGGTCTTCTGCGAGATATTAAGATTGCAGCAACCAACATTGACCTTCCAAGGAGAAGAATACAAGGACTTCCTAAAAAATCATGGTAATGAGTTTGTATGCATGTTTCTTTTTTTTTTTTAGCTTCTCTACCTGTATTTATGACAAATAAGTTCAATGCTTTGGTGCAAAGAACTCAGTCCAATGTCTATGGATAGATATACACTGCCCGGTATTTTTTTTTTACGGATTTACTATTAAAAAAATTGCCTTGGAATCTTGGTTGTTGCTTCTTGGTTGTATTTAACACCTCTTCTTATTTGCATGGTTCGATAGTCTCATAGTTCTTCAATATTGTATTGGCTCAAGTAATTTGATCTAATATGGAGCATTGAACAATTATATGGCAATGCATTGTGTCGATCCCATCGGGCTTCTATGGAAACATAAATGCATTTCAGACAGTTTCAAACCAACATTCAATTTTATTCATAATGCAGATAGAACATAGCAACACTAATTCACGATGCGGAACTCGGGGCCCCGCCCTAGAAAATTAGTTTTCATCTCAACCTTGTTGAGAAAACAATTTATTATTTCCCTTTCATTTCCTTGATTCCTCTACTCCAAAAGGAAACATGTTATTAGTTGTCCATCCCCTGGCCTCTATTTGAGCGTTTTTTACTTTATTAATGAAATTACAAAATTTCTTCTTCACGAATAAAAATATTAAAAAAAAATGATCTATGGTGGTTGAAGTCAAATGGGACTATGAAATCAACCACAATATTGAAATTCAATATCGTCATTCTTGTTTCTAGATATGCAATTATTAATCTTTAATGGTAACAACCCATCATGCAAGAATTTTAATACTTAAGATAATATGTCAAAGTCATTGAAGAATGTATCAAGAACACAATTACTCCCACAAGTTGCAATAAAAGCAAATCTTCGACAAAGCATTTGCTCACACCCTTTTTAATTGTACAAGCACAATAGAAAACGAGTAAGTGGATAAAATATGGGACTAGAAAATGATGGTTTTGCAACAATGAGAACATATTTGAGACCAATTCCCACTTACAAAAATTTCCCTCCCCTTTTCTATTTACCCACTCTTTTATCCCCTTCTTTTCCCTCTTCTATACTTAACCAAATTCCCCTTTATTTTTCCCTTGTACTTTCTCTTTCTGGTTACTTAGTCATTTTTTCCAAAAATGTATTGTTGTGTGTGTTAGCAGACTCACGGGTTCACATTTTTATTCATGCTTTTATATCACGATTCTGACTGAGCGCTTCCCCTTTCCATACCTAGCCACTTTTTCGATTGCAGGTTCTCGTGAAGGAAGTCTCTAAATTGCACTTCCATTGTTATGTGACCTACAAACAGCACTTTGGCTTCTGCGATATACAAATTCACTTCCAGACTCCCACATCATCCCCTCTTCCGTGTTACAAATTTTTCACTCAAAAGTTTTGATACATACAATTTTACCGTTGGGGCCTCACATCTCCTCGAGAACCCTTGTCACCCTATTTTGAAGCTTGTTCGGCTGCATTCCACACTTTTCCATTTCTTGAATCTCTTTCGCGGATCGTCGGGTTGGCGAGTTCAGGAAATTTCCAATTCCTAGTCGTTGTTTCCTATGCCCGCCACCTTCACACTTCTTTCCAAGTGTATGCAATAAGTAAACAACTTCTCCTTAAACATGCAAAAAAGATCTTTCCAGGAAATGGGATATCTATTACATATTTGAATATATTAGCCCTTCTTTCCCCTTCTATACTTAACCAAATTTGTGTTTCTTTTTCCCCTCTACTTTCTCTTTCTGGTTACTTATGTTGATGAATGCATCTATGTGAGACATTCTCCAGCTTACAAACCTATGAGGTGTGGATCATTGCAGCTATGTAAAGTCTTTCTCTCAGCTTACAAACCTGAGATAAATCCCCTAAGAAGGGTACGTGGTTCATGCCTGAGATAGATCTATGAACGTAGAGATGACCTCCTCCATTCAGAGAGTGAGAAGAACTTCAAATGATTATCCAATGGGAAAGGTGATCTGATGATTTGGACGTACTTGTGGCTGAGCACAAGGTGAATGTGTGAAATCTCAAAGTGTTGGGTGCATCTTCATGTGAACATAAATGAATATGATGTGTTAGCCTCCTTTGAGCAGCAAAGTTGACAAGAAAAATCCAGATGATTCTCGTGTGTGAGGCAGTGGGAAATAATATCTGTAGAGTGGACGTGCAGTTGGATGAGCACGGGTGAACGTGTGTAGATTTGTTTCTTCTGTGTAATGTAGTGAACCAGAGCTATGAAATCCCTATGGATGTGCCCCTAGTGGATGATCACTAGTGGGTGTATCATATCCTTTGTTATATGTTGTTCAAGAGTCATACCTGCCTGTAACCCTAATTTTTTTGTAAATGTTACAGGTCGGCCCCACCTTAATGTGATTAATAATAAATGTAAAATATAATTAATATGGTTAATATTAATTATAATAATAGTAATAATAATAATAATAAATAAATAATTATAATATAACTTAGTGAGGTCATCCCTATTGATCCAATAGATACTTCGGTTGATAGGATAAGTCTAATATAAGTAAAGGGAAATTCCCCATTGTGGAATCATAACCTTCTTGTGAGTTTGGAAATTTCAGTAAGTACACTTATTTGGTAAAAGGTGTGCACCTCTCTTGGGCGCTAGATTTATAGGGTTTGAAGCACCCTCTTATGTGCTAGGGTTTATATTCGTGGAGGTATTTCTCTTGAAGAATATAGAAAAGGATTTGGATTGGTTTTCTTCCCTTCATGAGAAGGGTTTCCCAGGGTACTTCTTTTGTTCTTGTGCATGTTGCTTCTTCTTGTGATATTGGTTGTTGCAACATTATTGTTTATGGTTAAGTAAAATGTTAAAATGAAATAAACTGCATTCTTAACCTATCTTATGAAAAACATTAACATGGTATCAGAGCATAGGTCTTGAAGAACCCATTGCATAAGAATCTACCAGTCTCCTCTCTCTTCTGCAGAACCGTACGACCCTCCTCGGGTTTCCAGAAAATCTGTATGACCTTCCTTTATGAGGTGTTTCAGCCCTTAAACACTTTAACATTGGGGATAGTTTTGGCATAGGAGAGTACATCCTCCTCCAGCACATCTCCAGAGACTCTCAGAGTGACATTCCGAGCATTTTGAAATTTTGGCCCTAGGGTTTCTAGGGTTTCGCTAATTTCTACTGAAATTCTAGAATTGTGGTTTCTGCAAACTCATTGAAAGATCTCTTCATCTCACTAGTGTTATCCTATCTCTCAAAGGCTTGTTTTTTGGAGTCATAAGTCCAATAAAACCTAAAAGTGATAGCCTAGCCTAGCCGTTAGGTTTTCTAGCCTAGTTGAGAAACGGTTGTGAAGAATCTAAAATTATGATGAAAAAAAACTATGATGGAATATAAGCTTGATGGATCAAGCAACTTCAAAGTTCTTGAAAGACAAGACTTTGGAGGAAGACTTATTGTGGGTAATAAAAAAGGGTTTATGAGAGACAACTATCAATGAATGGATGGAAGATGGCGTCGGGATAAGGAAGCCAATCACCTACTCAAGCCCTTACATTGAAGGGCCAGCTTCAAAATAACAAATATGACAAAAGGTGAAATCGTGACTATATTCTTCATAAAATATCTCAGAGGCTAGATATCAGCCAAGATCCATTGGATGAATCATATCATCATCCTCAGGTATGCACTTGTATATATTATTTGTATCATTTTCATGAGTGAAATTGAAGGAGGAAGGAACCTTTATTGAAGTCATGGATCCAGAGAGATCTAAGTGCATTTAGAGAAACAACGCACTCAAAGTAAAGACTCAAGGTTTGATTGTTCTAATTTTCATTCCTCTAACCTATATTTCTAAAAGTTTTCTACATTATAAGTAGGTGTTGTAGCTGTGACAATATTCCTTAAATTGTTTTGATTCTAGAGGTGTACTCATTATTCTCCTTTAGGATATATTCTTGTGTTGGTTCTTTTTATTTTCTTGTTCTAGATAGGTTAACAAGAAAAGAAGATGTTTATCCTTCAGAGGGAGTCACTTGACTCATAGGTATCCAAAACCATTTGAGAAAGAAGAAGAATAGAACCATCATTGAGACAACCAATGCTACAAACCATGATCAGAATCCTTCTAGGATTCCATGGGAAGAAGCATGCATGACACAGTATATGTGCAGAATAAGAGTATTCACGAGACTTTGAAAAACATAACTCCCGAAGATGTATTCACCAGAATGAAGCCTGAGATTGAACACTTCAGGTTATTTGGGTGCCCAATGTATTTTCATGTACCCAAAGATAAGGATTCCAAGATAGATCCTTTAGGAAGAAAGGATACAGTGAATCTTCAAAGACATTCCTAGTCAAAGACAGATTGAGACAAGCAGAGATGTTGTCCTTGAAGAATAAATAGTTTTTCAAAGACACAGAGAATCTCAGATGGAGATTGACAGTGAGACAATACCTTCTCCCCCTTCAACAATTTAGAGGGAGACAGACATTACTCTAGGTTATCCAGTTTATCCATTTGATATGTTCAGAGATATTACAGTAGGGCATAAAATGCCTACCCAGAATCACTCTGCAAGAGGCAGAGAAACATACAAGCCTCTCAAGGAAAATTACGAGAAAGAAAAAGAGATTTTCGAGCTATCCTTCATTAATGAGCCACTTCATTGATGCTAAGAATTCTTGTCTTAGAGAAGCAACAAGAGAACTGGTATGGAAAGATGCCATAACAGAAGAATACCAGTATATATTAAAGAATGATGCATAAGATATTATTCAAGGACCAAAAAGGGAAGTCTATGGTAACTTCTAAGTGGATCTATATGATCAAGCATGCAACTGATGAAAGTGTCAAGAAATATAAAATCATGCAGGAGCATCGCTCCATCTCAGCATGCACCGGATAATCAACATGTGTGGTGCGCATTCAAGAAAGGAGAGGCATCGCCCTCATTTTTGCCTCAAGAATCCAAGACGAGATCCAAACATTTATTAAAGACAAGTTGGAAGGAGCAAAACCATTCTTTTTCATAAGCTAGAGATAAGGTCACCATTAATAGGTTGACGACTGTTACACATTATTTTCGTCATCCCTATGACCGTTAATGATGTAAACCTATATGTTTCCTTCAAAGGGGTCAGTGGCTTGAGTTCCTGAAGAAAGAAGGGAGAAGAACTTTTCCTGAGAAAAGAAGTTGCATTCTCCTTTATAAAAACCCTATTAAAGAGGATGTTTGCAAGTTGCTATATAGGCAGGGTGCGAAAATGCTTGATTTTCGCAGGTTGCACCATAGCTAGGTCATGAAGTGTTTACGGGTTGCTATATAGGCAGGTGCGAAAATGCTCATACGTGGAAAAACGAGCATCTTCTCGATGCTTCTAGAAGGAGAAACTTCCATGGTGAGGTGGCTTCTGAATGGTTTGGATCTTACTCGCTTTCATTATTTAGTAGGATCATCCTAACCTCCTCATCTTATCCTCTTCAACTTATAAAAGGAGAGGATCTCTCATGAAGAAGGTTAGATTTTGGGGATTAGCTTGGATTGGATTGAGCTTTGGAGATTGTTAGCTTGGCTAGATGAGCCACTTCGTCAAGATAGATTGTGAACATTATCAGATCTATGCTCTCATAATTCTTGGAGTGGAAGTGTGTGGGGAATGAAGGACAGATGGAAGGGACCTTATGACATCAAGGCCATGGTTGTAATATCTCTTTCACATTTAATATGATACAGTAATATGATTCTTTCCTATAAAGCTTCTTGTGTTTTATTGTATGATTCCTTGATCACATACATAGGTTTATATTGAGTTTATGCTATTATTATCACTTTGATTGGTTGCGTTCTTTTGCAGGATTATCATTGAATGAGTGTTGGAACGGAAMTAGGGTGGTGATGGCGAGAGGAAGCGGCGTTTAAATGGTATGTCACATATCCCTCTTTAGTTAGTAAATTCAATATTTAAAACTTAAGGAAAGCGTCATGTTCTGGTGTGTTTTGTTCTAGATCTAGGTGGATCTAGGGATATCAGTTAGTGTCCACACCTACCGATTTATCCAATAACAAAATTGGCGACCATACTAGGGAAGGAATTGTTTCCTAGTTATTCTAGTTTCCCTTGCTTTGATTGCTTGATTTCTAGTCTCTGAGTCTGTGGGAGGTCCATCCAGACTCTTTGGATGTGAAATTTCACTTAGATTTTTTGTCCTTTTTCCAAAATCTCTTTGATTACAAACAGTCTTGCACTGTACCTGTCCAGAGCCTACGAAAACCCTTGATTTTCGCACCCCATTATTTAGACCAGTGCGACATGTTCTCATCCTACCTGTGTCTAGACTGCGAAAATACCTGATTTTCGCACTGCACCCCACTACCAGGCTGTGAACTTGTTTGTAAAAAAAATTGGATTGGGTCTTGTTATCTTTTGATGCCCAATTTTTCTTCGATCAGGTGGATTGAACTTTTGGAGCCCATATTGATCTGTTTACAATCTGCTTGACATTCTTTGAGTTGCTTTTAGCCATCTTTGCTTTGTTTGGTTTTGAAGGATTAGTCTCTTGCTTTGAGTGTCTTTCAATTACAAAGCATGTGTTTTCTTTAGAATTGTTTAGGCAAAGATCATATTTCTTCTGAATAGTTCTCTTTAAAAGAAAACTTTTAGTTTGGGTTTCCTTGTTTTAAGAAAGTTCATTATTGCTTTTAGTGAAATTTTTGAAACGAAAATATTTAATTTCTTGCTTTATATTAGATTGGGGGCATCCTTGCATTTGAAGTAGCGAAATAGCATGATTCTTGGCATTTTTTGGTCTTAAATTCTGGAAAAAAATCCCCCTCATGGTCGGGGGGGGGCATGAATCGTGTATTGGTGTACAGTCTATTTTTCTCATTTCTTAAAGATATTGATATTGATGAGTTTTTTAAATGTTGGGACATTGTGCATCCGGGAATGATAAATGTTTTCTCCTTCTCGTAGCATAGCTCTCATCGAAATGAAAAGATTGCATATTCATCTCTTTGCATAACTTTAGAGTTGGTCAAAACACCATATTGTCCATGCCATCTTCCTTTTGAGTAACAACAGCCTTGAAAATAAAGCGCTTATAAAAATTGATTAGACATTTTTATATTTTTTGGTAGAAAACCCACATTAGATTAGTTGTAGGGCTTTAGAATAGGTGTGAAAGATAACATTCCAAAGCTGCAAACAAACATAGTATCTTGTGATAGGGATAGTTAAATCCACTAACTACATTTTGTCCTGGGAAGCCCTTCTCACACAAGGGTCAATCACGAGGTCGCATTAAGATTGGCAGAGTTACTCACCCTTCTTTGTTGGTCTTGGTGTAGAGATTTGCGTATTATGGGGGTCACTTGAAGGTATACCCACAATTATGAGTGGAAGCCTTTCAAGTTGATTTCGAGCTAGATACCCTGCCTTTGCGCGTGGATCGGATTGTTGACTATTTCCCCAAGCATCATTGTAGTAATTGGTAACCTTAGTGGCCTATCTCTCTAGGTTCTTTACACGAGGTGACTATGGAGGGGAAAGTCTTCACGGTACCTGGAATCGACGTTGGCCAAACTCACTCAGGCTCCTTGGAGGGTATACCCATGATTATGTGTGGGATCTTGCACCAAGGCATAAGTCCATTAAGTAGGTCTTCAATGTAACTTTTCCACCCACTCTATCTCAGCCCCTTCTTACTTTGTTCCCGCGACGTTGGATTTCACCACCAACTAGTGTGCTCATTATGAGAAGGTTTTGTTTGCTTGTTTGCTTACTAGATTTTTAACATGTGTTGTTTGTTTTCCCTAGTGGACTCTAGATTGGATATTTATTTTTATGGCGTCAGTTCCCGGAATGACCAATGAAGGAAATCCTTTTCCATGGGAACCTTTTGTTTTTCCTTCTTACGGAAACATTGGTCCTCCTCATATTGCTACTTTGAGCCTTCCAGGTCTCACAACTGGATTACCGGTATGGTTGTTTTCCACTCAGGTAATCATGAATGCATTTAGTTCTTTAGTCACAATCACTTCACCCCAAGAGCATCAACCTCATGTTGATCCTTCACCTTCTTCACCAGTAAGGTCTTCTTCGCCTTCTTCGATTGCAAGGTCGCCTTCCATTTCATCTTCTTCGTCGAGTGAAAGTTCTGAAGCTAGTAACCCAGTGAATAAGAAGAAGAATAAAAGAAATATTAAGAAGAAGAAAGATAAACAAGGGTCAAAACCTCCAACCACTATCAAACATGTTGGAAAACAACTAGTTACTGTTAATCGTGCTGGGAGTGTTGATGATGTCAAGATCACTCAAAAAACTCGTAAGCCCAAGTACCCTTGCAGGATTTGTAAGGGTAGCCATATTATTAAGGATTTCCCTGGTCTATCCAAGGTTATAGAAGTATGGTATACACACCCTGACCAACCCATCTCGTCATCCTCTGAACAACATGTTGATGACCTCCCGTCAACTAGTCATGATATCGTTGGGAAGAAGAAAAGTAGAGTCAAGTTCCCATGTATGTTATGCAAAGGAATGTAAGTTTTAAACCTGTGAAGTAAAGCAATGCATATATATTCTTAAGAAAGACATAAATTAATCAATGGCTCATCCACAGAGTACATAGAGATTTTATACCGGAAACCCTCAACCAGGAAAACCTTTCTTATATTCATTATATTGAATTGTACCACTCACCATACAATATATACAATGTTTTTAGGTATTTCGTAGATACCAAAACCCTAATCCCTTAATCCGGGATTAATTTACAAAACCGCTAAAAATAGCAAAAACCGCCCAAAAAAAAAATTTGGGGCACTGCCCCGAACGCTGTGCATAACTAGGGGGGGCATACCTACCCCCCCTGGGACCCCCCTAGGAAAGCGCCCGACGCACACAGCATAGAAATACTTGGAGGGATCGTCAAATGCAGTTGTCATATCTGACGCACCCACACACACACATGCAAAGAATATAACACATACCCAACATTCTCCCACTTGTTGTTTTCTTTGCATCCAGGGGTCCAAGGGATTATATAGTCAACAATATAGGGTAGAAATTCCCATTGTTACTCTACACCAGGAGAAATTTTATGTGCTCACATAATTTGTCAATGAATCTGCAACACTATTCAAAGTGTCAACCTTTTCCAGTAACACCTTCTTTTCCTCAACCATGTCTCTCACAAAGTGATATTGAACATCCATATGCTTTGTCTTCGAATGATAAGCTGGGTTCTTTGCCAGGAATATT
>ML791910.1:84626-115698 GCA_009831015.1 Picea engelmannii
TCTCAATACCTTTATTTTCTTCTCTGTCTGATTTTCTACTAGAGCCTTAAACTCTTTAAATTTATCAAATACCTCAGATTTCTTTCTAAGAAAATAAATCCATGTGTTCCTTTAAAAATCATCTATGAATGAAACATAATACATAGATTTACTTAGGGATGGAACAAGAACAGGTCCAAACACATCACTGTGTATCAACTCTAAGATCCACTTTGTTCTTGTAGCACCAGATGGGAATCTTACTCAATTTTGTTTACCATATATACAATTTTCACAAAAATCAAAATCCAGAGTGCAATTAGACATACCTTTACCGTGTAGTGTTCGAAGGCCCTTTTCTCCAATATGCCCCAGTCTTTGATGCCACAACATGGTCTTATTTTCTGGGACATTATTGGTCTTGTCTCCTTCATTTTTCTACTCAAGGACAACAAAACTGTTACACCCATTTGTATAAGTGCTTCCCAACAACTTGAATAGAGTTCCACAACGAACTCCCCTCATCAACACCATTTCTCCCTGTACCATCTTGCAAGTGTTCTTTTCAAATACAGTTTTCACTCTTGCATCACCCAACTTGCTTACAGATATTAGGTTCTTGGCTAGTTTTGGAATGTGTAGAACCCCAAGGAGAGTTCTAATCCTTCCATCATTTAGCAGCAACTTAACCCTTCCACGTCCCAAGATTTTTGTTGTCGAGTAATCTCCTAGGAATACATCACCACCATCATATTTTTCATATTCAGAGAACCACTCCCTGTGAGGAGACATATGGTATGAGGCACCTGAGTCGATCAACCATACATCATGGTCTGCATGTGTACTTGTAGATGCTAGGTAAACATCACCTCCTTCTTCAGTGGAGGTTTTCGCCTCTGTGGAAGAGGTACTATCAGATCCCTTTGGTTTTTCAACCTTCTTAGACTTGCAATCTTTCTTATAATTCCCTGTTTTACCACACTTTTAGCATTTCCTCAAAGATTTTCCTAGAGACTTAGATATACCTGTAGATTTAGATCTCCATCCTAAAGGCTTACCAGGGTTCCTGTCTTGGGTACGCCCTCTTACAAATAAAGCATCTGTTTTGTGACCATCCATGCTTTTCCGCCTCATCTCTTCAAATAACAAGGATGCAACTACATCCTCATACTTCAATGTAGATTAAGTGGTACTACCTATTGCTACAACCAGATTATCCCAAGAGTTTGGCAAATAACATAACAAAGTAATACACTTATCTTCTTCTACAATCGTAATATTAACAGATCCAAGTTGACTTACCAGAGTATTAAAGGCATTTATATGTTTTGTCACAGAATCTCCATCTTCCATCCTAAGATGATACAGCTTCTTTCAAAGAAACAACTTGTTTACCAGGGACTTTGATTGATACAAATTCCCTAACGTATCCCATAGTTCCTTGGTTGTAGATTCTCCTGAGACATTCAACAATACCAAATCTGCCAGGCAGAGTCGAATAGTACTCCTTGCTCTTATGTCCAACTTGTCCCAATCTTCCTTCGACATACTAGTATCTAGTGTACTAGTAGGTTGTGTACCAGTAGCCTGTGTGCTAGTAGACAGTGTACCAATAGGTTGTGTACCAGGATCCATAGCGATCCATTGTTCTTTGTCTACAAGAAGGTCCTCCATCTTGAGCTTCCATAGCTCAATTTTTTTACCGTTGAACTTCTCTATCTCGATTCTAGATGAGCTTGCCATTCCTCTTTCTTTACTTGAATATCCACTGCAAAATATCCCACTAAACCCAGGTTTATCACAGACCCAAGATAAACTTGATCTATCAAGACCGAGCCAAACCCTCAACAACAAAAGCGTCCCTCTAAATCCAAAAAGGAGCTCCGATACCACATGCAAGTTTTAAACCTGTTAAGTAAAGCAATGCATATAGATTCTTAAGCAAGACAGAAATTAATCAATGGCTCATACACAGAGTACACAGAGATTTGATACTGAAAACCCTCAACCGGGAAAACCTTTCTTATATTCATTATATCGAATTTCACCATTCACCATACAATATATACAATTTTTTTAGGTATTCCGTAGATAGAAAAACCCTAATCCCTTAATCCGAGATTAATTTACAAAAACGCTAAAAATAGCAAAAACCGCCCAAAACAAAAAAATCGGGGCCCTGCCCCCCCTTGGGACCCCCCTAGGAAAGTGCTTGGTGCACATGACACAAAAATAGAACTAGTACGAGGGATCGTCAGAGGAAGTTGTCGTATCTTATGCGTCCACACACACTCATGCAAAGAATATAACACATACCCAACAACGAAGTCATCTAACTCACCTTTGCCCTCGTACAGACAAAGCCTCGAAATTACTGGAAGACATGATTGTTTCACAGCCTCAACTTCCAGCTACTTATCATAAGTTTTGTCTCAACCCCCATGTATTTGATGGAATGATCACTCTAAACCCATCACTGGTCAATCCGATTGATCATGTCATCAATCTGTTCACGTCCTTAATTGAACTAGTTGACAAAGTGGTTGATCTGATCCCATCTTCGATCGATCCCACTCTCCCTTTAAAGAGTGTTAACAAAGTGTTTGATCTGATTCCATCCTCGGTCGATCCCACTCTCCTATTAGAGAGTGAAACCCAAGCGGTCGATCCATTTCCACCTGTCAACCCCATTCTCCCCTTGGAGAATGAAACCCAAGTGGTTGATTTGATCTCTCCATCTGTCGATCCTACTCTCCCGCTAGAGAGTAAACCCGATACTGCCCATGTTTTTCTCATTGATACAGAATCTACCATGCTGGTGGGTATTCCTCCTTCTCCTGTGGAACCCCCTCCAAGTAATGAGGCCATCCATTTTGATTGGGGTCTGCTAACTGGACCTCATCTTCCCTCTCACGTTCCTTTCCAGATTATAGTACAGGTTTCTGGTCGAGACGTTCCTCAGACACTGATAGATGAAGGTTCGTTCGTTAGTATTTTGTCCTCTTTTTCTTTGCAAGCTTTGGGTTTTCCTCAACTTGTGTCAGTTACGCAAAATCTGTTAGCTTTTAACAGAAGAACTAGTCAACCTTTAGGAACCCTTCCTCAGTTTCCTGTAACTTTGGGAGGGAAAAATGTCTTTATTAATGTCATGGTAGTCCAAGACCCCTTGGATTTCACTTTACTCCTTGGGAGATATTATGTCTAAGCCATGAAATCTATTGTGTCTACTCTTTTTTGTGTGATATCTTTCCCTCACGATGGACGAGTTGTGACTATTGATCAAATTTCATTCATCGGTCCTGACTAGATTACCTCCCTAAATGGTTCGTATATGCAGATGGTATCACCCTAGCCACATGTTAATTATGTGGCGTTTTCTCCCATGGCTTCAACTTCTGATGACTTAGATCCAGTAGTTGACATGGTGATCTCTTCGATAGGGTTGTTAGACCCTGATCTCTTTACTCCTGTCGCGACCCTCGACATGGTGTCCTTCCAGAGTGTGTTTCTTCCTTCCAGTGAAGACCTCTTGGAAGCCATGACTGAGTTTTGTCCCTTGACATGGTGTCATTCTGAAGCATTTTCCTCTTGGAATCCATGATCCAGAAGAGAGAATTCGAGGATAGTTTTTGCATCTCTGAGGTAACCTCGTTAAAAAATGAAACAGAGTCTTTGAGCATGATTTTCTTATTTCAAGCTCATTAAAAAATGAAACCATATTTGAGCACAGTTTTATGATTTCAAGCTCATTAAAAAATGAAACCAGCTACGAGGATAGTTTTACGTCTCTGTGGAAACCTCATTAAAAAATGAAACAAAGGTTATGAGCATAGTTCCTGTTTCTATGACAAGCTTGTTAAAATATGAAATAGATTTGTTTCCCCTCTCTGTTTGA
Source organism: Picea engelmannii (assembly GCA_009831015.1). Taxonomy (NCBI): domain Eukaryota; kingdom Viridiplantae; phylum Streptophyta; class Pinopsida; order Pinales; family Pinaceae; genus Picea; species Picea engelmannii. The sequence goes on from ML791910.1 coordinate 88,501, forward strand.
GTCAAGTCCTTTGTCTAGTATTTGAAGCTTCATTTCATCTGCTTTTGCAGTTGAATGAAATGAAGCTTGGGGGGCAATGATTTTAGCCTCTGGACTTCATGTTGAAGTTGAGGCGCTAGCTTCTTAAGTTGGGTGCTAAGTACTGACCATACCTTTGTTATGTGTTGGGATGTTCAAGCATAGTTTTCTCTGGTTCAAGATTGTGTAAAAATGAAACCACCTACCTCAAGCATAGTTTCCTCTGGTTCAAGCTTTTGTAAAAATGAAACCAAACCCAAGCATAGTTTTGTTTAGTTTTTAAGCTTGTGTAAAAATAAAATCTATCCCAAGCATAGTTTTGTTTTGTTTTAAATTTTGTGTAAAAATGAAAACAATCATGAGCTTAGTCTTTGTTCTTTCTCATGCTCATAAATACATGAGAATAAGTTATCGAGATTAGTCTTTGTTCTTTCTCATGCTCTTAAATCAATGAGAATGTAACTGAGTATACTTTTATCACTTTTTCGGACTCGTAAAGGTTATATGAAAAAGGAACCCCTGGAGTTCCCTTTAATCTCTTTTCAGACTCTCTAAACATGAAAAGATTGTCGAGCGATCTTGTTCTTTTCACACTTGTAAAAGTATTTGAAGAAAACGTTCAGTGAGCGATAGTTTATCACTTTTTCGGTCTCATTGAACTAATTTACGAAAAAGGAACTGGGAGAGTTTTCTTTAAGTTTTTTTCAGACTCTCCAAACAAGAAAAACCCCTGAGTTTTCTTTCTTTGGACTCGTTAAACAAACATCGAAAGGCCCATATGGGACTGAACCACTTCTTCCTAGGTTCGTTAAGTATACTTAGAAGGACTTGTCCGAAGGATGAGATTACATCAACAAGCATATGTTATCCTCCTCAAGTTTGTGTAAAAATAAAGAGGTACTCGCCAGAAATGGTGGGGGGGCAATTTGGAAAGAAATGTATCTAAACCTATATTCTATGGAAGATTCACTTTTGAACATGACACCCTTTCACTCGCTTTGTGTCTAGGTTGGAAAATCCGCTTGTCTCTTGATCATACTCCTTTATAAGATTACAAATTGGTATGTGATCCCTATTGTTGAGATAGTGTTTCCAAGACAGTTTTGTGTCATCAATATGTTCAAAAAGATGTCCAACCCGAATTCTATTGCATCGACCATTTCTGCAGTCCTTAAGACTTCTATTGCATCGAACATCCCTGACTCAATCCTAAATCACTTGTTACTATGATCTACTTCAAATCTTGTTACTCGTTTCATGTCATTGATGTGGGATATATTAAGGCCCTCCTGTGATGAGTCTTTTCTTGTCGACTTCAACTCATTATCCAAGAATTAGACTTAGAAACCAATTGGTATCTTGGAACTTGCATGCCTCAATGGAAGGTTTCCTTGCTTTCGATAGTGGGTTTTCATTATTGACCTCTGATCGAAAGGTTTCGCCGAGTGTTCGACCTCAACTCATTGATTCACATTTGTTGGATTGTACTAGAGTACCTTGGGAGTCATTGACATTAATGGTGATTTCTCTCACACTTGTTAACGGTATTCACTAATGACCAGTAATCAAGTGGCTTCTACCATGTTCGACTTCGACACATGTATTCGCATGGTTAGATTCGTACTATAGAGTGGTGGAGATGAAGACCCTGGATCTTTTCTGACAGATTCAGGTTGCGTTGGAGTGTTTCATAGATCCACGTTGTATGTCTCGTGGCTATGTTCAAATTTTGAGTCTTTAACGCATAGATCCACAGTGTATTTTTGGTGGCTATGTTCAGATTTGAGTCATATTGGCATGGATCCACAGTGCATGTTTGGTGGCCATGACCTGTCTTACTTGACAAGGACCTTCACATGTCGGCATTCATGCTCTGATTCATTTGTATTCTGAGTATGGGAATGCCTACCTCAGTGAAGATATATTATTGTATTGTATTTCCTTGTTTGTTGGCAAGTTTCTGACTGACTATTCCTTGTTCCCTACACACATTCAACAAAGTATTTCAACTATCACTATGTTCTAACTTCATACTTTGGGAGGCTCTCTGTTACACATTATTTTCGTCATCCCTATGACCGTTAATGATGTAAACCTATCTATTTCCTTCAGAGGGGTCAGTGGCCTGAGTTCCTGAAGAAAGAAGGGAGAAGAACTTTTCCTGAGAAAAGAAGTTGCATTCTCCTTTGTAAAAGCCCTATTAAAGAGGATGTTCGCAAGTTTCTATATAGGCAGGGTGTGAAAATGCCTGATTTTTGCAGGCTGCACCATAGCTAGGTCATGAAGTGTTTGCAAGTTGCTATATAGGCAGGGTGTGAAAATGCTCATATGTGGAAAAATGAGCATCTTCTCGATGCTTCTAGAAGGAGAAACTTCCATGGTGAGGTGGAATCCTAATGGTTTGGATCTTACTCACTTTCATGATTTAGTGGGATCATCCTAACCTCCTCACCTTATCCTATTCAACTTATAAAAGGAGAAGAGCACTCATGGAGAAGGTTAGATTTTAGGGATTAGCTTGGATTGGATTGAGCTTTGGAGATTGTTAGCTTGGCTAAATGAGCCACTTTGTCAAGATAGATTGTGAATATTATCAGATCTATGCTCTCAGAATTCTTGGAGTGGAAGTGTGTGGGGAACGAAGGACAGTTGGAAGGGACCTTACGACATCAAGACCATGGTTGTAATCTCTCTTTCACATTTAATATGATACAGTAATATGATTCTTTTCTACAAAGCTTGTTGTGTTTTATTGTATGATTCCTTGATCACATACATAGGTTTATATTGAGTTTATGCTATTACTATCACTTTGGTTGGTTACGTTCTTTTGTAGGATTATCATTGTATGAGTGTTGGAACAGAGATAGGATGGCGATGGCGAGAGGAAGCGGCATTTAAACGGTATGTCACCTATCCCTCTTTAGTTAGTAAATTCAATATTTAAAACTTAAGGAATGCATCATGTTCGGGTGTGTTTTGTTCTAGATCTAGGTGGATCTAGGGAGATCAGTTAGTGTCCACACTTACCGATTTATCTAATAGCAATGACGGAATGGATCTGCGTCTGATTTGGAGCAAGATTAGCATCATTGTAATTTTTCCTTTCGATAAGCATTAGGGATGGTGATTTGACACCATTTGTTAGCTTGCGAGGGAAGCTCGTAGAGCCCCTCTTGTATAAATTGATGTATTATTGCTAAGTAGAGTTTGTGTAGGTTGGGTTTATACAAGTCAGAGAGGATAGACAATCTAGGTTGTAAGGAGAGATACAGAGAGTAGAGACTCAGTTGTAGCTCAGACTCCATCATTGTAAATTTGGCATTCCACCATTAATAGAAAACGACAGTTTTTCCTGTTTTATCTTTTTGTTCAATGGATGTTGTGTTATGAATGTCATTTTCATGCTTGTGAATTGTAGATGGATGTTAGAAGTCATCTGCAGGGATAGTGATACAGTTTCCTATCTGAGAGTGTGTTAAGTTAAGTCTGGTTCTCTAGGCTAAGTGCAAGGAGTATGAGACGGAGTAGAGAAACTCTATGAGCTGACACAAGGAGTGTGTATCTGAACTTAGTGGAGTCATAAGAGAATATTTCAGGAGGGCACGCCAGATTAATTTACAGACTCAGGGAGAAATTTCAAGGTGGTTATGTCCCTTGGAAATAAAGACTGTGTGCAGAGAGGCACAGCGTAGAGTTACTGAACACTCTGGAATACTCTGTCAGGAGAGAATCGAGCTTGCGTGAGCATACCCAAGAACTACACGACTGAAGGTGTAGAGGAATCCCAGAATTGTTGAACATTCTAGTGAAGGAATGCTTTGCAAGAAGTACATCAACAAAGGAAAGGAGACGCCTTAAACCTTTCCATAAGGCCTAGGGAGAAGTCATCGAAGAACTGAATCAAGCGTAAGGAGTGCACCTAAGTTGTAGTGAATGCATATTATAAGCTCAGGAGGAAGTGTTAGAAGTTGCAAGGAGGGCACGAGGAGATAGTAGAGGAACTTGAAACCTTGGAGGTTTTTTCAATCCGAGAAAAGTCACAGGAAAGTTGCACATATTTCTGCAAGGAGTGTAGAAAGAGGCCTTCGAGGACTCGCCGAAGTCCAAAAGATAGAGAAGTCACCCATCGTCAAGGAGGAGATAGGTGGAAAGATATTGAGAGGTTTAGGAGAAGGAACTTCAGAAGGTTTGCCGGGAGAAAGCATAAGATCTTCGCGAAGAGAAAAGAGAGATTTCAAATCCAGGTCATTGAATCTGGAAGGATGCGTGGCAAAGGATTAGTGCATTACTGATTTGTGATCAGAAGAAGCAGGGTTGAGAAGAGACAGGACTCTCGAAATCTGAACTCATGATTTGATTATAGTCGTTGATCGTGGGAAGAATGAGGACCATAGATCTGGTCTCAAAGCATTCACCGATTCGGAGATCAGGGAAGGAGGAGGAAGCAGCTCGTGAAATTTTTGAAGTGCAGGGTCGCGAAATGAGTTGGCCCATGGTTGTAGCCCATGGTCACATCAAGGGAGGAGCTTAGCATCGAGAGTTAAGGAAGTTGGCGTAAGATATGAAAGCGCAAAGAAGAGGGTCCGCAGGTGCCACATCACGGGTGTCGAGGAATTGAAAAAAAGGGTCTGTGTCAAGTCAAATCGGGTTCATAGGGATCCAGACGAGTCATTCAACTCGACAAATTGAACGATCCTGGACCGGGAGGTCGTGCCAGCCCTGAAGGAGGAAGGGAGGGGGTTGTCACCAAGAGTGGTATTAGAGCCTAATGTTTTTTGTAGAGTGTGGGCGAAGCGAGGTAGAAGAGATAGAGTGTGGGAGAAGCTTAGTTTCATTTGCAGAGTGTGGGCGAAGGAAGGTGAAAGAGATAGTCGAGTGGTATCAAAGGCTCGATTTTTCCTGTAGACAGTAGGTGAAGAAGGAGCGAATGCATAATTAATTTTTGTAATCCAGGGAGATAGAGTGTGATGCTCTGTTGGAGTTGTTGCAAGGCATGCAGCAGATGGTGAGTAGCCAGGTAGGCTGTAAACAAGGAAATATGACCATCAACGATCGTAAGCATGGTCGGGGAGAATTCCATTTGCAAAAGAGAAAGGTGGAGATGGACAGGGAGCTCAATGAAATTTGAGCGCAGATGGAGAGGCTATCATTCAAGATGCAGTAGAAGTCAAAGTTACATTGGAGGTATGAATGGAATTTGAAGAGAACACCCAGATGGCATGTTCTAAAGTTGTTGGCCAGGAAGTAGCAACAGATGTTAAGGAGGTGGTTGAGGCATGCTAAAACCCTCAGTCATAAGGGAAAGATATCTGGAAAAAAACTCCTATACTATCAGGTGCGCAGGAGAGATATCCCAGATTTCCAGGTGGGAGAAGAAATGAGCTCAATGGAGAGTTCATTGAAATATGAAGAGGAGGTAGGAGAGAGACCTCACTCGGATGGATATTCACGCAGAACTGTGAGCCACATGAATGAATATGATGAGAAATTACAAACTCATATCACAGAGAAAGAGGGTCAGAAGACTGTTCTAATCATTGAAGGAGTCAAGATATTCCTACCAAGAAACCGAGGAGAGGCTAGCAAATATGTTGCAGAGGCGATAGAAGGACAACCAGCAGATATTGTCATGGAGAAAATGGAACAGATACTGATGACTGTCCCAACAGAAGAAGAACACTCAGTGGATTTATTCACTCAATGAGAATTGGAGTTGAAGGCACTAGAGAATTGGTTGGTAAATCCAAAACCAGAAGGTGGTTTCCGAGGAATATCCTTGCCGAAGGAAATACACCAGCACGAGTCACAGCTGGAGGAAGTTAGAATGGGAACAGCTGAAGGACTAGCAAGAGAAAATTTGTCAAGAGAAGTGGTAGTTGAGCAGCAGTTTAGTGATGAGGAGCCTGTAGGGGTGAAGACTGCAGTAGAGTGGCAAGCTAAGGCCACAAAGGAATAATATGTCTTGGTAATTCAGTGTGATTTTCCCATCGACAAGGAGCGAGTGCAGCGAGCTAGTCTGTAATAGAAGAACCAGTCGATCAAGCAGTTGGACAAGGTGATCGAAGAGATAAGAAAGTTGATGTCAAGTTCGAAAATAGAACCGGTCAACATGAGGATGTTGGAAGAAAAGGAACCTGCATGAGCAATGGGTATGATGCAAGAGCATAAGCACAAAACCAAAGGAGTCGAGAGACAACTCCAAGAGAAATTTTGGGATCCAGGTGGATTTCATCCACGTTGGAGAGCTCATGAGTAGGATCTCATGATTTTTTCCGCTATGGAGTATGATGCAGGAGCATCGCTCCATCTCAGCATGTGCCAGATAATCAAAATGCATGGTGCACATTAAATAAAGGAGAGTCGTCGCCCTCTCATTTTTGCCTCGAGAATCCAAGACGAGATCCAGGCATTTATTGAAGACAAGATGGAAGGAGAAAAATCGTTCTTTTGCACAAGATGGAGATAAGGTTGCCATTAATAGGTTGACGGTGGAATGGATCTGCATCTGAATTGGAGCAGGATTACCATCATTGTAATTTGGCCTTGCGATAAGCATTAGGGATGGTGATTTGACACCATTTGTTAGCTTGGGAGGGAAGCTTGTAGAGCCCCTCTTGTATAAATTGATGTATTTTTGCTAAGTAGAGTTTAGATAGGTTGGGGTTAGACAAGTCGGAGAGGATAGACAATTCAGGTTGTAAGGAGAGATACAGAGAGTCGAGACTCATTTATAGATCGAACTCCATCATTGTAATTTGGCATTCCACCATTAATAGAAAACAATAGTTTTTCATGTTTTATCTTTCTGTTCAATGGATGTTGTGTTATGAATGTCATTTGCATGCTTGTGAATTGTAGATGAATGTTAGAAATCGTCTACAGGGATAGCGATATAGTTTCCTATCTGAGAGTGTGTTAAGTTAAGTCTGGTTCTCTAGGATAAGTGCAAGGAGTGTGCGACAAAGTAGAGAAACTTTGTGAGTCGACGCAAGGAGTGCGTATCTGAACTCAGTGGAGTCAGAAGAGAAGCTGCCAGGAGGGCACGCTAGATTAATTTACAGATTTAGGGAGAAATTTCAAGGTGGTTATGTCCCATGGAAATAAATATTGTGTGGAGAGAGGCACAATGCAGAGTTACTAAACACTCTGGAATACTTTTCCATGAGGGCATTGAGCTTGCGTGAGCATACCCAGAAACTACACGACTGGAGGTGTAGAGGAATCCCATAATTGTTGAACATTCTGGTGAAGGAAGGCTTTGCAAGAAGTGCATCGACAAAGGAAAGGAGACGCCTTAAACTTTTCCATAAGGCCTAGGGAGAAGTCGTCGAAGAACTGATTCAAGAACAAGAAGTGCACCTAAGGTGTAGTTAATTCATATTATAATATTAGGAGGAAGGGCGAGAAGTTCTTAGGAGGGCACAAGGAGTTCGCAGAGGAACTTGAAACCTTGGAGGTTTTTTCAATTCGAGCAAAGTTGTAGGAAAGTTGCACAGATTTCTACAAGGAGTGTAGAAAGAGGCCTTTGAGGACAGCCAAAGTCTCAAAAGGTGAAATTGTGCTAATTGTACAAAGGATTCGAGGACTCGCCGAAGTCTAGAAGACGGAGAAGTCACCCATCGTCGAGGAGGAGACAGGTGGCAGGACATTGAGAGGTTCGGGAGAAGGAACTTCAGAAGATTTCCTGGGAGAAAGAATAGGATCTTCACGAAGTCGCAAAGAGCGATCTCAAATTTAGGCCATTGAATCTGGAAGGACGCATGGAAAAGGATCAGTGCATCATTGATTAGCGATTGAAAGAAGCAGGGTCAAGAAGAGACAGGACTCTCAAATTCTGAACTCATGATTCGATCACAGTTGTTGATCGTGAGAAGAACAAGGATCGTAGATCTGGTCCCGAAGCATTCATCGATTCGAAGATTGGGGAAGGAGTAGGAAGCAGCTCACGAAAGTTCTGAAGTGTGGGGTCGCTAAAGGAGTTGGCCCACGGTCATAGCTCGTGGTCACATCAAGGGAGGAGCTTATCATCGAGAGATAAGGAAGTCAACGTAAGAGTTGAAAGCGCCAAGAAGAGGGTCTACAAGTGCCACATCGTGGATGCCGAGGAATTGAAAAAAAATGTCTTGTGTCAAGTCAAATCGATTTCATCAAGAGCCCAATGAGTCATCCAACTCGATGACTTGAACAATCCTAGATCGGTAGGTCGTGCCAGCCCCGAAGGAGGAAGGGAGGGGGTTTTCACCACAAACGAGATCTATAGCCAGAGGTTTCTCACAAACAGAGGGAGTTGTCTATAATGAGACACTTGATCCAATGAACCTGATACACTTCCATCCATACTATCATCCATGAGTTGAAAACTATATCAGATAGATAGATTCTTGTTGAGTTTGGATTTCAACAAGAGTGTTGTTGATCCAAACCTATATCATTACAGTGAGGTGACGAGAGCCTGATTATGATGACTTATCCAGAAAGTCTTGTTGTTGGATAGAAGTAGTCCTTGACTTCTAAATTCAAGATGAAGAATCTAAGTATGATGCACAAATTCTTGGGAAAAAAAGTATGACAGAGGAAAAATGAGATTTTCTTAAGTCAAGGAAAATATACAGTGAAAATATTAAAGAAGGTCAGTATGACAGAATGAAAAATCCATCGTGATGGATTTAAAGAATAATATTGATGATGGTTCAAACAATACTGATCCACAGCTGATTGAATCACTAATGTATATGGTTAGGTTAACCCCAGACTTGATTCATGCCATGCAGTGAATGTGCCTAGTCATTTCATGAGTCAACCGAGACAGACTCACTAGAAAACAACAAAACATGTATTGAGATATATACAAGGCACAATTGGATATGGCCTGATATATGCCTCTGGTATGAACTTGATTTTGTAGGATATGCCAGTTCAGATTGAGCAGAAAGTACAGTGAATCAGAAAACCACATCCGGCTGATGTTCTATCGTGAAGTTTTCCATGGGTTCCTAATATAGCAGAAAACAAAACTTTGTAGCCTTGAGTACCACAGAGGCAGAGTATATAGCATTGAGTGTGCAAAGAAATGTGGCTTCACAAGCTTATGACAGATTCACTTGATCATGAGATGGATCCTATTATGATAACCAAGGGTCATGAGTAAAGCTCCTTGAGAACCCAGTGTTTCTTGATGGATCGAAATACTATGAGATGAAATATCCTTATATCAGAGATATAATGCAGAAAAAAATCGTACACATGCAATACCTTCCTACACATGAGCATATTTTAGATATCTTCACCAAATTAACTTCATGAAGAATGTCTCCCTAGTTGAGAGGGAGTGTCGATAACTCCAACCAAGACAAAATTCAAAATACATCCGTGTGAGACTTGGCATAATAAAGAATGCCTCCCTAGTTGAGAGGGAATGTTGATGAATCCAACTATGTGAGATATTCTCCAGCTTACAAACATGTGAGGTGTGGATCATTGCAGTTATGTGAAGTCTTTCTCTCAACTTACAAACCTGAGAGAAATCCCCTAAGAAGGGTATGTGGTTCCTACCTGAGACAGAGCTAGGAACGTAGAGATGACCTCCTCCATTCAGACAGTGAGAAGAACTCCAAATGATTATCCAGTGGGAAAGGAGATCTTATGAGTTGGACGTGTGTGTGGATGAGAAAAAGGTGAACGTGTGAAATCTGAAAGTGTTGGGTGCATCATCATGTGAACAAAAATTAAGATGATGTGTTAGCCTCCTCTAAGCAGCGGATTTGATGAGAAAACTCCAGATGATTCTCCTGTGTAAGGTAGTGGGAAAGAAGATCTGTAGAGTGGACGTTCTTATGGATGAGCACAGGTGAATGTGTGTAGATCTGGTTCTTCTGTGTAATGCTATGAACCAGAGCTATGACATCCCCATGGATGTGCCCCTAGTGGATGAGCACTAGTGGGTGTATCAGATCATTTGCTATATGTTGTTCAAGAGTCATACCTGCATGTAACCCTAAGTGTTATGTAAAGGGTACAGGTCAGCCCCACCTTAATGTGATTAATAATAAATCTAAGAGACAATTAATATGGTTAATATTAATTATAATAATAATAATAATAAATAATTATAATATGACTTAGTGAGTTTGGCCCTGTTGATCCAATAGACACTCTGGTTGATAGGATAAGTCTAATATAAGTAAAGGGAAATTCCCCATTTTAGAATCATAACTTCTTGTGAGTTTGGAAATTTCATAAAGAACACTTCTTTGCTAAAAGGTGTGCACCTCTCTTGGGTGCTAGAGTTGTATGGTTTGAAGCACCCTCTTGTGTGCTAGGGTTTATCTTGGTGGAGGTCTTTCTCTTGAAGAATATAGCAAAGGATTTGATTGGGTTTTCTTACCTTTTTTAGAAGGGTTTCCCAGGGTACTTCTTGTGTTCTTGTGCATGGTGCTTTTTCTTGTGATCTTGGTTGCTACAATATTATTTTTTATGGTTAAGTGAAATGCTAAAATGAAATAAACTTCATGCTTAACCTAGATTATGAAAAAAATCAACAACTTAGTCATCTTTCTGAAAATGTCTAATTGTGCAGGTTGGCGGACACATGGGTTCACATTTGCACTCGTTCTTTTATATCGCGACTCTGACCGATCACTTCCTCATTCCATACCTAGCCACTTTTATATCACGGATTCCCAGGTAGGCGGGCTCTAGATTTTACTTCCATTGTTTCATGACCTGCAAACAGCACCCGGACCTCCATGATATACAAATTTACTGCCAGACTCCCACATCATACCCTCTTTCATGTTACACAGTTTGCACTCAAAAATTTTGAGACCTACAATTTGATCTTCGGGTCCTCACGTATCCTGGGGAACTATTGTCACCCCATTTTGAAGCTCGTCCGTCCTCTTTCCATACTTGGTCATTTCTTGGAATCTCTTTCGCGGATTGTCCGATTGGAGGGTTCACGAAATATCCAATTCCTAATCATTGTTTTCTATGCTCGCCACCTTTGCACTTATTTCCAAGTATGCAATAACTGAGGTTTAATTCTAACAACTCACCATGCCTCGAGGAGACATTCATACTAACTGTCTCAACACAACTTGTCCAGAAACATGCAGAAAATATCTTGCCAGGTAATGGGATATCTATTACAAATATCAATATATTAGTGAAAATGAGTCCCACGGATCGTTTCCCTATTCCATACTTACCAAATTTTTCACTTACGGGTTCCCAGATAGGTGGGCTACACTTCCATTGTTTTGTGACCTGCAAACAACACCCTAGCTTCTGTGATATATAAATTGATTTACGGACTCCCACATCATCCCCTCTTCTGTGTTACACATTTTGCACTCAAAAGTTCTGATACATACAATTTGACTATCGGAGCCTCACATCTCCTCGAGAACCCTTGTCACCCTATTTTGAAGCTCATAAGACCACTTTCCACACTTGGCCATTTCTTGGAATCTCTTTCGCGGATCATCAGGTTAGCGATTTCAAGAAATTTCCAATTCATAGTCATTGTTTCTTGTGCCCGCCACATTCACATGTCTTTCCAAGTATATGCAATAAGTATACAACTTCTCCAGAAACATGCAGAAAATATCTTGCTAGGAAATGGGATATCTATTACAGATTTGAATATATTAGCCCTTCTTTCCCCTCTTCTATACTTAACCAAACTCTCATTTCTTTTTCCCCTCTACTTTCTCTTTCTAGTTACTTAGTTGTTTTTTCCGAAAATGTCTAACTGTGCGGGTTGGCAGACTCACAGGTTCACATTTTCACTCATGATTTTATATTGTGACTCCAACTAACCGCTTCCCCATTCCATACCTAGCCACTTTTTCGATCACATATTCCCGGGCAGGCAGGCTCTAGATTTTACTTCCATTGTTACGTGACTTGCAAACAACACCCGAACTTTCACGATATACAAATTTATTGTCGGACTCCCACATCATACCCTCTTTCGTGTTACACATTTTTCACTCAAAATTTCCAAGACATACAATTTGACCATCGAGTCCTCACGTCTCCTGGGGAACTATTGTCACCCCATTTTGAAGCGCATTCGTCTGCTTTCCATACTTGGTCATTTCTTGGAATCTCTTTCATGGATCGTCAAGTTGGCGGGTTCACGAAATATCCAATTCCTAATTTTTTTTTTCTATTCCCACCAACTTCTCACTTCTTTCCAAGTATGAAATAATTGAGTTTTAATGCTAACATCTCACCATGCCTTGAGGAGACAGTCTTACTAAATGTCCCTACACAACTTGACCAGAAACATGCAGAAAAATATCCTACTCCATACTTATCGTTTCCATATTCCATACTTACTGACTTTTTCGCTTGCGGGTTCCTGGATAGGCGGGCTCAAGATTTTCCTTTCATTTTTGCACAACCTGCAAACAACACCTGGAATTTCTTGATATACATGTAGAAAATATATTTCCATGTAATGGGATATCTATTACAAATTTCAATATATTAGTGAAAACGAGTGCGACCGACCGTTTCCCTATTCCATACTTAGCCAATTTTTCGATTGTGGGTTCCCGAACAGGAGGGCTCAAGATTTCCCTTCCATTGTTCCATGACCTGCAAATAGCACCCAGAATTCCACAAATATACAAACCAGTCATTGGACTGCCCCATCATGCCCTCTTCTGTTTTACACGTTTTGCAGTCAAAATTTCCGAGACACACAATTTGACCGTCGACCCCTCACCTCTCATGAGAATCCTTTGATCCTTTGTAACCCTACTTTCAAGCTCGTCTGACCACTTTTCATACTCATATATATATATATATATATATATATATATATATAAGGTCTTATTTCTAAATATGCAATTAGTAATCTTTAATGCTAACAGCTCATGATGCAGGAACCATAAAAATTGTCATTGATGAGTGAAAGGCTCAAGGAGATCTCTCATTAATACGCATTAAACCAAAATTTATGGAGGTTTATATTATCCCTTCTGAGTGTTAATTTCAAACATCATGGAATGTCGTTCACGCGTTGTTGGGTTGGTGTGCTCACGAAACCTCCAATCCTTAATTCCGAAAACAATTTTGACCAACCGTTTCCATATTCCATACTTAGCCACTTTTTCGATTGTGGGTTCCCAGACAGGCGGGCTCAAGATTTCCCTTCCATTGTTCCGTGACCTGCAAATAGCACCCAAAATTCCGCAAATATACAAATCGTTCGCTCGACTGCCCCATCATGCCCTCTTCCGTTTTACACATTTTGTAGTCAAAATTTCTGAGACATACAATTTGACCGTCGGACCCTCACCTCTCCTGAGTATCCCCTGTAACCCTATTTTGAAGCCCGTCCACCACTTTTCATACTTGGTCATTCCTTACTTGTTCTTCCTTGTCCCCATCACCTTCGCACTTGTTTATAATAAAAAATTGTTTATAAATATATATATATATATATATATATCCAACCACTTTTCATACTTGGCCATTCCTTACTTGTTCTTCCTCGTCCCCGTCACCTTCGCACTTGTTTATAATAAAAAATTGTTTATAAAAACATATATATATATATATATATATATATATATATATATATATATATATATATAAAGACATACAATTTGACCAGTGGGCACTCAACTCTCCTCGGTATCCCTTGCAACCCTACTTTCAAGCCCATCTGACCGCTTTTCATACTTATATATATGAAAGAGTCTTATTTATAATAATAAWAAAAAAATTATAAAAAGATTATTATATATATATATATAAGGTCTTTTCTCTAAATATGCAATTAGTAAGCTTTAATGCTAATAGCTCATCATGTAGGAATCGTAAAAATTGTCATTGATGAGCGAAAGGCTCGAGGAGATCTCCCATTAATATGCATTAAACCAAGATTTTTTTAGGGTTATATTATCGCTTCCGAGTGTTAATTTCAAACATCATTGAATGTCGCTTAAACGTCGACAGGTTGGTGTGTTCACGAAACCTCCAATATTTAATTGCTCTTCATCATACCTACCACCTTCGCACTTCTAAGTATGCAATAACTAATATTTACTACTGACATCTCATCATGTAGCACCCATAGAGATTATCATTAATGAGCGAAAGGCTCGAGGATATCTCCTCCAACTGTTCATTTCAAGCATCGTCTGGAGAAAACAGACGTTCTCATAAACTTATGGCACCAACTTGACAACATTTCTATGGAGATACAATGAACATCTTCGGGCGTGAGGACCAGAACTTCTAGTGGTCCAAGGCATATTCTTACTACTCATACCCTTCCACCCAGAATGAAATAATTTGGACCTCTGGAATTGATCGTGCAGGATGTGTCCCTGAAGTTTTTGACTGTAAGGAGTTGGTCTCTTGGTGTGCCGATAAATATATTTAAGGCCAAAGAATTATTCCACTGCGGGACCACTCTCCTTTTTCTTTGTCACCTTAGGTCTTCCACCAAATGTTAAGATTGTCGAAGCCAACATTGGCGTTCAGAGGAGAAGACTCCAAGAAGTTCCTAAAAAAGCATAATAACGGGTTGGACCTCTTGCCTGAGTTCCTGGAATACCCAACGGTTGTTCCTAAAGATATCACAAGATTGCAGGTTAGTTCATTTATAAATTCATTCTAGGAAATTGTCTGGTTGTTTACAAGAATAATGGTACAGGAATCCACAGCAACTATTTCCTGCAACTATTTCCTGCATGGTTCTTTATATTTTTTATTTCACAGTCAAGGAACAAGCCATTTTTTATTGGGGGGAGCTAATATCCCTTGAAATTTGTTCCCAATTGTCAAGCTTCAAAAAGGAGAATAAATTGTATATGTCATCCTACTTGGTTTCCGCGATAGCACATTGCTATCTGTTTCTAAAACTGTCTATGTCCAAGAAGGTAAACTGGGAATTCGACCCAGTAACTTTCTGGTACCAGACCTTGTGGAGGCACAAGGCCTCCCACTATTTTTATGAGGTTTTGAATGACTTTGTCTCTGTTTTCAATTTTTTATTATTAGGAAAGGATGCTCCCCTCATGTCTAACCAGAAAACCAATTTTTTGGACAAGAAGGGGGCACTTGAACAAATGGATAATTGCAGTGTGATAAGGATTTTTGGCTCCAAGGAAAATCCTTCTCTCCTTCCATGTCACAATACGGACATAATGTTTGTTACAGAAATAGCAAGGCAATACAACTATTGGTTTCCATGAGAAGATAAAAAAGAAGTTAATTCCTCTACCTTGGAAAGTCGGGGACTTCATGTTGAGGTTTGTCAACAAAATTCATGAATTTGCAGCCCATTTCAACAACTTGAACCTAAGATATGTTGAAAGGCTAAGATGGTTCAACCCTAATGGAATTTTTTTAGAAAATTTACTTGCAGTTGGCTTCAGCAATTCATTTTTCCAAGGATGCCTCAGTGAAAACAAAGACACTAACAACAACACTCCTACTTTTGATGTCGGTGACCTAGACACATTGCAAAGCACCACTAAATTGTACAAGCAACAAGGAAAAGGCCCCGGTGAGAAGAGTGTTCAATCCTCGGATACCACCCCCAAGAGTAAAACATCCCAGAGCATCGATCCAACGTCCCACCCCAGTAAGAAAGAAACCCAGAATTCTTCAAACAGAGGAGGAGATAACAACCCTCCTCGCGCTAAAATTTATAGTTCTCACAAGCTTCCCGTGAAGAAGAAGAGAAAAAAAAAATTAGGGCAAGCGGAAGAGCTCGAAATTGAAAGTGAGAACATGGAACTTAAGACTCATCTAGATAGCGTATTCTGCAACCTCAATCATCCCAGAGATGTGATCCAACATAGTTGCCCAATGGAAATAGTCGAGACCGAAAATTTTGACGAAGATGAATCCTCTGTATTCCAGAGCGTTTGTTTTTACAGCGAGTCTAAAAATTTAATTATTGAAAAGAGAGATGTAAAAAATAAGAAACGAAAATATCATTCAAAGATTAAGCTTGGGAACATGCGGTTGTCCCAAATCTCCCAACTTCACCGAGAAACTAGAGATTCTCTTAATGATTCCATTGGAGGCATTGAGGTTGAGAATGCCAGACTGAAGGACCGAGTCAAGGAATTGGAGGATGCTTTGATTCCTATGCCATTTCTTGCTAGTCCTTTAGAAATAGCCATGCCTGCCACCCCTACAGCCAAGTTAAAAGGATCCTCCAGCCTCCTCGCATCGTGTAGAGGCTATGTGGAGAAGAATATCAAGAAAAGAATGGAATGGATTACTAAGGTCTAGGAAACATCACAAATTATGGCTTCCCTTGGAATGAGGGCACATGCTTTGCACGAACATTTGCAGGTGGATTTAAAAAATGAAGAATGTTTCTATTTAGACACAGTCATCCCTTTTGGCATCCATGTCAACAACATGACAGATATGAGAAGAAGACAAGAATATCTCCCCTCCCAAAATTGGATCACTCAATTAAATGCATGATGGAAAGAGAAAGTAAAGAATATGCATCTCATTGTCCAATCATGTGAACAAGCCATATCAAAGAAAGAAAAAATATTCAGAAAGCTGACTGAAATAGAATTAGCCAAAAGGACCAACGAGGTCCAAGACCCCAACTTAATCCTCAACTCCTTTCCCTTAAATAAGCAATCCTTCAATAAAAAAGTTGATATTTTTAAGGGGTTGTCTTTAGAAAAGTTTTATATCATCCTTGAATATGGTGAAGATGGTGTTGACAACTAGCTAGTCAACTATTCGGTACAAAATGAAGAAATTGATCAGGCTATGTGTAATCTTTCATTGATCTAAGGGAATGAGAAAAGGAACTTTTCAACATAAACTTCGGGATGAGATCAATGTGGCCCCCTTGAGAGGCTACATTGAAGAATGGATCCAAAGGGAAATGGAGGAGGTCGCCACGAAGGGAAACAGACAGTTGGCACAATTCCAGTAGCTTTCGACGACAGCAATAAAAAGGCATCAGCAAGAAAATAGAAAAAGGGGTGATATGTACAATCATTTTAAGTATATATTAATCACATCCTTCTTTGTTTATCAATCCAGCTATTCCACCTTCTTAGATAGAAATATCTAGCCAAGGACTGATACCTTCCAATTTCTTCTTTTTAGGTATTGCTCTCTACCATCGCCCACTTCTTCTTTCCACAGTCCTATTTCTTGTACATATTTCTCTTATGGTCCGTGGGATCCCCAATCCCAGTCTATATGACAAACGCATTTAAATTTCTAGGAATATGTAACAAACAATATTAATTTTTGATATATTTCAAATAAAATTATTTTTATCTCCTTTTATATTTATGCGCTCTGAAATTTTTATCTTCAACTATGTTGAATGTCAAGAAATTGTGTTTATTTAATTTGAATGTAACTTTATATGTGTCTTATGCGTTTTATCTTTTTCTCATGCATATATTTTTCTCATGCTATGCATATACCTTTATTTTTCTTGGCACATATAGAGACACACAAGTCAGATGATCTATGGAAATTGTACTTAACTCTAACCAATTGGAATTATACATAAATTATTATGAATTAATTTCATAAATACATTGAAGAAATCAAACATGCAAGGTAGGAACGTAAATTTCGAACATAGCAAGTCAGACTACTAGTAAAAAATAAATTCCAGGAATATGTAACAGAAATCCTCATGCATATGTAACAGGAATATGTAAGGAATCCTCATGCATATCTTTTTCTCCTGCTATGCATATACCTTTATTTTTCCTTGCACATATAGAGACACACAAGCCAAATGATCTATGGAAATTGTACTTAACTCTAACCAATTGGAAGTATACAAAAATCATTATGAACGAATTTCATAAATACATTGAAGAAATAAAACATGCAAGGTAGGAACGGAAATTTTGAACATAGCAAGTCAGACTACTGCTAAAAAATAAAAGCAAGATGGATTATATACCTTCAAAAACTAAATGGGGCTCTAGAGACCACGTGTCATTTCCTACATGGATACCACATGTGTTTCATGTTGCTTTCCACGTCTCCACTGTAGTTTCCATTTACCTCCGCTACTTTTTCCCCATCCTTGTGCATTTATTCCCAATTCAACTCGGCAGGGACTGTGCTGCCACGTAGCACTTTTTTTTTAAAGAGTGTATCTTATAAACATCGTAACCTTGTATTTACACTATGTAATATTCCATCACAATCCCTAGAGGCCATGCTTTAAAATCTTATGGAAGAGTAAAATCATAAGATTTATGAAGATGAAAATGAAGAAAATAATTTCATTAGGAAAGGTGAAAGAAATAAAGTAGTTGCAGCAACAAAAAGGATAAGGATCTTTTTTATTGTTTCAAGTTATCCATAGTAGTAGAGTGTAAGTAAAAGAAATGACGATGAAAGTGAAAATGTAGTTTAGAACTCGGTGAAAGAGGAATTAGATGAAAATGAAAATTATTATTTTCAAATAATGAAGAGAGGCTTTCTCTCTTAAAGAAAGATCCTAGATAAGTCTCCAACAAATTACATGAGTTGCATTACTCCCTATGCCGATATGAATCTAGTCCTTTCTTCAATAAAAGGAGATGGTAGTGAAATTGCATAGGTAAACTTCACAATATATTTTTTTAGAAAAAAGTAGATGGAAAGTTGATTGTTTAGGTGAATATTAATGAGTTCTTCATTAAAAATGGAGGATATGACAACCTAATGGAGCACCAACACAATTCTGAGGTACTAGACAGGATGAGCAATTGAAAATAAAGCATGTGGTATTTTACAATATTATGATTATCTATGTAAAACGTTGAATATTAAAGAGGGTTGTTGGAGTATTCAAACACTCCAATAGTGTCCAAAGTTTATTAAACTCACCTCATGTTAAGTGACATAATAAAATTTCATTAGTTATAGTGATAGGTGATATATGTATCATAAATAACCTAATACTACCTAATATAAGGTGATATTCCATATTTTGTGAAGAACCCCCATTTATAATAAAATTATGTAGTCCATTGTTGGATTACTGAGACGCGGGGTGAATCAGTAATAGAGCAATCTAATCCTATTCAACCATATCATGCAAGTGTTATATCAATGTAGAATTATCATCCAATATTTGCAGAGTAAATAAACAATGAACAATCATACACATACACAGTACACCAGTGTTTATACGTAGAAACCCAAAGCGAGAGAAAACCATGAAATTTTTTTTCTTATATGTCTTGAAGAATTACATTCATTGGAAGCACCGACTTCCTTTGTTTTCCAGCTACAACTGGAAGCATTGACTTCCTTTGTTTTCCATATGTATGCCACTTGTTCTTGCCACTTGTTCTTTTGTGCCCACATATTCAACTCTGATGTTATTTTCTGCAACATGTTCCCTTAGAAAGTGATACTTGATTGGAATGTGCTTCGTCTTGGAGTGCATCATCGGGTTCTTTAAGATACTGATAGCATTTTTATTATCACAATAGATTGGAATGGGATCATCATACTCAACCTATATATCTTCCAGAGTTTGTTTCATCCATAGAACATGTGTACAACATGTTGTTGCTGCAATATAATATGCCTCGGTTGTAGCTAAAGATAGTGATGATTGTTTCTTTCTTAGCCATGATATTAAACACTCACCCAAGTAAAACGTTGCTCCACTAGTGCTTCTTCGATCATCAATGCAACCTGCCCAATCTACATCTGTGTAGGCAATAAGTGATAGATCCTTTCCTTTTGGATACCATAATCCAAACTCTTTTGTTCCTTTGAGATATCGGAAAATCCTCTTCACTGCTAATACATGTGATTCCTTTGGTGATGCTTGAAATCGTGCCACCTTTCCAATTGCTTGCATTACATCTGGTCTAGATGTTATCACATTTAGTAGGCTACCAATCATTGACCTGTATTTCCT
This sequence comes from Picea engelmannii, assembly GCA_009831015.1. Classification (NCBI taxonomy): domain Eukaryota; kingdom Viridiplantae; phylum Streptophyta; class Pinopsida; order Pinales; family Pinaceae; genus Picea; species Picea engelmannii. Next base: position 108,428 of record ML791910.1, read on the forward strand.
TTGATCTTTAGACTTTGAATCATCATATTTGCTCAATTTGCAACTAGTTCGCATGGGAGTGATAACTGGTTTTCAATCTTCCATTTCGGACCTCTTTAACATTTCTCTGATATACTTGGCTTGAGAAATAAAAATTTATTGGTTGCTTTGACATATATAAATACCTAGAAACAATGATAGTTCTCCAAGCAATGACATTTCAAATTCAGTATGCATGTCCTTTGCAAATTTTTGTCTTAACCTGTCATCTGTACTTCCAAAAATAATATCATCAACATAAAATTCAATTAATAAAACACTATCTTGAGTTACCTTGATGTAGAGTTTGTTGTATGCACTTCCTTTTCTGAACCCTGCTTGTTGTAGATATTTATCCAGTCTAGAGTACCATGCTCTAGGAGCCTATTTTAGACCATACAAGGCCTTCTTTAATTTACACGCATAATCTGCATTCTCTGACAACTTAAATACTTATGGTTGTTCAATGTATACTTCTTCTTCAAGTTCCCCATTCAAAAAAGTTGATGTTACGTCCATCTGATACACTTTAATATTTTTGGAGCATGCATAAGCTAAAAGCAATCGGATTGCTTCCATTTTGGCAACTGGGTTAAATGTCTATTCAAAGTCGATTCCTTCAACCTGTGCATATCCTTTACATACCAATTTATCTTTGTTCCTTGTAACTTGTCCATCTTCATTCAATTTATTTCTATATACCCACTTTGTGTCGATCACATTCTTATCCTTTGGTCTTGCAACCAATTCCCAAGTGTCATTTTTCTCTATTTGACCAATTCTTCATCCATGGCCTTAGTCCAAAATTCATCCTTGTTGGTCTCTTCAAAAAAGGTTGGTTCAATCATAGATGAGAGTGTTAGGTTTGTTTTTTCTGGTGAACGGATTATTCTTCTAGTCTCAACTCCTGCATCTTTGTTTTCAATAATCTGATCTGAAGGATTATTCTTTTGTACTTGTCTACTAGGTGTCTTTGGAGGCACTTGTTGAACTTTCTCTTCTTCTTCTAGCATATCCTCTTCATATTCCCCTTCTACTTCTTTTTCATCTTCTGCTTCTTCTTCGTAAAGTTGTTCCATTCATTTTCTTCTTTCTTTAATTCTTCCCTAGCTAATTCTTCAATTGTTATGTTGAGGCTTTCCACAACTTTGTTCAATCTCAGGTTGTAACACTTGTATTCTTTCCTTTTACTTGAGTAACCAACAAGTACTCCTTTGTCCACACGAGAGTCAAACTTTCACATTATGCATCTTCTCTTTTCATGTAGCATTTGCTTCCAAAAAATCTGAAGTGCTTCACATTTGTCGGTCTTCCTTTCCATAGCTTGTATGGAGTTTTGTCAGTGTTGTTTCTTAGAATTACTTTGTTTTGAATGTGAACTGTTGTATGCATTGCCTATGTTCAAAAGATATCTGTCAAATTGGAATCCATTAGCATTGTTTGAGCCATTTCTTGTATTGTCATGTTCTTTATTTCAACAACTCCATTCTGTTGAGGTGTCCTAGCAATGGAGAATTGCCTTTTTATTCCATACCTGTTGTATTAGTCCATAAATTCCTTTGAAGTGAAGTCTCATCCATTATCAAATCTCAATCATTTTATTTTTTAATCCATTTCATTTTCAACCATTTCCTTTTAGAACTTGAAGTTTTCAAAAGCTTATGAATTATTCCTGAGAAACAAAACTGCAGTCATTCTTGCATAATCATCAACTAATAACATAAATTGTTTCTCACCTTTTAACCCCTTTGTTGTAGTTGGTCCAACTAGATCAGTATGCACAATTTATAGTGTTCTTGTCATTGAATATTCTTTTGATTTAAACTTGGTCTTTGTTTGTTTTCCTTGTTGACAATGCTTGCATAAAGTGTTGGTTGGTTTTGTGATCTGGGGAATTTCTCTAACTGCTTCCCTTTTTTTGACTTTGACAAGGCTATAAAAATGTATGTGACCCATTCTTCTATGCCATATCCAACTTTCATCTTCCTTTCCTAGGAAACACTTTTCATTTCCAATTTCACTTAATACATATATGTTGCTTGAAGTTCTCGCAGTTGTTGCAATCAATTTTCCTGAACCTTATTTTCTTATCTCGCACTTTTGTGAATCGAAAGTAACTTTATGACCTTGGTCAAACATTTGACTCACACTTAGAAGATTATGTTTCATATCTTCTACTAGTAGAACATTTTCTGCATTGGTATTCTTTTTCTCAATTTTGACTATGCATTTTCCAATGATTTTAGTTGAATCATCATTTCTGAAGGAGATCGATCCATATCTTTCCTTTCTTAATGTAAGAAATATGTCTTTATCACTTGTCATGTGTTTTGAACAGCCACTATCAACATACCAACCACGTTTATTTTTCTTAGCTTGTAGATCGAGTGTGCATTCTCCATTGTTATACTGATTATGCTTTCTTATCCATGTCCTTTTATGAGGTTCATGTATGTGATTGTTGTTGTTTTGTTGTGGTTCTCTAGGAGGGAATGTCATTCTACAATATTTGGAATGTGTCCAAAGTTGTCACATTTGTATCATTTGACTTCAGTGAACAAAGATTCAAACATGTTGTAACTTCTTCTCTATGTTTTACTAGGCCTTCTTGGATAACCCTTTTGTGTATGACTTTCAAAGTTATTTATGTTCATGTTTCTAGCTCTGCAATTCACATCTTTATGTCCAAAATTATTACATCCATAACATAAACCAAAAAATATAGTTTGATACTTGGGAGTTGAAGATATTCTGAAAGGAGGTACTCTTATGAATCCTTCTTCTTCATGAGGCCTATTTGTTTATGTCGGTCGTTGATTATGAAATCTGAATCTTCTCGGTGGAGGAGTGTCACTGTAATTTTCTTTGTAGACCTTCCTATCCCCTTTGATTGTTTATGCATATCTTTTTGGACATGTTTCTTGTTCTGTTGTTTTGGATCTTAATCCCTTTTCTGTTTTATTGCATCCAAGTTTGGACTTGTCATGATGAGGTTTTTTACTATTGATGATGTCATTCAAAACTTTTGACCTATTCTGCATATTTTTCTTTCGAAGATCCTTTCTTAATGTGACAATTTTTGCTTCCAAATTTCCAATGATCATGTTTCTTCCTTCTAGTTGTTCTTTGAGTGCTTCTTCAATTCTTTTATCTTCTTCAATTTGAACCTTCAAATTTGTGATCATTTGTTCTAGTTCTTGATTGTCTTCTTTCTTGTCTAGTTTCTCTTGTAGTTTCTTGTTTTTCTTCTTTTCTCTTCTGATAACTTCTATGGCACACAAAAATTATTCTCGGTAGTCAAATTATGCCTCTTCATATTCTTCTTTGGCCTCTTCATATTCTTCTTCGGCGTATTCCTTGTCAGAGTCTTCTACTGCCATGAATAGAACTCTTTTTGTCTCATTGTCACTGACTTCATCTTTATCTGATGATGAGATGTATTCTTTGGTGCATAAACTTTTCTTGAAAACTTTCTTTGTGGTTCTTTTTCCTTTATATGTTTGTTTTCTGTTTGAGTAACCTTCATCATTTTTTTTTTCTTATGAGGACGTTTGTTAGAAAAATGACCAATACCATCACAATTAAAACAAATCAAAGGAAGCTTACATCTATACCTGTCGTTGGTTCCCTTGTTCAATCTTCTAACAAAATTTGTCACTTCTTCATCATCTTCTGAGATGTCACTGTTGTTGTTATGTTCTTTTTCTATTTTATTTCCCTTTTTCTTTGATCTTTTGGATGCTTTGATGGTTGCTTCTTTTATATCTGGATTTTCCTGTTTAGTTCTTATTTCATATGATGTGAAGATTCCATGTAGTTCGTCCATGCTTATTGAGTTTAGATCTGCTCTTTCTTCTAGTGCTGATATATTAGGTTCAACTCTCATAGGAAGAGATCTTAGTACCTTTTGAACAATTACAGATTCTTTGATTTCTTCTCATAATCCCAAGATTGCATTTACTGTTTCATCGACTCATAAAAAGTAAGTTGCAATGTTCTCATCTTCCTTCTTCTTTAGTTGCTCGAACTGACCTATGTAAGTTTGAAGCTTTGTTTCTTTGACTTTTGAATCTCATTCATAAATATTTCAAAGTTTGCCCCAAATATATTTAGCGGATTTACAATGTGCAACTTTAGTGAATACTGATTCTCCAAGACCATTCATAAGTGCATTTGTGGCTTTGTAATTATTTTGACAGAGTTTCATAGCTTTGTCATTTGTCGATGGAACTGTTGGTGTTGTGTATCCATATACAATTGATTGCCAAAGTTCAAATCCCTATGCTTGTATATATGTCTTCATCCTTATGCTCCAAAAGGCATACTTTTTTCCATCAAACTGTGCTATTCCATTTTTATACATGTTGTTGCTCTCTGTGATCTACCTTTTAGTGGTTAAACTGATTTTTGAAGGAACCTTCTCTGATACCAATTGTTGGATTACTGAGAGAAGGGGGTGACTCAGTAATAGATCAATATAATCCATTTTAACCATATAATGCAAGTAGTATATCAATGTAGAATTATCATCCAATGTTTGCAGAGTAAATAAACAATGAACAAATGAATAATCATACACATACACAGTACACCAGTGTACGTGGAAACCCAAAGCGGGAGAAAACCACGGAATGTTTTTTCTTATATGTCTTGAAGAATCACATTCATTGGAAGCACCAACTTCCTTTGTTTTCCAGCTGCAACTGGAAGGAGGCTCCAACCCCCTAGTTTCTTAGGCTACAACATGAGGGAAGTTCCAAATCCCCAATTCTCTAGATACAACCAGAAGGAGGCTACAACCCTCTATGTTCTCCAGAAACAACCAGAAGGTGGCTACAACCACCTGTCCTTGCCCCATCTAACCGCTCTAACGTATAAGTAGAATGATGGAACCACTGTCACACTATCACTGTGAGATATATTTTTGTAAAATTGTACCAATAAACCTACACCAAACAACCTATACATATAACATAAACCATGCATCAACCTGTACCTCAACCTGTAATCAACATGTACCATAAACAAGTGCATCAACCATGCACCAACCTGTACCAAACAACCTCTAATCAACTTGTACCATAAAAAATTTCATCAACTATGCACCAACATGTACCTCAACCTGCAAACTCTGAGTCTCTGGTGAAGGTACTCAAAGGATTCTTGTGGAAGTGGTTTTCTAAAGATGTCTTCCACTTGTTCTTTTGTGCCCACATATTTATCTCTGGTGTTATTTTTTGAAACATGTTCTCGTAGAAAGTGATACTTGATTGGAATGTTCTTCGTCTTGGAGTGCATCATCGAGTTCTTTGAGATACTGATGGCACTTGTATTATCACAATAGATTAGAATGGACTCATCATACTCAACCTGTATATCTTTCAGAGTTTGTTTCATCCATAGAACCTATGTACAACATGTTGTTGTTGCAATATACTCTGCCTCGGTTATATATAAATATACTAACGATTGTTTCTTACTTATCCATGATACTAAACACTCACTCAAGTAGAACGCTGCTCCACGGGCGCTTCGTCGGTCATCAATGCAACCTGCCCAATCTGCATCTGTGTAGGAAATAAGTGATAGATCATTTCATTTTGGATACCATAATCCAAACTCTTATGTTCCTTTGAGATATCTGAAAATCCTCTTCATTGCTAATACATGTGATTCCTTTGGTGTTGCTTGAAATCGTGCCACATGTCCAACTTCCTACATTACATATGGTCTAGATCTTGTCACATATAGTAGGCTACCAATCATTTCCCTATATTATCTTCTCATGGAATAGATGCAACCAATAGTTGTATTGCCTTGCTATTTCTATAACAAACATTATGTCTGTATTATGACATGGAAGGAGAGAAGGAATTTCCTTGGAGCCAAAAATCCTTATCACGCTGCAATTATCCATTTGTTCAAGTGTCCCCTTCTTGTCCAAAAAATTGGTTGCCTGGTTAGACATGAGAGGAGCATCCTTTCCTAATAATAAAAATTTGAAAAAAGAGACAAAGTCATTAAAAACCTCATAAAAATAGTGGGAGGCCTTGTGCCTCCACAAGGTATGGTACCAAAAAGTTACTAGGTCGAATTCCCAGTTTACCTTCTTGGACATAGACAGTTTTAGAAACAAATAGCAATGTGCTATCGTGGAAACCAAGTAGGATGACATATACAATTTCTTCTCCTTTTTAAAGCTTGACAATTGGGAACAAATTTCAAGGGATATTAGCTTCCCCCAATAAAAAATGGCTTGTTCCTTTACTATGAAATAAAAAATATAAAGAACCATGCGGGAAATAGTTGTTGTGGATTCCTGTACCATTATTCTTGTAAAAAACCAGACAATTTTCCAGAATGAATTTATAAATGAACTAACCTGCAAGCTTTTGATATCTTTAGGAACTGTCATTGGGTATTCCAGGAACTCGGGCAAGAGGTCCAACCCGTTATTATGTTTTTTTAGGAATTGCTTGGAGTCTTCTCCTCTGAACGTTAATGTTGGCTCCGACAATCTTAACATTTGGCGGAAGACCTAAGGTGACAAAGAAAAAGGAGAGTGGTCCCGCAGTGGAATAATTATTTGGCCTTAAATATATTTATCGGCACACCAAGAGACCAACTCCTTATAGTCAAAAAATTCAGGGACACATCCTACACGATCAATTCCAAAGGTCAAAATTATTTTTTTATGGGCGCAAGGGTATGAGTAGTAAGAATATGCCCTGGACCACTAGAAGTTCTGGTCCTCACGCCTGAAGATGTTCATTGTATCTCCATAGAAATGTTGTCAAGTTGGTGCCATAAGTTTATGATAACATCTATTTTCTCTAGACGATGCTTGAAATGAACAGTTGGAGGAGATAATATAACCCTTCAAAAATGTTGGTTCAATGCATGTGAATGGGAAATATCCTCGAGCCTTTCGCTCATTAATGAAAATCTCTATGGGTGTTGCATGATGAGATGTCAGTAGTAAAGATTAGTTATTGCATACTTAGAAGTGCGAAGGTGGCAGGTATATGAAGAGCAATTAAGTATTGGAGGTTTTGTGAACACGCCAACCCGACGACGTGCAAATGACATTCAATGATGTTTGAAATTAACACTCGGAAGGGATAATATAACCCTCAAAAAATCTTGGTTTAATGCGTATTAATGGGAGATCTCCTCGAGCCTTTCGCTCATCAATGACAATTTTTACAGTTCCTGCATGATGAGTTGTTAGCATTAAAGCTTACTCATTACAT
>ML791910.1:122537-134015 GCA_009831015.1 Picea engelmannii
CATCATTCAAATAGAATTTAAACCTTCATAGGATTCTCATTCACATAGTATATCGCATCATATCCATCATCATCCAAATAACATTTAAACATTCATAAAATTTACATTCACATAATAGATCGCATCATATCCATCATCATTCATTAACATTTAAACATTCATACATGTTTCTACGTCTTAAAAGTTCAAGTGTATCATTAATAGTTTCACGATGATAGAAAATAAAGGTAATCAGGCCTCAGGTAATCCAAGTTGTCTAAGTCAAAGGGTGGTGTTACATACACCCAACCTTCGAGAAACATATTCTCGAGGTGGTCAAAAAAGTGAGGGAAAATCTCGTCGTAATGTCTCAGCATCCTCCCAAGTAGCAAATCCTAGACTATACTTGTCCCACTAGACCTTAACTTGGTCTACTAAACGATTCCTGAGTTTTCATACTCTCTACAGTCCAATATGCATAACGGTTCTACCATGAGGGTTCCCATGTCCGATACCTACAATTCCTTCCAATTTAGTTTATGTGATTCAACAGCAACATAATGACGTAGAATAGATACATGAAAAACATTATGAGTTTTATGCAAGTGGGGTGGCAGTACAAGACGATAGGCGACGGGTCCAATTTTCTCTTGGATTTTGAACGGTCCTATAAATCGAGGTGACAACTTTGTCCCCTTCCTGAACCAAATGGTACTTTTATTAGGCCTGATATGAATGAAAACCTGATCTCCCACTTTATAACTTTGGTCAATCCTGTGTGCATCCGCGTAACTTTTCTGTCTATCCTGTACTTCCTTTAGTCTCTGCCTAATCTGAATCACCTGTTCCTCCATCTCTTGAATCAACTCTGGCCCAACTGTTACTCATTCTTCTAACCTATCCCAACTCAACGGCGTTCTGCATGGCCTTCCATACAGAGCTTCGTAGGGTGGCATTCTGATGGAGCTATGAAAATTGTTATTATAGGCAAACTCTACCAAAGGTAGATACTTCTCCCAATGGGTTTGATTATCCATAACATACATCCTAAGCATGTTTTCCATAACCTGATTTTCTCTCTCAGTTTTCCCATCATTTTCAGGATGATAAGCTATACTTAAGTTCAACTGAGTCCCCAACGCTGACTGCAAACTTGTCCAAAACCTAGAAGTGATTCTGGAGTCCCTATCTGAAATGATATTCTTAGGTATCCCATACAAATGGATGACCTCACTTACAAACACGCATGCCACATCAGTGAAATCATAAGTGTCTCTAATTGGAATAAAATGAGCACTCTTGGTTAACTTATCAACTATCACAAGATGGCATTGTGTCTATGAGATGTGAACGGAAACCCCACCACAAAATCCATAGAGATGACTTCCCACTTGGACATAGGGACATCATGTGGTTGTAGGAGACCTATTGGGTGATGGTGGTCGGCTTTCACTTGTTGACACTCTAGGCACTTGGCAACGAAATGGACTACATCGCGCTTCATGCCTACCCAGAAGAAGAGCTTCCTCATATCTGCGTACATTTTCTTCACACCCGAATGTGCACAATAAAGTGATCTATGGGCTTCCTTCAGTATGATGCTTTGAATATCCCCACTTTCTGGGATGTACATCCTTCCTTGATATCTTAATAGTCTATCTGCTTCTAGATTATATCCTTCATACCTTGGATCTAATTGCCTCCCACTCTGGGGGTTTGAAGTAACCTTTAAATACCAATTGTCTCCATGGAGTTGTGTCAACACACGTTCCCTCAGATTGACTTTTAAGGGTACCAAGGAGAAGACACTTGGCCTCTTACTCAAGGCATCCTCGACCACATTCTCTTTTCCCTTGATATATGAAATACCAAAATCATACTCACTCATGAACTCACTCCATCGCCTTTGCCTGGAATTCAGATCCCTTTGAGTGAAGAGATGTTTTAAACTTTGATGGTCCATTTTGAGCTCAAAGTTTCGCCCTACTAGATAGTGCCTCCAAAGTTTCAGAGCTAGCATTAAAGCTGCCAACTCTAAATCATGAGTAGAGTAAATTTCCTCGTGTTTCTTCAAATTCCTTGATGCATAAGCTATCACTCCTCCATCCTGCATTAGCACGGCCCCCAACCCTTGCTTCGAGGCATCCGTGCAGACTGTGAAGTCCTTTTCCATATCCGGCACTTGTAGAATTGGTGCACTAGTTAGTAACCTTTTAAGCTCGGTGAATGCACTATCACATTCTTCTGTCCATTCATACCTGACCCCCTTGTGCTACAAAGTGGTGATGGGTTTCGCTATTTTAGAGAAACCTTCCACAAATCTCCTATAATAACCTGCTAGCCCCATGAAGCTTCTTACCTCATGAGCATTTTTCAGCACTGGCCACTCCATAATGGCCTTTACCTTTTTTGGGTCCACAGAGATTCCTTCACCGGAAATGATATGACCTAAATAGTGAATTTCTTTCTGGAAGAAGGAACACTTCGACAAATTCCCATACAATTTGTTCTCTCTAAGGCAGGACAACACCACTCGTAAGTGTTCCTCATGTTCTCTTTCATTCTTGGAATAGATGAGGATATCATCTAGAAAGACTTGTACAAAGCGGTCTAAGTACTTATGGAATACACCGTTCATGAGGATCATGAATACTGTTGGTGCATTGGTCAATCTGAAAGGTACTACAACGAACTCGTAATGCCCAAACCAAGTTCGAAAGGCAGTTTTAGGAATATCACCTTCCTTAATCCTTCACTGGTGGTACCCTGATCGCAAATCAATCTTTGAGAATATCATTTCTCCTTTCATCTTATCGAAGAGATTATCTATTTGTGGCATTGGGTACCTATTTTTCACTGTAGCACGGTTCAAGTCCCTGTAATCTATACATAGTTGTAATGAACCATCCTTCTTCTTCACAAAGATTACTGGTGCACCCCAAGGTGAGACACTAGGCCTTATTAGTCCTAAGTTGAGTAGCTCTTTCAACTGCATCTGCAACTCACAAAGTTCTGGCGATGTCATCCTATACAGAGTCTTGGAAATTGGTTATGCACTAGGTTTTAGATCAATAGTGAAATCAAGCTCCCTCTCAGGAGGTAACCCTGGTAACTCATTCGGAAAAACATCTTTAAATTATAACAACAATGGGTATTGATCCAAGGAGGGTCCTTTCCTTTCCCTCACTGCTTCCACTACATAAAGTCGACACCCTTGCCTCATGCACCGTATAACCTTCATAGTTTAGATAAAGCACAGAGACACCTTTCCCCGTACACCCTGGATCTCTACTGGCCTTCCTTCGTCATCAACACAAAGCACCCTTTTTGCAAAACAATCTACCATAGCTCGATGGGCTTCTAACCAATCCATTCCAATGATTAGGTCATACGCCTCGAGAACTGTGACGTATACTTTCAACCTGGTAGTACACACCCCCAGGTCTACTAGACAATTATCAATGCTAGGTCCTACCGCTTGTTTTTCCCCCAAATCCATCTCGACTTGTTTAAATTCATCATGCTCGTAGGCTGCCAACCCACTCTTTTCTAATGCAGATGGTGAAATGAAACTATCTGTAGCACCAGAATCAAATAAATTTTAACATTGATATGATTTAGCGTACCTGACGATTCCACCACCGTGGATTGATGTTCTGTCTAGCGATTATTAACTGTTGCATAAATCTGGTGGCTACCACTTTCTCTTCCCATCAGGGCCTTTCCTTCTCTATGTACAAATCCTGATTGTAATTATGGGCAGTCATGATGGTAATGGGGTCCTCCACATCCCCAACATGTAACCTGAGATTGAACTTGTGTACTGCTTTGTGACGGTATCTAAAATGAGTTCCTTCCCCTGGAACCTCTGCCCCTACTTGCTACTCCCTAAGATGGTCATGGACCTGCCTACGTCATTGGTGATGAACGGGATGTTGCACTTGCTGCCATTGAAATACATGTGGTGATTGTCCTGGGTATGACTTTATTACCATATCGAGGTGGCCTAGAGCTTCCTCCCCTGGAGAATGTACTAGGGGCCTTCCCCACGAATCCAGGATGATGCGGAAAGGTCGATCTCGTACCTCCATTTAAGTTCATGTGTTCCTCCTCATAACGTGCATTTTCGACTGCTTCTACTACTGAAGACAGTTTCCACGTCCCCACCATGGCCCTTATCTTAGGTTTTAACCCATAGACAAAGTGTTATGCCTGTCGTTGGTTATTATCCGTGTATGAAACATATTTGACCAATTCCATAAACCTGATCCCGTATTCTTCTACGGTCTTGTTTCCATGTATTAGAGCATGAAATGCTCCCACCTATTGTTCCTCATAGTAAGATGGTAGATATTTCCTTCGGAACCTCTCCTCAAAAAGTTCCCAAGAGACGGTGTCTAGGGTAAGGTGCAATTTCCTCTCCAGGTTGCCCCACCAGTTTAGGGCACTATCTCTCAAATGAAAAATTGTCATTTTCACCTTCGACGTGGACACATAGTCTCTTAAGGTGAAACACCTTGTCATGCCTTCCAACCATGCCTCGGCATGATCACTAGAACGATCCCTGACAAACTCTGGAAGTTTTATCTTCTGCAACTCTCTAGTGATGTCTTCGGGTGGAGGCCCTCCCCCTGAATCCCTCGACGCTTCAATATTACCCACTCCAGATGGTGGGGGTTCCACTTCGATCCTTGTTGGATGACGCCCCTTTAAAGTCTCATTTATGGCCTCCAAAGAGCGCAGTATGAGAGATAATTCAAGCGATGGTGGTGGTGGCTCTGGCGGTCTCTGCGTCGATGCCCCTCTGCCTTGATTTCCTCTCATCCTAACCATCCTGTATACTTGAATTTGCATCAACCAAAGTTTGTCAGGGAGCATCTAGGGAAATTCGCATTTGCGCAACTTAAACTACAAAATAGGGTTAGGCGTAAGTTTTTTTTTACTTGTCTGTAAACAGACGTTACTCTCTTTAGGGGAAGTGGCTAGGTTAGGGTTAAAGCATCTAAGCTTTAGGTCTTCGCCTAAGAAAACTATTGACCCTCTCGTCTGGTAGTTACGCTAGCACTGTACCACACTCACCTATTCCTCTAACTTACCTTCCCAGTGCGCACGAAGCCCCCTCCCTCTTATCCTGGTCTAAGTCCCTAAATTTTCCACTTAAAACAATTTAATTAGTCGCTTTAACTAGTTTTAAATTTAAACATGAATCATAAAATTAAATATAATTTAAACATTAATTATTAATGATTAATTAGTGATTCTATTCTAATGATTAATTACTTTTAATTAATCACATTAATTATACTAATAAAAACATACTTAATCACCTTGATTAATCATAATTATTTTAATTTTATTTTAAAACATATAATATTTAAATTTATGTTTTCTTGTGTTATTAATTATTTTATGTTTTCTTGTGTTATTAATTATTTTATGTTTAAACTAAATTTAAGCAATTAAAATTTAAAATTTAATTATATAAGACTATTTAATAAAATAAAATAAAATAAAATATATATATAAATAAATTACGATAATTAAATACAACAAGATAATAAAAACAAATAATAATCAAAAAATAAAAATAATAAAAAAAATAATAAAATTTAAAATAATAAAAAAATAAAAATAAAAATAAAGGACGGGCATGCATGAAGCCCACATGCCCCGCCCCCGTTTCCTCCCGCTCTCCTTAACCTAACCCTAAAATCTCATTTTCACACAAAATTTTCTTCTTGGGAGGCCCCTAGCTACACGATCGGTCACCATGGCCAGCCTCCTCTTTCATTTTTGTTTTTGGATCTGATGTATGGCGTTGGTGCTTGGGCGCTTAGTCTGACTTCTCCTGGTGGCTTGGCACAGGTGCTTGGCTTTGGTTGTGGATGTTACGAAGTGGTTATCGGGCATGACTTGATATCATGTGGGCTCTGCCCACGCAGGTTCGAATCTTGTCGTCCACACCTACCTGGCTGTAACTGTCATAGGTAACACATTTTTTTTTTGCAGCAATGGAGTCCGATGGAGATTATCGGGTGGTTCTTTTGTAATCTTACTGTGTATTTGTGTAGCTTGAAGGATATGCATTGGATCTTGGTGCTTGTGTATTGGCTTCTCCGTGTAGCTTGGAAAAGGCCTACGAGCTTGGTGCGCTTGCGGGCTTAGGGTTTAGGGCTTTGACGCTTGAGCATGGATTTGGTGGGTGTGCGTTGGTTGCTTGTGGGCTCCTTCCTGTACATAATATTTTTCTATTCTCCTTCATCGTGGCTTGACACTTTTTGGACTGGGATTCGATGTCTTGATGCCTGGTTTGGCTCATGGACTTGGGGTTTGAGCAATGAGCCTCGGGCCCATTACCCTTTTTTTTTATATTTGATATTTAAAAAAATGCATTGACAATTAGTCTGGACTCCTCGTAGCCTTGGCTTGTAGCATTGTGCACTCCATTTGGGCTCCCTCGTGGGCTCCTCCCTCTAGCCTTGGCACTAGACTTGATCTGTGTATTGTATGTGGGTTGTCGTTGGGTTTCCTCTTAGGCTTGCGCTGAGCTTGTGTTTGTTTGTGATGTGGGTTGTCTCTCAGTTGCCTCTCAGGCTTGCGCTGATCTTGCATTTTTTTGTGAAGTGGGTTGTCTCTCGGTTGCCTCTCAGGCTTGCACTGAGCTTGTGTTTGTTTGTGATGTGGGTTGTCTCTCGGTTGCCTCTCAAGATTGCGTTGAGCTTGTGTTTTTGTGTGGCTTGTTTGACGCATTGAGTAATGTAAAATCCCATTATGTGCTCCTCCTCTATGTGGCTTGGTGCTTTGGGTGCTTGGTCTTGACCTGTGTGTTTTTATGGCTGGTGGTAGGTGCTTACTCGTCCACTAAGACCTTGGTGTTTGATAGAATTAATTTGATATATGTTGAATGTGGATTCGGAGTTTTTGTTGTTTATGGACTTTGGTATATGGATAGTGATTTAAAGTGTTAAAGAAGGCTTAGGTATATCACACTCAAGCACACCACTTTACTATTATCTTTATTTATACTTTACCTTTTTATATATTTATATTTTACCTTATGTTTATTATATATTTTGCATTATTTAATAATAGATGATGGGTAGTGCACTTGGTGACCTGTGGGCTTCCCCGTGGCTTCTCCTTATGGATTGGCTTGGAACTTGGTATGGTTTGATGATTGCGCCCTTGGTTCAATAGAGATTAGGAATGGATGAGTAAAGCCCAACCCCATACTTTTCTCTTATTTTTATTTTTTTTTTAATAAATAATTTATTTATTTTAAATAACTGCCCCCCCCTTATATATATATATATTATTGTTTGTCACTTTCAATATGTAAAACATTATACCATTTTTAATTTCAATGAGCATAATTTATATATATATATATATATATATATATATAATAGATATTAATGGGTTTGGCTTGCAGGTTAGGTGGAGCTGGAACTTGGCCCTCAGGCCCAGATTTATATCTAAATAAAGGGTTTTAGGTTGCAGGTTTCCAGGGATGATTACAATATATATTTACCCTAAACAATTTATTCATGGTCTCAATATAACTGTTTAGAAATTGTTTAAATTTCTGGGTTGGAACAGTTCCATTCCTGAACTTTCCTTCATATATGCGGGTAGATGGGTAGGCCTTGGTCCAAGTTTTTAAACCAGAGGTGATATTATACTAAAGACTTGGGATTCAAACATATACAAAGGTAGGAAAATGGCTAAGGAACTAAAAGAATCTTGTGAAGAATTTTTTTGTTCACATAACAAAGAATTATTGGGCTTCGATAAAAAAGATAGTTTTGGAACACTGGGTAAGATTAATATAGCCAAACATCAGCTTGACATTAAAACAAATATGGAAGAAGCCCAAGATGAAATATCACAGATAAAATAGGTCGATATTGCTCAAATAGTTAGATGGCTAGTGAAGCCTAAACTACTAATGCATTCTATTATTTCAGAGGATAGACGAATAGAAGAGAGATTGCCTCAGCTAGAAAAGAAATTATACATTTTTTACGCTAATAACTTAACAGAATCTTCCAGGTTGGTAGTCAAATTTGTGGGTAGATGCATCAAATGTATTGAGCAGGGAAAAGGTATTACCTATGGAAACAAATCAATACAATCTGTGTACATTATCTATTTCAGAGATAGAAGACAGGAAAGGAAAATGTTCATGTCAGCATAACGAGAAGATCAAGAAGATTGCAAATGAAGCGTTTTAGTTTCTATATTTTGTAATTTTAATTATTCTGAAGATAGAGGAATCCCAACCGTTTGAAGTTGAGAAATTTTGTATAAATGCATATTCAAAATAATGAAAAAAGGGTTGCTTCTTGCCAATTGTAATCGAGAAAACTCTCCTCATTGAGAATTAATACAAGTGCATACCAGAGATTCCATATTTCGCCCATTTGAGTTATGTGTTCTTTTGGCTTTCCATATTCTAGCAATTTTTCATATATTTCCTTGATGAATGTCTGATCGCAATTTAGTACAACATCTATTGTGGTTATGTTTCACTTAGTTATCCAATAAAAAACATATTTTCCTATGTATTTATTGTTAATAGATACAATACATGTGAATTAATTAGATTGCTACATTTTATGCTTCATTTAAGGTTATATTATCTATTTTCTTCTTCTGTAACAAAGTAAGATTCTTCTGTATTTGATTCCTTTCTTTGTCTAATAGCTTTATGTTTTCTCTCATTACATCCAATATTTTCAAATTTAACTCAGACACAAAAAATGGCCTCTGAGTTGTCATACTATTAATTCAATTTAAGGAAATTTTCTCACATAACTGAGATAGAAAAATAAAACTTTTAAACTTTACTCATTTCTTGATGCCTCACATTGTGCTTTGAGCCTTAAGTACAAACTCCGGAACAACATATTTTTTGCGTCGTTGCCAAGGACGGAGAAACGAAGTTATTTTTCCCTAGGAGAATGACATTGTAAGTTTCTCTCTTTGATAGTGAACAAAGATTGAATACATTATAAGGCTTAGTTTTTTATTTTTCACTTGGCAACTCCACAATTACTAAACTGGCATTCAGTCGAAGGAATACCAGACAAAACCCAAATGGTGAGCAGACCACGCCCATTTTCGACCCTGAAAAAATTTTAAAACTAAGGGGATACCTTAAGCAAACCATTGTGTCCACAAGCAAAGTTTACCAACCTAAACCCACACAGTAAAATGCTAAGTTTCCACTTGAACCGTTAACTCTGTAAGAATTTTCCACCCAAATCCTTTTCGGAGAAACGTCGGTTGATAGAACTGAAGATGAAATTTTAAACCCCGGATTGGTTTTATCCGAGATAAAGGTCGAAACCGATTCAACTACCTCCTTTACCAATAAAGGTAAAGATCCCATTTCGATACCTTCTTCGATTAATATTCCATCAGTTCCTGAAGAAAATTTGCCAACTTCTCGAAGTTTCAAAGAATATATCATACACTCTAATTCCACTCCCATTGGTTCCCCCGTTTACATATCTTGCAAGTCTGAAGAACTCATCCCTCATCTCTCGTTTCCTCCATTTTCAGATTTTTTGTCTCTTGATGGTCAATTCCCAAACCCCCTTTTACTGCATCTCGAAGTAGTCGAAAGTTCGATTCACGCCTTTGAAAACCCTTTCTACAATCTCCAAGTTTCATCCCCTAGATTGTCAATGGTTGTTGTCGGAGGAGGTGGTGCAGGCGGAGGTGGTGCTGGCGGAGTTGGAGGAGGACATGGTGTTGGAGGAGGAGGCGGTCATGGACCATTCCCACCTCCTATAATTTTTGTTAAAGTAGCTACCAGATATGCTCCTTCGGTCCTCCCAGCCCCCCTCCATGATATACCTGAAAACTATATGAAAAACTTGCCAAAGTTTACAGGATAAGGAGACCTAACCACGACTGAGAACATAAATGTATTTGATCAATTCGCCGATATTCTTGGCCGCGAACACGAGGATGTTTATTCGCGATTGTTAGTCCAAACTTTTGAAGGACAGGTAAGAACCTCATTCCGAGGACTTCCGACGGGTTCAATAGGATCTTATGATGAGTTAGAAAGCACCTTTCTCAGACAATGGGAGAAAGAAAATGTCATCTTTATTTTTTAACCGAGTTTGGAGCTTTGAGAAAGAAGAACTCAGAAATAGTTCTCGAATTCACTCAAAGATTTAATAAATTATACAACAAGATTCCAGCTGAAGTTAAACATTCCCAACCTGCAGCAAAAGTAACTTTCGTCTGAGCTTTTGAGCACAATTTTTCTCTGTTATTGAGAGAAAGGAGAGTTGTCTATTTCACTAGAATGCAAGACGATGTTGTAGAGATTGATTCAAATATGATGGCATCTGGAAAATTAAAAACTAAAGTTGAAACGAGAAATAAAGAATCCAGACGATTTAGAGAACAAGCAGGACCCTCCATATCTGGGAGGTCCTCGGAAGATAAAATGGATGACATGGAAAAAACAATTAAAGAACTATCAAACAAAATTTCGAAGATGGAACTAGATCAATCTAAAGCGGATCAGTTCGCTAAAAAATATTTCAAGATAAAACCTAACCTTCAAATACAACAAAGGAAAATTAAAAACGAAGATCAAAAGATTCAGGCCCCCTTTAAAAATGAAAATTTTATAGGAGGAGATGACATGCAAGAATTTGAGGAATTAGAGAAAGATATGAATAATCTTGTCGACTATTTTCAACAACCTCATTTGACGAGGAAAGATTATGAAAGTTCTTTAAAGGAAGAACATAGGTCTAATAATGATGATGGCATAAATACTACAGAATATTCTGCTTATCAACGAATCGTCCATAATATAATGGTCGAGCTACAACAGAAGTATAATTTAAGGCCTAGAAGTAAAAATATATCAACTGCCCAACTGAAGAAAATATTTTCGAGAGGTGAAACATATGAGCCAGCTCCAGAACGTACTGAAGCACATACTACCAAAATAAAAGGAGTTGACTCACAGAATGCCAAAACAAAAATAGCTGAGATACAAACTATTAAAACAAAAGAAGTTGAAACGCAAACTCTAGAAATAAAAACAGCTGAAAAGAAAGCAACACAAGCCAACAAGTCAGAAAAAAAGGAGATAGATATCCAAACCAGAGAGACTGATAAGAGAACAGGAGGTTTCAACCTAGAAAATGAGATTAATAAAATCAAGATCTCGGTACCTCTAGTTGAACTAGCAAAAAATCCTACATACAGAAAGCAAATTGCCAAAATGATAAATTTTTCAGATATTGAAATTCAGGCCGACGTTATAAATTTGGAAGATGATAAACCGAATATAATTTTCGGACCGCATTTTTTTTAAATCACTGCCCCCCCTTATATATTACTGTTTGTCACTTTCAATATGTAAAACATTATACCATTTTTACTTTCAATGAGCATAATGTTTATATATATATATATATATGTGTGTGTGTGTGTGTGTGTGTGTGTGTGTGTGTGTGTGTG
>ML791910.1:197123-231372 GCA_009831015.1 Picea engelmannii
GGTGGTTGTTTATTTAAACAATGTTGAACTTGGGTTTCATTGTCAGAGTCCTTTAGTCACGCGCCTTCCGTAAGGGGCGTAATTGTTCTTCTTATTTTGTTATACTTGATTGTGGTCAGTTTTACTTTGTCGCTAAATGTTTGTGTTGTGCACCTTATGCCTATGGTTGTTTATTTATGCAGTTACTCGTCGTGTGCCTTTAGTCTTCTTGTGATGAATATCGTGGTCACGTCTTGTCGGTTGTCCAGGGCGTCGCACAGTTAGCGTGTTGTTACTTCTACACGCGCGCACACACTTAAGGAAAAAAAAAAAATTGCACCTGTTATTAGAATGGTTGTCGTAACGAGGCGGTTCGTTACATGATGATTTGATGTCTTATTTGGTGCATAAGATTTTCTTCAAAACTTTCTTTGTGGTTATTTTTCCTTTATATGTTTGTTTTCTATTTGATTAACCTTCATCGCTTCTCTTTTTCTTATGAGGACATTTTTTAGAAAAATGACCAATGCCATTGCAATTAAAACAAATCAAAGGAAGCTTATCTCTATACATGTCATTGGTTCCCTTGTTCAATCTACTGACAAAGTTGGTCACTTCTTCATCATCTTTCAACACGTCATTGTTGTTGCTATGTTCTTTTTCTTTTTTCTTTCCCTTTTTCTTTTACCTTTTGGATGCTTTGAAGGTTGGTTCTTTTATATTTAGATATTCCTGTTTAGTTCTTATTTCATATGTTGTGAAGATTCCACGTAGTTCATCCATGCTTATTGAGTTTAGATCTGATATTTCTTCTAGTTTTTATATCTTAAGGTCAAATATCATAGGAAGAGATATTAGTACCTTTTGAACAATTACAGATTCTTTGATTTCTTCTCCCAATCCCAAGATTGCATTTATTGTTTCATTGACTCGTAAAAAGTAAGTTGGAATGTTCTCAGCTTCCTTCATCTTTAGTTGTTCGAACTGACCTCTGTAAGTTTGAAGCTTTGTTGCTTTGACTTTTGAATCTCCTTCATAAATATTTCGAAGTTTGTCCCAAATCTCTTTAGCGGATTTACAATGTGCAACTTTGGTGAATATTGATTCTCCAAGACAATTTAAAAGTGCATTTGTGACTTTGGAATCATTTTGATCGAGTTTCATAGCTTTGTCATTTGTCGGTGAAACTGTTGGTACTATGTATCCATCTACAATTGATTGTCAAATTTCAAATCCCTGTGCCTGTATATATGTCTTCATCCTTAGGCTCCAAAAGGCATACTTTTCTCCATCAAACTATGGTATTCCATTTTTATACATGTTGTTGCTCTTCGTGATCTACCTTTCAGTGGTTAAACTGATTTCTGAAGGAACATGCTCTGATACCAATTGTTGGATTACTGAGAGAGGGGGTGATTCAGTAATAGAGCAATCTAATCCTTTCTAACCATATAACGCAAGTGTTATATCAATGTAGCATTATCATCCAATATTTGCAGAGTAAATAAACAATGAACAAATGAACAATCATACACATACAAAGTACACCATTTTTTTTACGTGGAAACCCAAAGCGGGAGAAAACCACGAGATGTTTTTTCTTATATGTCTTGAAGAATTAAATTCATTGGAAGCACCAACTTCCTTTGTTTTCCAGCTGCAACTGGAAGGAGGCTCCAACCCCCTATTTTATTAGGCTAAAACCTGAGGGCAGCTACAACTCCCCAATTCTCTGGCTAAAACCAAAAGGAGGCTACAACCCCCTATGTTCTCCGGCTACAACCGGAAGGTGGATACAACCACTTGTCCTTGCCCCGTCCAACCTCCCTAACGTATAAGTATAATGATGGAACCATTGTCACACTATCACTGTGAGATATATTGTTGTAAACATTTACCAATAAACTTGGACCACACAACCTGTACCAATAACATGAACCATGTATCAACCATGCATCAACTTGTACCTCAACCTGTAATCAACATGTACCATAAACAAGTGCATCAACCTTGCACCAATCTGTACCAAACAACATGTAATCAACTTATACCATAAACAAGTGCATCAACCATGCACCAACCTGTACCTCAACCTGCAAACCTTCCTTAACTTTAACAACAAGAGACTAGCATTTTCATCAAAATTTACTTTAGTCTCACATGACTAGTTTTGGATTAGTCAACAACCCTGACTTGAAATAATCATAAATTTGTACCTGTAATGAATAAATATCTGAAAATAGTACACAATGTTCTTCATTGTGTTTTATGCAATTCCTCCAGGTGTCACTACTTGGGACCTCTCAGAAAAGGATTTATAGCAAAAATGGCATACCTTGTTGAATTATGGTTTATTCTAGAGAGCCAACTTGTAGAGCATGTCCCTCACGGAATATTTGTTGTATGGATCTGAAAATTTTACACAAAATACTACAGACTGTACTCTAACCAACACATTTGGTCTTACTAAATTTGAATATGTTATGAAGAAGTTATGATGTTTTTACCTGAAACACATGTTTTAGACTAGTTTCGGGACTATCCACAAACCTTATTTTCCACGGAGTGTAACTCCAAAAGTACAACGACCCAAAAGAAAAAATTTGTACCACAGCTACTTGGATATGTTTCCTTGATGGCCTCCCAGTTTCACAGTCTGGAAAAACAATTATTGTGAAAATGGTGAGATGACCTGTAAATAACATACCTTAGAAAGCATCATAAAAAGAATTTATCCTCCCTTGAATTTCGGTCTTCTTTACTTCACCCTCCCTCTAAAATATGGCTTAGATATCCTTTGGTTACCTCACTCACCTGCAGATATTAAATATGCTGAAGTGTGATTAAAATGAGAGAGCATTGTCTCTTATTTATACTTTCATGTAGTTTCCTCAAGGGGTTACCTTTTAACCCTCTTAACCTAATTTCCTAATTTTAGGGCTAACCCACTTCTAACCACTTTCCATAATTAGAAAGTTCTCCATTTACTTTATTATTTAAATAATCATCATTGACTTTGTCACTTCACTTTATTATTTAAATAATCCTCTTTGACTTTGTCACTTCACTTTATTATTTAAATAATCCCCTTTCACTTTGTCACTTCACTTTATTATTTAAATAGTATTTTTTGACTTTTTCACTTCACTTTATTATTTAAATAATTTCTTCTTTGCAAGCACTTTGACTTCTTTGACCTTTTGGGGCTTCAAACCAACATATGAGGGTCCTCCAAATTCGTAAGGCCATAACTCTCAAACCGTGAGGAGTTATGTGGTGTTCCACATACCACCAGAAATGGCATGACATGTAATATTCATCTAGAATAGTCTTACCTGCAAATATGTCAAAAATCATATCAGTATACATCAAACAAATTTGGATCCATTACCCAAAATTTTGTGCTACCCAGATTCGCTATCGGACTTTCTTCAAGGGTTGACATCAATGAAAACCAACCCAATTAATCAAAAATCTCCCCCTTTGGCATTGATGGCAACACTCTGATGCAATACTAAAATCATATCACTCATGCTCCCCCTGGAACCATGTCTGCATCTCTGTGGCCAACGCTCCCTATGGAACCATGCCTCTATCCTCTGCATCTGATAAATCTCTCCCCCTTTGTCATCAATGGAAAAGGTATATTTCCATTCGAGTCTCCTCCCCCTAAATAACTCATCTGATCTCCCAACCTGAACTGTCCTCTTTATGGTGATTCATCATGTACATATAAGACATATAAGATAAGCATTCAAAAGAATTCATTTTGGAGTAGAAATAACTCTGAGTCTTTGGCGAAGATACTCAAATGCTTCCCGTGGAAGCGGTTTTGTAAAGATGTTTTCCCCTTGTTCTTTTGTGCCCACATATTCAATATGCTCAGGTGTGATTAAAATGAGAGAGCCTTGCCTCTTATTTATACTTTCATGTAGCTTCCTCAAGGGGTTACCTTTTAGCCATCTTAAGCCAATTTCCTTATTTTAGGGCTAACCCACTTCTAACCACTTTCCATAATTAGAAAGTTCTTCATTTACTTTATTATTTAAATAATCTCCCTTGACTTTTACACTTCATTTTATTATTTAAATAATCCACTTTGACTTTGTCACTTCACTTTATTATTTAAATAATCTCTTTTGACTTTGTCACTTCACTTTGTTATTTAAATAATTTATTCTTTGCAAGCACTTTGACTTCTTTGACCTTTCGGAGTTTCAAACCAACATATGAGAGTCCTCCAAATTCGTAAGGCGATAACTCTCAAACCATGGGGATTTATGTGACGTTTCACATACCACCAGAAATGGCATGACATGTATTATCCATCTAGAATAGTCTTACCTACAAATATATCAAAACTCATACCATTATATATCAAACAAACTTGGGTCCATTACCCAAACCTTTTTGTTACAGGAATTCACTACCATACTTTCTTCAAGGGTTGATATCAATGAAAACCAACCCAATTAATCAACAATTTCCCCCATTGGCATTGATGGAAACATTTTGATGCAATACTGAAATCATATCACTCATGCTCCCCCTGGAACCATGTATGCATCTCTGTGACCAACGCTCCCTCTGGAACCATGTCTCTATCCTCTGCATCTGATAAATCTCTCCCCCTATGTCATCAATGGAAAAGGTATCTTTCCATTCTGGTCTCCTCCCCCTAACTGACTCGTTTGATCTCCCAATCTAAATTGTCCTATTTATGGTGCTTCCTCATGTACATCTAAGAAATATAAGATAAGCATTCAAAATCATTCATTTTGGAGTAGAAATAACTTCGAGTCTCTGGTGAAGATACTCAAAGGCTTCCCGTGGAAGAGGTTTTGTAAAGATGTCTGCCACTTGTTATTTTGTGCCCACATATTAAACTTTGATCTTATTTTCTGCAACATGTTCCCATAGAAAGTGATAATTGATTGGAATGTGCTTCGTCTTGGAGTGCATCATCGGGGTCTTTGAGAAAATGATGGCGCTTGTATTATCACAATAGATTGGAATGGGTTCATCATACTCAACCTGTATATCTGTTAGAGTTTGTTTCATCCATAGAACCTGTGTACAACATGATTCTGTTGCAATATACTCTGCCTCAGATATAGATAAAGATATTGATGATTGTTTTTTTCTTACCCATGATACTAAACACTCACCCAAGTATAATGTTTCTCCACTGGTGCTTCGTCATTCATCAATCAAACCTACCCAATCTGCATCTGTGTAGGCAATAAGTGATAGATCCTTTCCTTTTGGATACCATAATCCAAACTCTTATGTTCCTTTGAGATATCTGAAAATCCTCTTCACTTCTAATACACGTGATTCATTTGGTGCTGCTTGAAATCATGCCACATGTCCAGCTGCTTGCATTACACATGGTCTGGATGTTGTCACATATAGTAGGCTACCAATCATTGACCTGTATTGTTGTTGATCTGTAGACTTTGAATCATCATATTTTCTCAACTTGCAACTGGTTTGCATGGGAGTGATAATTTGTTTGCAATCTTCCATTCTGAACCTCTTTAGCATTTCTCTGATATACTTGGTTTGAGAAATAAAAATTCCTTGGTTTCTTTGACGTATCTGAAGAAATAGAAAGAAAGATAGTTCTCCAAGTAATGACATTTCAATTTCATTATGCATGTCCTTTGCAAATTTATGGCTTAACCTGTCATCAGTACTTCCAAAAATAATATCATCAATATAAACTTCAATTAATAAAATACTATCTTGAGTTACCTTGATGTAGAGGTTATTGTCTGCACTTCCTTTTCTGAACCTTGCCTATTGTAGATATTTATCCAGTATAGAGTACCATGCTCTAGGAGCCTGTTTTAGACCATACAAGGTCTTCTTTAATTTACACACATAATCTGCATTCTCTAACAGCTGAAATCCTTCTGGTTGTTCAATGTAGACTTCTTCTTCAAGTTCCCCATTCAGAAAAATTGATTTTACGTCCATCTGATACACTTTAATATTTTTGGAGCATGCATAATCTAAAAGAAATCGGATTGCTTTAATTCTAGCAATTGGGGTAAATGTCTCTTCAAAGTTGATTCTTTCAACCTCTGCATATCCTTTACATACCATTCTAGCTTTGTTCCTTGTAACTTGTCCATCTTCATTCAATTTATTCATGTCTACCCACTTTGTATCGATCACATTCTTATCATTTGGTCTTGTAACCAATTCCCAAGTGTCATTTTTCTCTATTTGATCCAATTCTTCATCCATGGCCTTATTCCAAAATTCATCCTTGTTGGCCTCTTCAAAACAAGTTGGTTCAATCGTAGATGAGAGTGCTAGGTGTGTGTGTTCTAGTGAACAGATTCTTCTTCTAATCTCAACTCATTCATCTCTGTTTCCGATAATATTATCTGAAGGATAATTCTTTTGTACTCGTCTTCTAGGTGTCTTTGGAGGCACTTGTTGAACTTTCTCTTCTACTTCTGTCAGATCCTCTTCATCTTCCCCTTCTACATATTTTTCATCTTCTTCTTCTTCTTCGTAAAGTTGTTCCATTGATTCATTTTCTTCTTCCTTTAATTCTTGCCTACCAGTTTCATCAATTGTTACATTGATTCTTTCCACAACTTTGTTCAATCTTAGGTTGTAACACTTGTATGATTTCCTTGTACTTGATTAACCAAGAAGTACTCATTTGTCAACACGATATTAAAACTTTCTCATTCTGCCATCTTCTCTTTTGATGTAGCATTTGCTTCCAAAAACTCTAAAGTGCTTCACATTTGTTGGTCTTCCTTTCCATAGCTCGTAGGCAGATTTGTCAGTGTTTTTTATGAGCATTACTATGTTTTGAATGTGAAATTTTGTATTCACTTCCTATGTCCAAAATATATCTATCAATTTGGAATCCATTGGCATTGTTCGAGCCATTTCCTGTATTGTAATGTTCTTTCTTTCAACAACTTCATTCTATTGAGGTGTGCTAGCAATGGAGAATTGTCTTTTTATTCCATGCTTGTTGGAGTAGTCCACAAATTCCTTTGAAGTGAACTCTCCTCCATTATCAGATCTCAAGCATTTGATTTTTGAATCCATTTCATTTTCAACCATTTCCTTCTAGACTTTGAAGTTTTCAAAATATTTTGAATTATTCTTGAGAAAGAAAACTGCAGTCATTCTTGTATAATCATCAATCAATAACATAAAGCATTTCTCACCTTTTAAACCCTTTGTTGTAGTTGGTCCAACTACATCAGTATGCACAACTTCTAGTGGTCTTGTCATTGAATATTCTTTTGATTTAAACCTGGTCTTTGTTTGCTTTCCTCATTGACAAAGCTTGCATAAAGTGTTGGTTGGTTTCGTGATCTGGGGAATTTCTCTAAATGTTTCCCTTCTGATGACTTTGACAAGGTTATCAAAATGTATGTGACCCATTATTTTGGGCCATAGAGAAATTTCATCTTCTTTTCTGAGGAAACACTTTTCATTTCCAATTTCACTTAATACATATATGTTGCTGGAAGTTCTCGCAGATGTTGCAATCAATTTTCCTAAACCTTATTTTCTTATCTCGCACTTTTGTGAATCGAAAGTAACTTTATGACCTTGGTCACACATTTGAATCACACTTAGAATATTATGTTTCATATCATCTACTAGTAGAACATTTTATGCCTTGGTATTCTTGTTCCCAATTATGACTGTGTCTTTTCCAATGATTTTAGTTGAATCATCATTTCTAAAGGAGACTGATCCATCTCTTTCCTTTCTTAATGTAATAAACCTATCTCCATCACATGTCATGTGTTTTGAACAGCCACTGTCAACATACCAACCACGTTTCTTCTTCTTAGCTTGTAGAGAAAGTGTGCATTCTTCATTGCTATATTGATTTTGTTTTCTTATCCATGTCCTTTTCTAAGGCTCCTGGTTGTGACTGTTGTTGTTTTGTTGTGGTTCTCTAGGAGGGGATGTCATTATGCAATATTTGGCCATGTTTCCAAAGTTGTTACATTTGTAGCATTCCACTTCAGTGCTCAAAAATTAAAACATGTTGTAACTTCTTCTCTGTGTTTCACTAGGCCTTCTTGAATAACCCTTATGTGTATGACTTTCAAAGTTGTCTATGTTCATGTTGTTAGCTCTAAAATTCACATATTTATGTCCAAAATCATTACATGCATAACATAAACCAAAAAAGATGGTTTGATACCTCAGAGTTGAATATCTTCTTAAAGGAGGTACTCTTATGAATCCTTCTTCTTCCTGAGGCCTATTTGTTTTTGTCGGTCGTCGATTCTGAAATCTGAATCTTCTCGATGGAAGAGTGTCCTTGTAATTTTCTTTGTAGACCTTCATATCCCCTTTGATTGTTTCTGCATAGATTTTTGGATATGTTTCTTGTTCTTTTGTTTTGGATCTTGATCCATTTTCTGTCTTATTATATCTAAGTTCGGACTTGTCACGATGAGGTTTTTGACTACTGATAATGTCATTCGAACCTTTTGAGTTATTCTGCATAATTTTCTTTTGAAGATCCTTTCTTAATGTGACAAATTCTCCTTCCAAATTTTCAATGATCATGTCTATTCCTTCTAGTTGTTCTTTGAGTGCTTCTTCAATTCTTTTGTCTTCTTCAATTTGAACCTTCAAATTTGTGATCATTTGTTCTAGTTCTTGAGTGGCTTCTTTCTTGTCTAGTTCTGTTTGTAGTTTCTTCTTTTTCTTCTTTTCTCTTCTACTAACTTCTATGGCACACAACAATTATTTTTGGTAGTCAACTTTTTCCTCTTTATATTCTTCTTCGGACTCTTCATATTACTCTTCGGAGTCTTCTTTATCAGAGTCTTCTACTGCCATGAATAGAAATCTTTCTGTCTCACTGTCACTGACTTCATATTCATCTGACGATGAGATGTCTTCTTTGGTGTATAATATTTTCTTGAAAACTTTATTTGTGGTTATTTTTCCTTTAGAACTTTGTTTTCTATTTGAGTAACCTTCATCATTTCTCTTTTTCTTATGAGGACATTTATTAGAAAAATGACCAATACCATCACAATTAAAACAAATCAAAGGAATCTTACCTCTATATATGTCGTTGGTTCTCTGGTTCAATCTTCTAACAAAGTTGGTCACTTCTTCATCATCTTCTGAGACGTCATTGTTGTTGTTATGTTCTTTTTCTTTTTGCTTTCCCTTTTTCTTTGACCTTTTGGATGCTTTGAAGACTGCTTCTTTTATATCTAGATTTTCTTGTTTGGTTCTCATTTCATATTTTGTGAAGATTACATGTCTTTCGTCCATGCTTATTGAGTTTAGATCTGCTCTTTCTTCTAGTGTTGATATCTTAGGGTCAAATCTCATAGGAAGAGATCCTAGTACCTTTTGAACAATTACAGATTCTTTGATTTCTTCTCCCAATCCCAAGATTGCAGTTACTATTTCATCTACTCATAAAAAGTAAATTGCAATGTTCTCATATTCCTCCATCTTTAGTTGTTCGAAGTGACCTCTGTAAGTTTGAATCTTTGTTGCTTTGACTTTTGAATCTCCTTCATAAATATTTTGAAGTATGTCCCAAATCTTTTTAGCGTATTTACAATGTGCAACTTTGGTGAATATTGATTCTCTAAGACCATTTAGAAGTGCATTTGTGGATTTGGAATTATTCTGATCGAGTTTCATAGMTTTCTCATTTGTCGAYGGAACTGTTGGTGTTGTGTATCCATCTACAATTCATTGCCAAATTTGAAATCCTTGCGCATGTATATATGTCTTCATCCTTATGCTCCAAAAGGCATACTTATGTCCATCAAACTGTGGTATTCCATTTTTATACATGTTGTTKCTCTCCATGATCTACCTTTCAGTGGTTAAATTGATTTCTGAAGGAACCTTCTCTGATACCAATTGTTGGATTATTGTGAGGGTGGGTGAATCAGTAATAGAGCAATCTAATCTTTTTTAACCATATAATGCAAGTGTTATATCAATGTAGTATTATCATCCAATATTTGCAGAGTAAATAAACAATGAACAAATGAACAATCATACACATACACAGTACACCAGTGTTTTTATGTGGAAACCCAAAGCGGGGGAAAACCACGGAATTTTTTTTCTTATATGTCTTGAAGAATTACATTCATTGGAAGCATCAACTTCCTTTGTTTTCCAGCTTCAACTGGAAGGAGGCTCCAACCCTCTAGTTTCTCAGGCTACAACCTGAGGGAAGCTCCAACTCCCCAATTCTCTGGCTACAACCAGAAGGAGGCTACAACCCTCTATGTTCTCCGGTTACAACCGGAAGGTGGCTACAACCACCTTTCTTTGCCCCGTCCAACTGCCCTGATGTATAAGTAGAATAAAGGAACCATTGTCACACTGTCAATGTGATATATAATGTTGTAAACCTATACTAATAAACCTGCACCAAACATCCTATACCAATAACCTGGACTATGTATCAACCATGCATCAACCTGTACCTCAACCTGTAATCAACATGTACCATAAACAAGTGCATCAACCATGCACCAACCTGTACCAAACAACTTGTAATCAACTTGTACCATAAACAAGTGCATCAACCATGCACCAACCTATACCTCAACCTGCAAACCTTCCTTAAATTTAACAACAAGAGACTAGCATTTTCATCAAATTCTACTTTAGTCTCACATGACTAGATTTGGATTAGTCAACAATCCTAACTTGAAATAATCATAACTATGTACCTGTAATGAATAAAGATCTGAAAATAGTACACAATATTCTTAAGTTTTTTTTATGAAAATCCTCTAGGTTTCACTACTTAGGACCTCTCAGAAAATGAGTTATAGCAAAAATGGCATACCTTGTTGAATTATGGCTTATTCTAGAGAGTGAACTTGTAGAGCATGCCCCGCACGGAATATTTGTTGTATGGATATGAAAATTTTATACAAAATACTACAGACTGTAATATAACCAACACATTTAGTCTTACTGAATTTGGATCTATTATGAAGAAGTTCTAACATTT
This sequence comes from Picea engelmannii, assembly GCA_009831015.1. Classification (NCBI taxonomy): domain Eukaryota; kingdom Viridiplantae; phylum Streptophyta; class Pinopsida; order Pinales; family Pinaceae; genus Picea; species Picea engelmannii. Next base: position 208,120 of record ML791910.1, read on the forward strand.
TTACTCGAAACACCTGTTTTAGACTAGTTTCAGAACTAGCCACAAACCATATTTTCCATGGAGTGTAACTCCAAAAATACAACGACCCACAAGCAGAAATTCATACCACAACTAATTGGATATGTTTCCTCAATGGCCTCCCAATTTCACAGTCTGAATCATTCTAGAAAAAAAAATTATTGTGAAAATGATGAGATGACTTGTAAATAACATACCTTAGAAAGCATCATCAAAAGAATTTATCCTCACTTGAATTTCGGCCTTCTTTAATTCACCTTCCCTCTGAAATTCAACTTAGATCCTTTGGTTACCTCAGTCACCTATAGATATTAAATATGCTCAAGTGTGATTAAAATGAGAGAGCATTGTCTCTTATTTATACTTTCATGTAGTTTCCTCAAGGGGTTACCTTTTAACCATCTTAACCCATTTTCCTTATTTTAGGGACAACCCACTTCTAACCACTTTCCATAATTAGTCAGTTCTCCATTTACTTTATTATTTAAACAATCCTCCTTGACTTTGTCACGTCACTTTATTATTTAAATAATCCCTTTTGACTTTGTCACTTCACTTTATTATTTAAATAATCCTCTTTGACTTTGTCACTTCACTTTATTATTTAAATAATCCTATTTCACTTTGTCACTTCACTTTATTATTTAAATAATATTTTTTGACTTTTTCACTTCACTTTATTATTTAAATAATTTCTTCTTTGCAAGCACTTTGACTTCTTTGACCTTTTGGGGCTTCAAGATAACATATGATGGTCCTCCAAATTCGTAAGGCCGTAACTCTCAAACCGTGAGTTATGTGGCATTCCACATACTACCAGAAATGGCACGACATGTACTATCCACCTAGAATAGTCTTACCTGCAAATATATCAAAACTCATACCATTATACATCAAACAAACTTGGGTCCATTACCCAAACTTGTGTGCTACCAGAATTCGCTACCGGACTTTCTTCAAGGCTTGACATCAATGACAACCAACCCAATTAATAAACATCCACATCTCCCATGTATTTGAGTATTCTCTTTTTAACATGAGAAACTAGTGCCTTAAGACAAATATGGTTAACAACCTTATTCATTTTTTAGGATTTGAATTGATTAATGAACTTCCTTCTTATTCACCCTTGATACCCCTACCCATCTCCTCCCTTAGCGGAAGGAGATTGATCCTATGGCCAAGAGAGAAATTGTTAGGAACTTAATTACAATATTTTGGATTGCACCATCCAAGCATCTTAAACCTTTGCTTCAAAACATTTTCTTTGGATCTCTAATTGCCTCCTTGTCCAATAGAACTACCTTTACTATCATTTGTTACGCAATATTTGTTTTAATTTTGGCCAAGTTCAAGTGTGCTCGCACTAATTGAGTGCCAATGTTGATCACCATCTCCCTATGGAAGAATATATCTACAAACCATGGTGACTAAAAGCAGTGTAGATATAGGAAAAATTCATCTTTAACAATCCAATCTATTATGATATTAGGGGAAGTTTCATCATTTATATTGTACACTAGTTCTCAAGCAAACTCTTATCACCCTTATTTAAGTCTATATTTTTACATTAGAGAGGCATTTACCCTAAAGTGACATTTACTTCAAGGTCTTTCTATGAAAGACACACAAATTGCATCATCCTTTCATTCAATCTAGGGTACTGGTGGGGTAAGGTGCCCCACAAATAGCACTATGTTAGACAACATTAGACACCTTTGGTACTATTACTTGATCCACACCCCTTAGGAAACAAATTGTGTCACGTCGAACATCATAAAAGGATTAGAGACACTTGAGAAAATCATCACTATAGGACACCAACCCAGAGATGTATTACTATCTTAGTTCATACTATAATATGTTACTTGACTCTGAAGTTTGCATCAAGTATATTCGGCATGGCATTTAAAAGAATAAATTTGAGGGTCTAATGCTTTATATATTTAATCACTTCACTTTTAAATTGAGAATGACAATATATGTGTCTTCAAAAATACATGGTTGTTCTCTCCTCTCTTGATTTCAAATGTCTTGCTTCCAAATTCCCTCTCAAAGGAGTTTAAGAGGGAGGTGAATTAGGCACCACTTGAAATTTTGCTTGTAGAAGTGTTTTCTAACTATTTAGTTGTTGCCTCGAAAATAATCACCATTTGATTGTCATCTAGAATGTTTCATGTTTTGTTTATTTTGATATAATCATATTCACTAACCAAATGTGACTATAGAGATGCCTCCAAAATAATCACCATTTGATTTTCACCTAGAAATGTTTCCTCCTCTTTTTCTTTGTTTTAATAGAGTCTTCTTCTATATAATCTTTACTCACCAATCGTAAATGTAGAAGCAATCTTGCTTGTCAATAAAGTGAACAAATGAAAAGAGAGGATAACTAATAAAGTGAAAAAAAAAAACTTAGCTTTTGTTATTGATGTTTGTAGCATAATGCAAATACTTTCGCATAGGTCATATTGATGTTTGTAGCATCAGGAAAGTACTTCCGCGTAGTTCGTTGGACATGTGGAAGTCATCCAAAGGACCTTTCGTGAACTTTGGAAATTCACTTTAATTAAAGGAATTATTAAAGTGAATGTCTTTTTAATTATTGAGTGAGGAAAAGTTTAATAAAACACAATTTAATTACATTAGTGACTTAGACTTAATCTCAATTGTTGATCTCAAGTGAGGTGAGATCTAATCTCAACCATAAATCACTTTGGAGATTAGGGTTATGGATTCTACTCAATGTTATAAAAGGAAGCCAAGGTGAAAGGGAAATACACAAAACAACACACAAGAGACATTGTGTGATTGACTCACAAAGGACGGTGATTCAAGGAGATCTCAACACGGGTGATAAAGGAACTTCATCCAGAGATTAGTTCAAAGGAGAAGAGAGAAAGTGGGTAGCAGCAGAGAGATCTAGCAGCAAGGACGTATCTAAGAAATTTGTATAGCAAATCGAGTATCAAGTACATCCATGGGTACGCGTCGTACAGGTCATACAGGGCATGGGTACGTGCATGAGAAGAAGGTACAACCACAGGTACACTTCTTACATGTCGATAGGGAATGGTTATGTATCAGAGCAGTAGGCATAGTCGTGGGTACGCATTGTACATATCGTCTAGGGCATGGGTACATGTCAGACAGACTGCACAGGCATCGGTACAGTTCATACAAGGCCACTGACAGGATGTACAGTTGTGGGAAGAAGTGTTGGGAAGCAAGGTCCAGCTGTAATTTTTGTCTCTTTTCTCTGTAGAAAAATTTTCCCAGTTTGGGATCCCTTATACGTTTTTATATTATTTTAATGAAAAGCATATTTGAAGGGAATAAATTTATGTGTTTCTAAAATTGGTTTCATTTGCTTCTGCTATTTATTTTCAATCAATTATTCCAGTCACTTTATTTTATTTTGTGAGATGCAATTTAATATTCAACGAGGAAATCACAAGTAAATAATTTATCTAGACACTAGAACAGAGATTTTTAACATGGTATCATAGCTTTCACTCAAGGGGAAGCCAATTTTCAGCAGATTTGAAACCCTAATATTAATGGTTTTGTGGCTTCTTGAAGGACTAAGAACAATTTTTTTAGTTTATTGTGCCTAAAGAACAAGGCAAATTTTTCAATAATTTAGATCTAGAATATAGCAACAACCAATCTCAGGTTTGAAGACAAGTTGGATGGAGCATGAAACTTCCTGTCCTAGAAGGCGAGGGTATCCTTTATTTTGAAGGAACGTGACCTTTGGGATATTGTAGAAAAGGTTTTTCTTGTATCGATAGATGCAGCACTAAAGGCGGCTCATTAGAAGAAGGACATCAGAGCCCAGAGAGTCATTATAGATGTCATGAAGAATCATTTGATCCCTCACTTGGAAAAAAAGAAGCCAACCAAAGAGATGTTCAAGGCTTTGGTGGATTTGTTCTAGAGTGATAATATGAATAGGAAGATGATATTTAGGAACAAGTTAAGATCCATCCATATGTCAAGGTCTAATAATGTTACCAGTTAGCTCATGAATATTACACAAATTTTTGAATATCTTGCAACAGTTGGGCACAAGGTGGATAAAATAGAACTTGTAAATGTGGCACTAAATAGTTTCACCAAGTCATGGTAACCATTTGTCAAGGAAGTATGTGCTTGAGAGAAACTTCTAAATTCGGACAGTATTTTGGATGACTGCATCCAAAAAGACACTTGAGAGGAGTCTAAATATAGTCGGAAAGGATATGGAGAGGAGAACCTGACCTTGGTCACTCGAGCCAAGAAGGGAAAAGGAAATGATTGCAAGGGTAAAAGTGATGGGGAAACCTCACAGCAGGGGAAGAAGAAAGAATTGATCAAGGTCAAGTGTTTTGTATGCCACAAGAATGGTCATTATGCATCTGAGTGTCCAGAGAAGAAGGGTAAGGGAAAACTGAAGTAGGTAGCAACATCGGCAGAAACTCAGTTGGATGAGTTTGTTGCGAAGTTTGAGAAGGAATTATCACTAGTTTCATGCCTTTCCACTAGCAAAATCACTAGGAGTGTGTGTGTAACGTACCTTGTGTAGATTTTAATTGTTAGGGTCCTAACCCACACATAGGTAGATCAATATATTCGGATGTAAAAAAGGTCAATATTAATAAGGCCTTTCAATAAAATAGAATAAGGCGGATGTAAGAAGACCTAATAGAAGTTTTTGCTTCTAGAAGGATCTTCCTCTAGATGCTTCTCTTGATATACATATTTAGTATAAATAAGGGTCGAGGGTATGAAAACCCTAGCTTGGAGATTATTGTAACAAAGTGTTGCTCGACTGGAGGTTGCCCCCTCGAACAAGCCCGTGAACATTGCTTTCTGAATCAAAGTGTTATTTTTGTTGTTATTCTTATATCATTTATGTGTTATTGTGGAGATTATGCTAGTTATATTACTGTTATTCTGCCATTTCTAGCATCTTATTTTTGTTCTACATACTTTTTATATCTGGTATATTACAAGTGGTATCAGAGCACTTTCCTTGGCAGAAATTGTGGGAAAAACATTTTCAGGGTAGAGACGTATTTCGACGTCTTTAAGCCATAGAGATCTGTCATTACGCACATTAACCCACGGTTGAGGGATTCATACATGCAGGAAATACAAGTGGTTCTTAAACGCACATCTTTTGGCCACCCTTCTAACCCCTGTTGGTACCCCTTCGAGTGGTAGCGCATCAGACATCACCTATGTACGGATCGGCCTAGATTTCCTGAAGCCCTCTTTAGATAAACCGATTAGCCGCCTGACTGTTATAGTGCCACCAAGAACAGCACTCGGGAAGATACTCTCTAGTACCTCGGTAGTCGAGTAGTACGGATAAGGGTACGGTCTATCCTCCTTGGTTAATGCCCTAATATATTGGGCCGAGTACTATTGTTGGACCCCGCACGTATATCAGAGAGTTATAGCACAGGGCAAACCCTTGTTTATAGAACCCTTGAATACCTAACCCTTGGGGGACAGAAACATAAACAAATTAAAACAAACAAGATCTATTGCCATGCAACTGTGTTCGGGTTGCCAAGTAAATACACATTTCTTTTTGGTTAATCATTTGGGGATTTCATCGCTGCAATATTCTTCAGGCCGGAGTATAACTCCACAGGTCTAAAAAAAAATTCTGGAAATTTTTTCACCATTATTTGAGACCTATTCCATTGGATTCATCTCTTCGCCCTTATCACATTCATCCATATCATTTTTCGGAAAAAAAATTACCCTTCCCACCCCTTTTCAGTTCACCCATCCTCATGGCTCATACCCATAGCCAAGACCTAGAAGCTCGCTTCAACACCTTGCAATCTGGTTTCCTCGAGACCCAAAAAGAAGTGAAACAACTCAATGCTATTGTTGCCTCCATCAATACATCCATCAATACAACCATAAATACAACCATGTAGTCCTCAATGGAGGAATTCAAACAAGAACTGACCACCCAGCTTGAATCTGTCTTTGCATCACTCTGCACCAAACTAAAGATCCCTACAGATGACCCTTTCTCTGACGCACCTCCAAAGACTGAAGGTGAACATTCCTCCCATTCCCATACCATTCAGCCCCATCACTTTCAATGTGACCTACGCCTTCCACGAGTGGATGTGACCAAATTTGATGCCTCGGACCCCATTGGTTGGGTAACCCAAATGGAACATTATTTCTCTTTATACGCCATTACAGATGACTTGTCCAAACTCTGGTATGGTGTTCTCCATATAGATCAAGAACGTTGGCAATGGTGGAAATGGAGAAAAACTTCTCATTGAGGGTATATTTCTTGGACCTAATTTGTGACTGAGCTTTATGAACGCTTTGACACAGACACCAACTATTTGGGTCGTTTGACAAAGTTAAAACAACCAGGAACATTAGAAGACTTCATAGCTGCCTTTGAGCGATTGGATTTTCGAACAGAGGGCATGACTGATGCTTTCTTTCGAGAGTGTTTTATCAGTGGCCTCAAGGATGAGATTTGGGTCCATGTCCTCATGGCTCGACCCTTGAGTTGGGTGGAGGCTACTAAAAGAGATAAATAAGCACAACAAGTTGTATCCTCTCAAAATCGAAAACCCTCATTTATCCCTCGCCCTAAACCCGTAAATCCCACTACTCCCTCCACCCCATTAAAGATCCAAAAATTGACCAGGGATGAAATGGCTGAACGCCAACTCAAAGGCCTTTATTATAATTGTGATGACAAATATTTCCCGAGCCACAAGTGTAAGGAACAAAATATTTTTATGGCCATCTCTGAGGATATTTCAGAAGAGGATGTTGAAACTCCCCTTGTGTTTGAGTCACCTAAAATCACTGACATAACCCCTCCCTCCCTCAGACCCTCCCGAAGTGGAACCGGTCATTTCCCTCAATGCTCTCACTAGCTTCTTCGCTCCCCAAACCCTCAAGTTAATCGGTTACATCAAGCATCGGAAGGTCATCATTCTAGTTGATAGTGGAAGCACCCATAATTTTATTCATTGCCGCATTGACCAAGAAACTCATTTCTACATCCATGCCGTCAACAATTTCCAAATCATGATTGCCAATGGTGGTTCCATGAAATGTGGAGGGCATTGTGAAAATGTGCATCTCCAAATCGTTGACTACCACCTAAAATCCCATATGTTTTCTATCGACGTGGGCGGTTGTGACATTGTGTTGGGTGCAGACTGGCTAAGAACTTTGGCTCCCATTCTCATGGATTTTAAGGCATTAACCATGCAATTCGACCAGGAAGGCCACCAATAAAAATTCCAAGGCATCATTGTTGTTTCACCTGAGGTCATTAATTCCCATCGCATAGAAAAGTTGCTCAAAAAAGGTCATTCTGGTGTCATTTCCCAACTCCATGCCATACAAGCAACAGAGACACCCCCAGTGTTGCAAGACCTCCAAGCCCTCCTTTCTAAACATCAAATGGTATTTTCCACTCCCCAAGGACTCCCTCCTTCCCTCGGTGTTCATGATCATTCCATTCCCCTTGTACCCGGAAGCCTTCCTCCCAATATCCGTCTGTATCGCCACCCCTTTTCACAAAAAAATGAAATTGAGAAAATGGTCTAGGAACTCCTTAATGCTGGCATTATCCTCCCTAGTACGAGCCCTTACTCTTCTCTTGTAGTCATGGTCTTGAAGAAATAAGGTTCTTGGAGAATGTGTCCTGACTTTCGTTCCCTCAACAAACTGACCATTAAAGACAAATTTCTCATTCATATCATCGATGACCTCCTGGATGAATTGAGTGGCGCCCAATTCTTTACTAAACTTGATCTTCGCTCGGACTATCACCAGATACGTATGAAAGAGGCATACATTCCCAAGATGGCCTTTCGAACTCATGAGGGCCACTATGAGCTTTTGGTCATGCCCTTTGGCTTGTGTAATGCCCCCTCCACCTTCCAAAGCCTCATGAATCATGTCTTTCGTCCCTTTCTCCGTCATTTTGTCTTAGTTTTCTTTGATGATATCCTCATCTATAGAAAAACTTGGATAGACCATCTTACTCATGTGGATCAAGTTCTCCATCTACTCTCTCAACACCAACTCTTCCTGAAACAGTCTAAATGTGTTTTTGGTGCCTCAGAAGTAGAATACTTGGGTCATCTGGTTGGCAAGGATGGCGTCAGGGTGGATCCGAAAAAGATTGATGCTATGCAATACTGGCTGCACCCAAAGACTCTCAAAAGCTTGTGTGGATTTCTAGGCTTAACAGGGTATTATTTCAAGTTTGTTAAGAATTATGGAAATATTGTAGCACCTCTCACTACTCTCCTCAAAAAGAACTCTTTCACTTGGACTCCAGCCGCTGCTCAATATTTTCAAACCTTGACGACGGCCATGTGCACAACTCCGGTTCTGGCCCTTCCTAATTTCAAAAAGACTTTTTTGTTGGAATGTGATGCCTCAAGGACAGTAATCGGTGTTATCCTTATGCAAGAGCGTCAACCTTTGGCCTTCACCAGCAAGCAACTATCTGAAAGGAATCTGGGCAAACCCATTTATGAAAAGGAAATGTTGGCTATTCTGCATGTCGTTGATCTGTGGCACCCTTATCTCTTGGGGAAATGTTTCCAAATTAAGACAGACCATCAAAGCCTCAAGTACTTTCTGGAACAACGCATTTCCTCCCCGGAGCAACAAAAATGGGTGATTAAGCTCTTTGGATATGATTATGAGATCATTTATAAGAAGGGAAAAGACAATGTTGTGGCGGATGCACTGTCCCAAAAATATGAAGAAGAAGGATCCCTTTTTTCTCTTTCCTTCATTGTACCAGATTGGCTCCAAGTTGTGCGCCAGGAATGGCTACAAGATCCCAAAAGCTCGCATCTGATCCAGCAATTGCAGACCAATGCTCCAGCTTCCCCAGGGTACTCTTGTCTCTAGGATGAGCTTCGATACAAAGGTCATTTGTATTTAAGTAAACAATCAAAGCTTAAATCCACAGTACTTTCTGAGGTTCATGCTACACCCATAGCGGGGCACTCCGGGTTGACCAAAACCTATGACAGGGTTAAACGTTCTTTTTTCTGGGATGGTATGAAATAGGACATCCATAATTTTGTCACTGAATGTGAGGTGTGTCAACACAACAAGGGAGAAACATTCAAATCTCTGGGCACACTACAACTGCTTCTGATTCCACCTGCTATTTGGAAGGATATCTCTATGGAATTTATTACCGGCTTACCCAAATCGGGAAATAAATCAGTCATAATGGTGGTTGTGGATCTCCTTTTCAAGTATGCTCATTTTTTCGCTCTTCAACACCCATTTACTGCATCCACGGTGGCTCAAATTTCATGAACCAGGTCTTCAAGCTTCATGGCATGTCGCACTCTATTGTTTCTAATCGTGACCCAACTTTCACAAGCAATTTTTACCAAGAACTGTTTAAGCTACAGGGCACCCAATTGCATCTCAGCACAGCTTATCATCCCCAGACTGATGGTCAAACGGAAGTTGTTAACAAGTGTTTGGAAACATATCTGAGGTGTTTTGCCTCTGAAAAGAAAAATCAGTGGGCTCAATGGTTACCCCTAGCTGAATGGTGGTACAACACTTCCTACCATACATTTACACGCATGATTCCTTTTGAAGCGGTATATGGACAGAAGCCACCTTCAGTTCTCTCATACTTACTGGGTACCTTGAAGGTCCAGGCGGTTGACCAAACACTTACAGTTCAAGAGGATATTCTTCGTACCCTTAAAGAGAACTTGGTCATGGCACAGAATCACATGAAGCAACAAGCAGATTAAGGTCGCTCTGAACATCAATTTGCAGAAGGGGATCAAGTGTTTCTGCGACTGCAACCATACAAGCAAACTTCCCTCAAGGCCGAGCATTGTCAGAAGCTAGCGCCCAAATTTTATGGTCCTTATAAAGTTCTCAAGCGTGTGGGACAAGTTTCCTATCAGTTAGCTCTGCCCAGTCAATCGAAGCTACATCATGTTTTTCATGTTTCATGCTTAAAGAAGGTGATTGGAACTAGGTGCCAAATTCAAACCAACCTTCCCAAGTTAGCTGAAGAAGGATCCATTTGGCTACATCCAGAAGTAGTTTTGGACCAGCGTGAGGGTCGCCTGCGTCAGATAACCATCAAGGAAGTGCTAGTCCAGTGGAAAGATACAACTCCAGCAGATGCCACTTGGGAACCAGCTACCATTCTGCAGTAGTTTCCACCTCTCAAGCCTTGAGGACAAGGTTGTTTTTAAGGGGGCGGACATGTTAGGGTCCTAACCCACACATAGGTAGATCAATATATTCGGATGTAATAAAGGTCAATATTAATAATGCCTTTCAATAAAATAGACTAAGGTGGATGTAAGAAGATCTAATAGAAGCTTCCGCTTCTAGAAGGATCTTCCTCTAGATGCTTCTCTTGATAGACATATTTAGTATAAATAAGGGTCGAGGGTATGAAAACCCTAGCTTGGAGATTATTGTAACAGAGCGTTGCTCAACTAGAGTTTTCCCCCTCGATGAGGCCCATGAACATTGTTTTATGAATCAAAGTGTTATTTATGTTGTTATTCTTATATCATTTCTGTGTTATTGTGGAGATTATGCTAGTTATATTACTGTTATTCTGCCATTTCTAGCATTTTATTTCTGTTTTGCATACTTTTTATATCTGGTATATTACATTAACCTTGTACAATATTTACTACAATCAAATTTTTAGTAAAAGAATAGAAAAGATACAATGGAAAATACAAACATTACACAAAGATTTTTCCCCTGGAAACCCAAACTGGGAAAACCAGCATATTTTATATGCATTCATAGTGATACATTGTTTACAATAAAATCTACATATAGGAGCCATCGGCATCCAAAAATATAACCCAGTGACCTAGATTAGTCAAAAACCCTAATTCCTTAACCGCAAATAGAAAATCATCGGCAAAAAACCATGTGTCGAAAAACCACCTAAATATGTGACACATTTCTCAAGGCAAAAAAAAATTATCGTGCAAAGAATATAACACATACCCAACACCTTGTTACCTACAAACCCAAACAATGTAGGTGGGCCATGCCAAACATTATAACAATGTAGCATCCCAGACCCCAAGTTGGGCCATGCCACATATAATTCCAACTCTAATACCATTTAATTTAATGATCATGATCTACATATGAACAGAATTATGAAAACCAACAACAAATATATACATCCAACATTATACAGGAAACCCATAACATAAATACATAATTATTCACACAGTAATTAAATCAAACACATAGAAGACACTTATATTTTGTAAATAATCACCAACCACATGCAGACCTTAGACATTCCTCCCAGCGATAGACTTTGTTTCTCATAAATCTCAGCAGTAGGTCACGCCCGAGCTGAGGCTAGAAACTCCACCAAGGAAGGCTTCCTAAGCCATACTAAGGTCTAACCAGCACGATAAAACCCATATTAAGGTGCCTACTGCTGAAAATAGCCTACATCCTCTCATTTACCATAGCTTGTCTCACCCCAAGAAGTGTGCCCCTTATCTACTCAATGGTCCTTTGGCTACCCCACTTCCCTTTCGGGGCTTCATCAATAGGCTAGAAAAAAAAAGTCTCAAAGCTTTGTAGTTATTACATAGCGCACAGGGAATGAAATTCCTAGTAGTTCTCTCGCCTGGAGAGAATTCCAATGGGCCTGAAGACGTACTTCTTCAATCCAAAACACATAGGCCTGACAACCTACTTCTTCGACCCAAACCACCAAGGAATTATTGGGTATAATCAACTCCAAAAAATCCCCAAGTACAGGTACAACAATGGATGGAAAGGGTGAACGTGAGAGAAATGAGAATGATGAGTGAATTATGGTAAGAATAATGGGAACTACACTTTTTATATGCATGTTCCCAACTTGACACTTGGCATGTTGGGAACTACCTTGGACTCAACTTGTGGTAGGTATAGAATAGGATAAAATTTTATATAATTAGACTTTAGGAAATATTAATATAATATTCCCTTGGGTTTAAGCCCCCTTGGATTAGCACCTCTTCCTAGACTCTTAGTAGCCATTTCCCTTCTAGGCACACCATGAAGCTTGACAATTTCCTTCATATAAATTTGTGCAATATTAGTTTCCTTATGAGTTAAATTCACTAAAATAAAGTCAGCAAATTTAGTAAGTTTATCCACTACCACCATGATGGAATCATGTTGTTTGGTTGTTTTGGCAAGCTTGGTAATGAAATCAAATGTTATAACTTCTCATTTCCACTCAGGAATGGACAATGATTGTAGAAAATCAGCTGGAAGTCTATGCTCAATCTTGACTTTCTGACATTTTAGACATCTAGCAATATAATCATCCACCTCATTCTTCATACCTGGACAAAAATGTTGTTTCTTGACAGCAACAATTGTCTTCTGGTAACCTCAGTGCCCAGCATAAGGTACATTTTGCATCTCTTTTAGAACCAAATTTTTCAGCTCCTGAAAATTAGGCACATAAACTTTACCCTTGTACATGAGGATTTTGTCCTCTCTTAGTTTATAGTCTTCAATTTTTTGTTGCAAATTACCTTGTTGTAATTTTGTCTTTATCTCCACATAATGTTGATATGATTTTGCATCTTCATAAATTCCATAATTTAAATCAGATTTATACATGCTAATGGATGTAGCATGCATCTCATGCACCCTTATATGGAGTGCATCAACCACCTTGTTCTATTTTCCTTTGATATGATTTATATTAAAGGCATACTCACTAAGAAATTCCAACCATCTTATTTTCCTAGCATTCAAAGTTGGTTTTCCAAACAAATATTTCAGACCACTATGGTATGTCCTCAACTCGAATCTTTTTCCCATAGATAATTCCTCCACATTTTTAAAGCATGTTCTATAGCTGCCAATTCCAAATCATGAGTGTCATAGTGTCTCTCATTTTCTTTCAACTTTCTTGACTCATAGCATATCACATGTCCATTTTGACTAAGGACTCCTCCAAGCCCTTATTTGCATGCATCAGTGCACACAATGAAATCTTCATTCGGATCAGAAATTTTCAATATTGGTGCACTTTTCAACAAGCTCTTCAAGTGTTGAAAGATTCTTTCACAATTAGAAGTCCACTCAAATATCACACCCTTCTTTTGCAAATATGTGATCGGATGTGCAATCATTGAAAATACCTCAATAAATATTCTATAATAACCTGCGATTCACATGAAAGATCTGACCTATGAGACATTATTTGGTATTGTCCATCCCTAAATGGATCTTATCTTTTCCGGATCCACTTCTACCCCTTCCTTTGATATGATATGGCTCAAATAATATATCTATCTCTGATAAAATGAGCACTTGCTCAACTTTGCATATAATTGATGCTCCATCAATACTTGTAGCACCATCCCCAAGTGTTGATCATGCTCTTCTTCATATTTAAAGTAAATAAGTATGTCATTCAAAAATACAATGACAAACTTATGTAAGTAATCTATTAAAATAACATTCATTAAGCACAAGAAGACAACCGATGCAGATGATAACACAAATGGAACCATTTTAAACTCATAATGGCCATACCTCGTTCTGAAGGTTGTCTTGTTGATATCCTCTTCCTTAATTCTCAAATGATGATAGTCCGATCTGAAATCAATCTTGGAGAATATATTGGAACCTTTCAGTTGATCAAAAATATCATATATCCTTGGAAAATGATACTTGTTCTTCGCTATCACCTTATTCAGTTGCGTATATTCAATGCATATCCTCAAGGTACCATCCTTATTTTTTAAAAATAAGGTTTGAGCACCCCAAGGTGACATACTTGAGCATATGTACCCCTTCTTCAAAATATCTTCGAATTTCATTTGTAATTCCTTTAATTTGGATGTACTTACTCATCCTATAAGGAGTCTTGAACATACGGGATACTACAGGCATTAAATTGATAGAGAAATCAATAACTCTCTTGGGTAGCAACCCCAGTATTTCTTTAAATACATCTTCAAACTCTTTTAAGACTGCATAGTCTTCAATATTTAACACTTTATTCTTAATGTCTCTTCCATATGGGATACAAATAGTTGGCATCCTTTCCTAGATTTTTTCTTCAATTGCAAGGTTGAAACTTATCTAATAGTTATTGCCCTTAGAATACAGTGTATTGTTCTCAAATTCCATTCCTCATTCAAACAAGTAAAATCCTTGTTATAATAGTCTAGTACATCATGATGTTTATCCAACCAATCCATACCAATTAGGAAATCATGTGAACCTAATGGTATGATATTCAAATTTGATGGTGTGCTCAATCCATTCATGTCCATTAGACATTATTTAACCATCTCATGAATTATTCTTTTAGCTCTTGCATATAGTTGAACCAACCAAAATTTCCCAATTTGTTTTGTGGCAAATGAAATTTTTCCAGCATCTTAGGATCTAGATAACTATGACTAGTTCCTGAATCAATTAAAATAGCAATGGGTTAGTTATTGATCTTACCTTCCACTTCAATCATATGATACTAAAACTCGATTTGCTTGTTATCTAGAGATGCATAGATTCTTGGTACATTTATTCCCATGTCCTCCATTGTATCAGTATGTTGTACATTGTGAACAATCCTTACTTTTTCACCTCTGTGAGGGAAATATCTATACATAATCTCTCCTTCACAAATAGAACATTTAATAGGTTGTTGCCTTTGTATTTTCCCCATTGTTTCTATCATTATGGTCTCCTAAGAAGTTGGTTGTCCCTGAGAATTATTTTTGAAGAATGGTGGCTTGGTCCCCTTCTTCCTTTGTTCCATCTTGCTTTTCTTCTTGTCTTCCCAAGCCTTTTGGAAAGTTAGTCATCCACTATGTTGATCATAGAGACACTTAGCTCTCCTTATTGTTTCATCTAATGTATTGGGATCATTAAACTATATCTTGTCAGTGAAAATTGATGGCAGCCCACTCAGGTACCTTTGAATCTTGACATGTTCATCCTTTATGAAGTCAACATATTTCAGCAGCTCCAACAATTTCCTTTCATACTCGTCCATGGTCATACTCCCAAGCTTAAGATTGAATAATTCCTTCATCTTCCTATCATAATAATGCTTGGTCAAGTACTTCTTTTGAAAGATACATTTTGAACTCCCTCCAAGTAATATTCTTCTCATCAATGTATTGCACTTGCACAAACTGGTTCCACCACATTGATGTTTTTCCTTTGAGCTGGTAGATGGTGATTATTCCTTTTGCTTGTGAGGAATAATTGTGCAATTGAAAATATTTCCTCATCCCCAAAATCCAAGTGCCTGCATCCTCATCCTTCTTGTGCTCACCTTCAAATGTAGGAGGCTTGATCTTATTCATTTCTCCTTATAGTTCATCTACCCCTAACCTCCTTGTATGCTTTATGACAAGAGATGGACTTGAACTATTGTGTGGTCTCCTCACGGAATGCCTTGGTGAGCGGTCATGATTCCTATCAACACTCCTTGTTTCTCTTCTTTTAGCATGAGATATATGACTCTTTGACTTTCTTGATTCTGTCATTGCATTACCCATGCTCACATACAACCCTCTTACTTCATATTCATGGTTGTAGGTTCTCTGAGCATATTACATGCCTCTAGTATCTTTTATGATCCTATTATGTCCTATTTTTTCCATTAGTTCTGCAAAATGTGCATGAAATACAATTTGTTAGACAAAATAATGCAACAATTTTGTAAAATTATGCACAATTTTGTCCTTTAGTGCACTAGAAATCTTCTTCTTGATTTCTTGTGAATTATATTGCTCAATTCATACTTCCAAGGGCATATCCTGATTCCTCTATCCAAGACATTTCCAATGATTATCCCCTTGATCAATTATGAGTTTTGAAGAGCAAGTTGTATCCATTTTATTATTGCTAAGTTATCTCTTATACATTTTTCATCATGGTGAAATTAATTTCAGACACCAACTTCTGCCACTTGTAGAAGTCAATCTGTCAGGAATCGGAAAAACATTTGTATGATACATAGTTAAAAAAATATGACAAATAATCCATATCAACTCTCATTTTTTCAATATGATGTTCGAGTCAAAAACTATAGAAAACTGGAAATGACAACTTCGTCTTTTTTCACCCATTTTTCCAGACTTACATTTTTTAGTCAAACTGGCTATCTCCCAAATTGTGCACTTCTGGAAAAACATCACTACACCAAATTTATTTGGTTTGATGAGTATACAAAATGTCAAGTAAACAATTTTTCTAGTTCTGCAATCTAGGGACCCTTTTCCTCCTCTAAAAATTAAAAAAAAAAACTCAAAAAGTGGCCCGGAATAATGGATTTTGCCCTATTTTGGCACCTCCACTCCAAACTCCTTGAAATTTGGAAAATCCCTTCACACAGTATTTTTATGTCTGTTTTTTTTAGACTATGTATATGTTTCAATAGTAATTGTGTTCCTGCCATGATTCGAATGATTTTGAGAATGACATGAAGGCATAAATATAACCGAGATATAACAATGAAATACACAAAAATATAGAAGAGAACACAAAAATATAGTGAAACCCAACTTCTATTACTGAATAAGATAGAAAAACATTATAGAACACAAACTGGAAAAATGGGGTAGYTTATCTCTAAAAAGAAAGAGATGTTGGCTACACTTCATTCACAAGAAGCTTTACATCACACTCCATTGCACGCTTAAAGGGCCTCCTTCACCTAAATTATATATGAGAGTGAGAGGAGAACAATTCCCATGATGCATGTGGGATAAATTGGACTAAGTTTATAAAATGTCATAGGCATGTAAAATACTAGGACTTCTCGAGCAGTCACCCATCCCAGTACTACTCTATCCTGAGCGCGCTTAAATGCGGAGTTCTAATGGGATCTGATGCATTAATGCTATGTTGTAGGCATGTACATAAAACCACTAGGAAATCATTACATGATGTATATAATTAACAAATGAAGATGACATTACATTCCATTCCCCATCAAAAAGGTGAATATCATGGTTTATCAAAACCACAGACTCAAGATGGTGATTCAGTGAAAAAAGTGGATGACCACCGAGATCCATCTGGATCATTCATCCCCCCTTAGGAAGAAATGGTCCCCATTGCAACAAGTTCCCTTAGGATATGAGGAGACTTCCACTAAATCTGAAGCTTGGTCTGTTGCTTGTCGAAGAATTCCTCCTACTTAGCTTGTTGAAGGTTTTCATGAACCTGTTGTTGGAGGGGTTGGATCCATTCAACCAATCTAGTTGCATGATCTACAATTGGGGTTCAACCTACAGGTATTACAGCATGGTACTTAGACAATCGTGCATCATGTCACATGATAGAATCACATGAGCTATTTAGTAGTCTGACAGAGAAGGACTCGAGCATCCATGTGGAGCTTGGTGACAATGCCAAGTATGTTGTGAAAGGTAAGGAAACTATCTTGTTCCAGATGGAGTGAGGTGGTTCATTAGAAGCCCAGGATGTGCTATATGTACCAGGATTGAAGAAGAACATTCTCTCAGTCTTGGTAATGGAGGAAAGAGGTTTTATTGTCATGTTCAAGAAATGGAAAGTACTCATACATCAAGAGGAAGCTAACCCTAACACAACCATGAGCATTGGGATTAGAAAGGGAAATTTTCACATTCTATAGGGTAAGCATGTTCAAGCCTTGAAACATGATAGTGACAAGTTGTGTGAGCTATGGCACAGAAGGATGGGACACTTTCACTGCAGGGCATTGTTGATCATAAAGGAGATTGTCATTGGTCTTCCAAATTTCAGTGTTCAGTAGCAAGGTGTGTGCAGAGGGTGTGCACTTGGCAAGATTGTCAAGGTTGTTTTTCCAAGCAACGAGAGTAGGTCCAATCGGATCTTCACGAGATCTTGGATATTATACATTCATATGTGAGTGGACCGATATCAGTAGAATCAGTGTAGAGAACGCTATATCATGTGACGTTCAATGATGAATTTTCCCGGAAAACATGGATATTCTTTCTGAAGACCAAGGATGAGGTCTTCAGTTAGTTCCGGGAGTTCAAGTCCCAAGGGGAGAACCAGATAGATTTCTGCAAGAACTTAGGGATCAAGAGGGAGTTGGCAGTCCCATACAACCCTTAGTGGAACAAGGTTGTGAAGAAAAGGAATTGATCCATCATCGGTACTGCCAAAGCTATGATACATGACTAGGAGTTGCATATGTTTCTTTGAGTAGATATGTGTAACATGACAGTATATGTTCAGAACGGGAGTCCTCACTCGATATTGCGGGGGAAAACTCCTGAGGAAGAATTCACAAGAGTGAATCCAGATATAGAACATTTGAGGAGCTTTGGTTGTCCAGTATACATTCATGTGTATGTGGATAAGAGGACGAAGTTGGAGCCTTCAAGAGAGAAGGGCATATTAGTGGGGTACAATGAAACCTCAAAAACTTAAAGGATATCCATATCAGTGCAAAGGAATATAGTTGTGAGAAGATATGTTCAGTTCAAGGAGAACTTGGAATCTAAGAAGTCTCATGATTTACCACCAGTGGCAGAGAACGAAGAGAAGGAAGCTTCGAAGGGAGAACATTTCTCAGAGACTTCTAATTCAAGGAGTCAACCTTGAGGTGGGGAGGAGTCATTAGCTCCTTCTAGTTATGTTAGGAGACCCAGGTGGCTTATGCAAACATTGAAGGATGCTCATAATCATGTTGAGGCTCCTAGGAGCACATTATGGGAGAGAAGACATCTGAAAAGGTTTCCAAACTTTATGGCACTAATGAATAATCTCATTGAAGAGGCAGCAGACCAAAAGGTATATCAGGATGCCCTGATGGAGGATGATGTGTGGGATATTGTACCAAGATCGAAGGGACATCCAGTTTCAGGTTACTCTTCTAGAAGTATCTTCCTCACTAAGAGGGAGTTTTAATGTTTGTATCATTGAACAAGTACTTCCACACAGGTCTAGTGTTAAACGTGTGGAAGTCGTCCAAAGGACTTTTCATGAACTTTGGAAATTCACTTTAATTGAAGGAATTATTAAAGTGAATATATTTTTTAATTATTGAGTTAGGAAATGTTTAATAAAATATAATTTAATTACATTAATGACTTAAAATCAATCTCAATCATTGATCTCAAGTGTGGTGAGATATAATTTCAATTTTTAATCACTTTGGAGATTAAGGTTGAGGATTCAACTCAATGTTATAAAAGGTAGCCAAGGTGAAAGGAGAGAAAACACACAAGACATTGTGTGATTGAGTCACAAAGGACAATGATTCAAGGAGATCTCAGCAAGGATAATAAAGGAGCTTAATCCAGATATTAGTCCAAAGGAGGAGAGCAAGTAGGCAGCAACAAAGAGATCTGGCAGCAAAGACAAATCTGGGAAATTATTATAATAGGTCAAGCAATAGTACAGTTGTGGGTACACGGCGTACAAGTCGTACAAGGCATGATTACATGCAGGAGAACAAGGTACAATCGTGAGTACGCATGGTATAGGCCATATAGGGTACAGCTATGCAACGGAGTAGCAAGCACAACAGTGGGTACACACTATACATATCGTCCAGGGAGCAGGTACGAGTTGAAATTACTCCACAGGCATAGGTACACACCATACATATTCATACAAATGTTTTGGACACAGTCTGTACATTTGTGGGCAGAGGTGTTGGGAAGCAAGGTTCAGCTATAATTTTTGTCTATTTTTTCGGTGGGCAGGTTTTCCCAGTTTGGGAGCCCTTGTATGCTTTCATATTATTTTAATGAAAAGTATATTTGAAGGGTAGAAATTTTTATGTGTCTAAGATTGGTTTCATTTGCTTCTGCTATTTATTTTCAGTTAATTATTCCAGACAGTGTATTTTATTCTATGAGTTGCAATTTAATATTCAACAAGGAAATCACAAGGAAATAATTTATCTAGGCACTAGAATAGATATTTTTAACATGTTGTTGGATCTTTCACTCTGAAGGGGAAGCCAATTTTGAGAAGATTTGAAACCCTAGTATTAAGGGTTCCATGGGTGCTTGAAGTACTAAGCTCAAATTATTTAGTTTACTGTGCCCCAATAATAAGGCACGTTTGTCGACAGTTCAGATCTACAAGATGGAAGCAACTAGTCTCAGGTTTGAAGACGGGTTGGATGGCGTGTATTTATGTCCTAGAAGATGATGGTAACCTTGATTTTGAAGGATCATGACCTTTGGGATATTATAAAAAAGGTTTTTCTTGTGTCGATAGATGCAGCACTAAAGGCATATCATGAGAAGAAGGACATCAGAGCCCAGAGAGTGATTATGAAATACATGAAGGATCATGTGATCCCTCATTTGGAAAAAAAAGCATTCGTCAAAGAGATGTTCAAGGCTCTAGTGTATTTGTTCCAGAGTAACAACATGAACAAGAAGATAATATTGAGGAACAAGCTCGGATCCATCAAGATGTCGAGGTCTGATGATGTTATCGGCTATCTCATGAAGATCACACAAATTCGTGATCAGCTTGTAGTAGTTAGGGAGAAGGTGGACGACACAGAACCTGTAAATGTGGCACTGAATGATTTCACCAAGTCATGGGAACCATTTTTCAAGGGAGTCTACACTCGGGAGAAAAATTTAAATTGGAAGAGGATTTGGAATGATTGCATCCAAAAATAGAATGGAGAGGAGTCTAAAGCCAACCAGCAAGGAGATGGCTAGGAGAACCTGGCCCTCGTGAGTCAAGCCAAGAAGGGAAAAGGAAAGGGTTCCAAGGGTAACAATGAGGGGGAACCTCAAAGTAGGGGAAGAAATACTTAAGCAAGTTCAAGTGCTCTGTATGGCACAAGAATGGTCATTATGCATATCAATGTCCAAAGAAGAAGGGTAAGGGAAAATCGCAGCAGGTAGCAGCATCAACAGAAACCCAGTTGGATGAGTTTGTTGCGAAGTTTGAGAAGGATTTCTCACTAGTTTATTTCCTTCCCACCAACACAGTCACTAGGAATGTGTGGTACTTGGACAATAGTGCATCACATCACATGAAAGAAGCATGGGAGTTATTCAATAGTTTGATGGAGAAGGAATCAGGCATCCTCGTGGAGCTTGGTGATGATGCCAAGCATAAAGTGAAGGGTAAGGGAATTATCATTTTCTAGTTGGAGTCAGGTGGGAAACCCAAGATGTGTTATATGTACCATTACAAAAGAAGAATTTTCTCTCAGTCTCAGTAATGGAGGCAGTAGTTTTGTCATCATTTTCAAGAAAGGGAAAGTACTTTTACATCAATATGGAGCTAGCACTGACACAGCAGTGAGCATTGGGTTAAAGAGAACAATTTATACAAGCTACAGGGTAAGCATGTTCATGCCTTGGTACATGATAGAAAATGTATGTGAGCTATGGCATAGTAGATTGGGACACCTACACTACATGGCATTACCGATCCTAACGGATATTTTCACTCGCCTCCCAAATTTCAGTGTTGAGCAGCTAGGCATGTGCAGAAAGTGTGCACTTGATAAAAATGCCAAGGTTTCTTTTCCAAGTAGCGAGAGTAGATCAAAGGGGGTCTTGGATCTTATATATTCATATGTGAGTGGATCGATGTCATTAGCATCAATGCATGGAGCACTATATTATGTGACATTCATTGATGGTTTTTCCAGGAAAACCTAGATCGTCTTTATGAAGGCCAAGGATGAGGTCTTCAGTCAGTCCCAGGAGTTCAAGGCCCGGGTGGAGAACTAGAAAAGGAAGATAATCAAGGTCTTGAGGTTGGATAATGGGGGCGAGTACACCTCCACTAAATTCAAGGATTTCTACAAGGAGGTAGGGATCAAGAGGGAGTTGATATGTAACAACCCTAGTTAAAGGATTGCTTAAATTTTATCAAGTATAATTAATTAAATAATTAATTGTCCTAATGTGTATAAGATAAATAGTAATTATTTATAATTTATTGTTTAATATTTCTTGATTAATTAATTAATTAATTAATTAACTTATTAGTGTTTGGGTAACGAATTGAAGGCTTAATAAATTTTAATTTATTTATTAGAAAACTTAACGTATGAAGGATAAGGCATTGAATGGATGGATAGGGTATTGAATGGAGGGATAAGGTGGGTGGCATTAAATGAAGGTAGGAGGCGGTGAATGGGAGGAGGATATGAGGAGGCAGAGGAATTCGGGGAGAGGGACTTTTGGAATTTTGGGGAAAGGGAGCATTTTGAGAGCAGGGACTGTATTTTTTGTTTGGGATATTTCTCTGGTTTGGAGTTTGGGGTGGACAATTACAGGGGTGCAACAGGTTGCTGGGAGTTTTGGGCTCGGGGGCCAGGAATCCTCACGGAATCCTGGAGCTAGGGAGCCGGATAGGCTCTGTTCCTAGCTGGCAGGGAGGAAAGATTTGGTTTGGGGCAGAGCAGCGAGGACAAATGGAGATAGGAGGAATAGCATCAGTCAGAGGTATGTATTTTCAAGATTATTACGCTATGTTAGGTGGTTAACATCATGCTGCTGAATTTGCTTAAATGGACAAAGTATTCACCCTGATTTATAGGACCGTTCAGAATACAAGAGAAAATTGGACCCGTTGCCTATCGTCTCGTATTGCCACCCCACCTGCATAAAACTCATAATGTTTTTCATGTATATGTTTTACGTCATTATGTTGCTGATGAATCACATAAACTAAATTGGAAGGAATTGCAGGTATTGGACATGGGAACTCTCACGGTAGAACCGTTACGCATATTGGACCGTAGAGTCCGACAGTTCAAGAACCGTATGGTAGACCAAGTTAAGGTCCAGTGGGACAAGTATAGTCCAAGATCTACTACTTGGGAAGACGCAAGGACACTACGATGAAATTATGCCTCACTTTTTTTACCACCTTGAGAATATGTTTCTCAAAGGTTGGGTGTATGTAACACCACCTTTTGTCTTAGACAGCCAGGATTACCTAAGGTCTACACACCTTTATTTTATATTCACAAGTGAAACTATTAAATAATACACTTGAATTTTTAAGACGTATGAACATTTATAAATGTTTAAATATTATTGATGATGATGGATATGATGTGATCTACTATGTGAATGTAAATTCTATGAATGTTTAAAATATTATTGATGATGATGGATATGATGTGACCTACTATGTGAATGTAAATTCTATGAATGTTTAAAATATTATTGATGATGATGGATATGATGCAAT